>CM065127.1:29070000-29262500 GCA_033026305.1 Cirrhinus molitorella | reverse complement strand
ATTTGGAATCTGGAACATCTGAAATCTCTGGAATATCTGGAAATAAATTACATTTTAAAGTAAACCATTATTTTACATTTATGTAATATTTCACAATACATATATATTTTTCTTTATGTTTTATCTTATAAATGCAGCCTTAATGAGCATAAGAAACAAAAATAAATAAAAAATAAATAAAAAAACTTTTAAAATCTTATTGATCCCAAGCATTTTGAAGGGCAGAGTATATAACCCTTATAATTTATAATCTCATAATACTTATCTCCTGGCAGACATTTTTGGTCTGATTTAACGTGGAGGACGAACTGTCTGGAGATGATGACCAGTCAGCCTCATCTTAAGTTTATATCATAGACAGAAATTCAATTTCCCAATATTCAGTATGAATATCAGTTCTGTTGAGGTGCATGCTAGAGCTCCTGCTATCACACAGACACAGATTCACCATCCGTCACAGGATTATAGCTACTGAATGAACAAATGACTGACAGCTCATTATCAGTCAGACTCACAGAGCTCTGTCAAGGTCGTGTAGATGTAGATCAGGTACAACCAAGACAGATTCAAAACAGGAAAGAGAAATTGATCACAGATCATTTCTTATCTGGGCTGCATCCCTTCAGGTTTCCCTGTCACTAAATCCTCTAGTCAATAACAGTTACCCAAAGACTTACATTTATTTATTGTGAAACAGGAACGCTTTACCCTTAGAAACATATAACGCAAGGCCTTCTCTGGCTGTAGAGGTCAGCGATGGAAACTAGACCACAACAAACGTACATATAATTGGAGTTATTTCAGCAATTGGCTATTAACCTCCTCGAGCATCTCTGCCGAGACTCAGAAACATGATTTAATCCAGTCAATGCTTCATCATATCAAATGCGCTTTCATTTCTGTATGCAGAGCTCAGATGCAGCTTAAGAGCTGAGCGTTTGTGTCCTGAGAGCATCTGAAAGCATTTCCAAAAGCACAGTGACTAGACAGAAAAATACAGTCAGCCAGAAAACGAATTCTACTGCAATAAAGCTCTCAGATAATAAAGGAATAAGGAATTTAGACTCGAGATTGATTAGTCCTTTCTCAGAAGAGCTCCTAAAAGCATCGCATTGAACGGCAGTAGCATTAATAAATAAAAAATGAGTGGTTTTACAGTTCTGCGAGTATGCAGAAACTAAAATCTGGACAAGACATACAAATTCAAAAGCGAACATCATACATGCGACTAAAGCTTTTTTTTCCATGGGTTGATGGCGCCACCTGGTGGACACAAACAACTGATTAGTACAAGGGTCACCAAACTTGGGCATGGAGGGCCCGTGTCCTGCAGAGTTTAATTCTGTCCTGCAGAAAAAAAAAAATCCCAGTCATAAAAATGCAAGTTTGAGTTAAAAAAAAAAAAGGGGGGAAATAAAGTAAAATATACAGTTGAAGTCTACATAAGTTTACACACACCTTGTAGAATGTGCAAAATGTTAATTATTTTACCAAAATAAGATGGAACATACAAAATCATATTTTTTTTTTGTTGAGTACTGACCTGAATAAGATATTTCATATAAAAGACATTTACATATAGTCCACATGAGAAAATTGTTGAATTTATAAAAATGACCCAGTTCAAAATGTACACTTAATTCTTATTACTCTGTTGTTACCTGAATATTCAACAGATGTTTTTTTTTTTTTTTTTTAGTGATAGTTGTTCATGAGTTCCTTGCTTGTCCTGAGCAGTTAAACATCCTGCTCTTCTGCAGAAAAAAACTCCAGGTCTCACCAATTCTTTGGTTTTTCTGCATTTTTGCGTATTTGAACCCTTACCAACACTGACTGTATGATTTTGAGATCCATCTTTTCACACTGAGGGACTCATATGCAACTATTACAGAAGGTTCAAACTAGAGATCTGCACATGGACCCAGGTGCAACGCAGGACAAAACTTGATGGGCGAGGGCGAGTGCGGGAGGGTAGAGCCTTGTGTGTTTGCGGGATGCGGGAAAATAAAATGATTCGCAATACTACAAAAAAAAAAAAAAATTATATATATATATATATATATATATATATATATATATATATATATATATATATATATATATATTATATTTTAAGAAAATTCGAATTATCCATTTAGAATTATACATTTTAATATCTCACTTGTGATTAAACAAGAAAAACATTACACTGATGTATTTCTTAAAATTCTTTATTCATAAACTTGATGCAAGTTTACAAATTGTACTGTACATGGTCAAAATTACACTTACAATGGAAAAAAAAAAATGCAATAAAACCGAAGCATGCTAACAGTGCATAACTCAATGAAGCCTCCCACCCTCTCCATCAAACACACTCCACTGTCTGAATGAACGATGCAAGAGAAGAGAAACAGATCTGGAATCGGCTGCAGTTACCATACACTTCCCCATTCAAAACACACATCTATGGATTCAAACTATGGCTTGATGTCAGAGTGGCATTATTAGTTTTTGTAATTTACCTAAACGTTGGCTTGTATGAATTTCAAGAAAACAGCCGAACAATCCCAGTGCTTATAAATCGGGAATTTAGAGTAAAACTGATTTAATGGTGTCCAAACATCAACAATCTGAGGAAAAAAAAAAAAGCGCACCAGACAGAAACATGAACATGGCGACAGAGTCAAGCGCCAGTGTAAATATTCAAACTGCTTTTAAATGATATTATCGCTAAAGACGGGCTGTTTTCTTGTGTTCACAACAGTCAACACATCGCTGCTCTAATAACGTCAGTTTTGAACAAAAATACTGGAGAAGGTGGCATGTGGAACAGGACAAAGAGACGCACCAACTTCTGCTCATTTCCTTTTTCCTCCTTTTTAAGGCATTATTGGTCCCTCCCAGCTTTTCAAAGAGACTGCAGGAGTTTTACACGCGCTAAATACAATTTTACAAATCAAGATAGTTATGTTGGCCATATTGAGAGGGAGAAGCCGTTTACAGGGCTGTTTTAATGACTTGTATGCTTTGCAATGGCATAAACGCATCAAACCCGTTCTCACATCAGCAGTAGTCATAATTGCAGACAGGACAAGTGAGGACTCGAGTTAAGTCTCGTAATGAGATGCATGACAGACAAAAGGAAGCTCCTGCTGTTCTTTTAAAAGTTCATTCATCCAAACGCATCTTTACTTGATCACGGAGTTAATTTTGAACACAATGAAGTCTGACTTGCCATGTATTTTTTTTTTCAGTATGTAATCAGGAATGAGAAAAAAAAAAAAGTGGAGGAACATTGCAGAACAGAAATCATAATCAGGCTGTGCGTGGGCTCTTTCGGAGATATTGGCGTCAGGACCGCATCGCTTTGCTGGAATAATGGCATTGTCTGAGATGATGAAGGAACATCAGGTAGGTCAAACGTGATTCAAAACAAGTCTCTTTAACCCGCAGGGAGAGAAAAATGTCAGAAAGAGGGGCTCCGATTAAAACAAGAAACGAGAGGAGAAAAGCAACAACAGAAAGATGTCCATCTTAAGATACTCTGTCCATGTTTGGATGCTGTGGCTCTAGCCGTCTTCTTTTGGCGGTGTGTACCAGCCTGTAAGGATCACACACACATTTATACAGCAAACACACTCTCTGGAAACTTCCACAAAGAGACTGACAAAACAAATCGACGTCAAAGCAGAGTCACGGACAGCACTGAGCTAAATCTGGCATGAGCTCAGATCCTGAAATAAAATACACTTTCCTGAAGAGCCCATGACAGCAGAACTCAAGCTCAGTGCCTTCAGATCACAAGCTGAAAACTGACAAAACATACACACACACTAAAAAAAACAAAAAAAAAAAACAATTTTTCCCCTCATAATAATATTTTTGCATTCTGGGTATCATTATTTTATAACAACCATAACTTGATATTTTCTAACTAAAACTATATTAGCTGATCAGCAATTTTTATTAATAGTAATAAATATTAGATTTTTTTTCCCATTTTGATGAGAATTTTTTTTTTTTATATATATTTGAACATATAATAATGAAAATTAAATTGTTAAAAAAACAGGGAAGAGAATAATAAGATTTTTAACCTCACTGAAAAGAATGGAATTGAATTAGAGGAGTTCACTCCCATAACAAAAATATACAGATCATTTACTCACCCCATTGTCATCCAAGATGTTCACATCTATCTATTCAGTTGTAAAGAAATTGTTGTTTGAGGTAAACATTTTAGGATTTCTCTCCATATAGTGGACTTCTATGGTGCCCCTGAGTTTGAACTTCCAAAAAACAGTTCAAAGGCAACTTCAAAATCGTCCTACGTCGCTGTTTTATGTGCCTTTTTTCGCTAAGGGTGATTGATCATCTTTGCACATTCACTTTGTAAACACTGGGTTGGTACTTCTGCAGTGATGTAGGACGATTTTGAAGTTGGAGGAGAAAACGAGATAGACGTTTTTCGACATACTCTAACTGACTTGAACGGGAATATAAAGAGTTGACAAAGCTGGACAAGAGGAGCATTTTTTTTTTTTTAATAACCAATCGTTTTGCTAGATAAGACTGTTTTCTTCGGCTGGGATCATTTAGAGCCCTTTGAAGCTGCATTTAAACTGAATTATGGAAATTCTAACCATTGCAGTACACTATATGGAGATAAATCTTGAAATGTTTTCCTCAAAAAACAATTTTTTAACAACTGAAAAAAGAAAGACATGAACATCTTGGATGACAAGGGGGTGAGTAAATTATCTGTAAATTTTTGCTCTGGAAGTGAATTTTAAATTCCATTCAATTTATAACTTACGATTGCTATAAAACGGTCCAATGCATGAAACCTACAGATTTATTTCCAACAATACAATAAATATATTACTCTGTAAATGTTTTTAAACAAAATACAATTTACTTTACTTGTTTTAAACTTTTAATGGTTTGCTTTCTTAAAAAAAGTTTTTTTTTTTTTTTTTATCTGTGTATGGTGTATTTTGAGGGACTTAAAGGAACACTCCACTTTTTTTGCAAATAGGCTCATTTTTCAACTCCCCCAGAGTTAAATAGATGAGTTTTACCGTTTTCGAATCCATCCAGCCGATCTCCGGTTCTCCCAGTAGCCCTTTTAGCATAGCTTAGCATAAATCATTGAATCGGATTAGACCATTAGCATCGTGCTCAAAAACGACCAAAGACTTTCGATATTTTTCCTATTTAAATATTGGCTCTTCTGTAGTTACATCGTGTACTAAGACCAGCAGAAAAATAAAAGTTGTGATTTTCTAGGCTGATATGACTAGGAACTATATTCTCATTCCGGCGTAATAATCTAGAAAATTTGCTGCCGTACTATGTGTGCACAGGCGTAATGATACTGCGCAGCGCCTGAAAATAGGCTAACTTCCGTAAACAAACCAACGTGACCCACCAGCTTGCACAGGGAGCGTGCATCGCAACTATGGAAACATTTGTGAGAGACTATTCAGAAGATATTTACTTTGGTGGAGATCCTGAACCGTATCTATTTGAACCGGAATACACTGAAAATGAACTTTTGGAACGCGAAAAGAAAGAAAGTGTGTCAGAACAGAAGGGAGGAGGAGAGCCGATTCGAACGTGGTGCAAATGTGGGGCTTGCCAGCCCATGCCGACCGAAAGTAAGTGCCTGTGTTGTAGAGAGTTACATACAATTACATTTTGGGAAAATGCTGATTGTGAAACCAGCGACAGTGATTCAAGTGACCCTCCTCCTTCTAAATCAATGTAGTATTGTATTTTGGACCACATAAACTGTACATAAACAGTTTAACTGTACTTAATAAACTGCACCTAATGGTCAAGCTAATCTGACTGCATTTCACATTTAGCGACAAAAGCAGTGCTTTTTCAATCTGATCGTTCAAGCGAACTAAAAATAATAATGTTCCACTTACAGTCATGGATGATAATCCATTTGGGTCCTGTCTGTAATCTGAATATAGTTGGGATGGCCGTATCCTTTAGACACCGTGACCCTACTGTGGTACGGGTAACACTGTCTATGTTTTCCAAATAGTCATCTGGTCCAAAAATGCTGTGAGCAAACACGCCGTTTTTTGATCGATCCTACCGGTGTATTTAAATCCATGTTCAGAGCAGTCAGCCATTGATTGTTCTGTACCTTGTTTTTCGTTGGAATTCTATGAAACATGATAGTAGAGTACACCTTTGACTTACTATCACAGCCCTTGACAACGTACATAGCCATGACTAATCGCACACAGGTAAATCCAGCCTCTCATCAAATTGCCGACTGAAACTAGTGCCGATCGCGTTGGAAGTTACCCAGCTGGGGACTACATTCAGGCGCTGCGTAGTATCATTGCGCCTGTGCACACATAGTACGGCAGCAAATTTTCTTGATTATTACGCCGGAACGAGAGTATAGTTCCTAGTCATATCAGCCTAGAAAATCGCAACTTTTATTTTTCTGCTGGTCTTAGTACACGGTGTAACTACAGAAGAGTCAAGATTTAAATAGGAAAAATATCGAAAGTCTTTGGTCGTTTTTGAGCGCGATGCTAATGGTCTAATCCGATTCAATGATTTATGCTAAGCTATGCTAAAAGGGCTACCGGGAGAACCGGAGATCGGCTGGATGGATTCGAAAACGGTAAAACTCATCTATTTAACTCTGGGGGAGTTGGAAAATGAGCCTATTTGCAAAAAAGTGGAGTGTTCCTTTAAAGCATTTGCAAAGTTTCATTCCCTTAATAACAACCTACCATTTTAGGCATTTTTAGGTATCACTTCTAGGTCAAAACAGACCAAACTATTTCTAATGTATCAAACTAAAGGCTTTTCATAAATAAATACTTGTTTCAGCAAAAAATATAATAGCAGGAAATAAAACTGCATTCCTAAAATCATTTCATGTAGTAATGCCTTATTGGTTAAATCAGATGACTTTCAGCAAGAATGTTACAAGAACTGTTTTATGATATTAAAATGGAAATTTCCAAGTATACATTTCCAAGTACATACATATAAATTTTATTTATCAGCTGTAAAGTTCTTACCATTCTTTTCATGGATTTGCACCAGTGATTTATATGACTGTTGCGCTCTGGCAAGATTGTACTGATTCTGAAAACAGGACAGATAAATGCAAAACAATTAGTATGCAAAACAATGTGAGTCATAACAGTATTTACAGAACCACACACATATACACACATACACAAAAAATCAGATGAATGTTCATTCTAATTTCTACTGTGTTTTTAGTTACATTTAAAATACAAAATATAACCGCTACTTGCATCCAAGAAACAAATGCATCCCAGCTCCACAATCACCAATCACCAGCGTTTACCTTATTGGCTCCAAACTGCACTCTTGCTTTTCCTTTGACTAAAGTGGCATTTATCTGCATGATGACAGACTCTATGGAATAGGCACTGCTCCAGCCCTAAGAGAATAAACCACATGACCAGTCATAAATAAACAACTCAAACAAGAGCAATCCTCTGACACTCTCAAACACATCTGTTAGTATAATAGACCACATTAACTAGCAGATATATATTATATAAAAAAACTTGCCTAATATTATAAGTGGACATTAGGAAAATAACATGCATATGTAAATGAATACATGATATAAGCTTTTTAGTTGAGAATTAAGCATCTTTAACACAGAAGGTCTGAGTCATAATTCATATGAATGAACTGGCGTCATTGACACAAACACACCTGTTTAGTGAGTAGCTCCATACACAGAGCTCCTCCGCCAAGTACATACCTGAAATAACACATTGACTGGTTAACCTGGTTTTCTTTATCTTTTTGTGATCTGCATTCAACATTTCAAACATAATACAAACTCTTCACTTCACTCTAACATGAAGAGATATGTATAGATTAGTATGAATAATTGCAAATAAGAGCCTTAAAATAAGGAATTGCCATTAAAAAAAAAAAAAAAAAAAAAAAGACTCAAAAGTCTTACCCTCCAGAGAGGACAGGAGAAACGACACGTACAAATGGAGGGTCAAAGGGAAAATTATCCTGCAGACAGACAAAAAGAGATTCTTTATTCTGAAAAAGATTACTTACATTTACATTGCAGTTAAGTATTCATACATTTAATGGTTAGAGTAAATTATTATTGTAGGTAAATAAAGAAAATTGTCTGAAACAGCGATTCTCAAATCCAGTCCTCGTGACTCCTCACTTTGCACATTTTGTATGCATCTCTTATCACCTTATCGCCGTTTGTTTTATTCGACCATAAGTTCCCTGCAAAGTGGACATTACAGGATAATCCACCATAATTCCAGAGCAAGTGTATATGTTCCATTTAAAGGGCATTAAAGTGTGACGTGGATTTAAATTCTATTCATTTTCGTCTGTGTGTGAAGACGCTGCAGGCAATGGTGTAGTGCAAATCTGTGAATTAATGTTCCAAAGTGAATTAAACTTCTGTGAATTTTGGGAACACAGCTGCTAAAGAGCTGATGATTTGAATCAAGACCCGTATTCACAAAACCTGTTATCTTACCTTTATAAGTTCTCCTAAATAGCAGTAAAAGTTTTTAGTTAAGAGTTTTCTCTTAAAACCAATTCACAAAGCTACTGAGACAAACTTTTACTAAGGAATAAAGATAAGTCTTAGGCTAAGAGTAAGGGCAGGGTTGACCTCGTTGCTATAGTTGATGTCAGCAAGCTTACTAACTATGCACACTGTGATCAGCTAGTAGAGGAGGGGTCTCTGTCAGAGATTTATTCATAGAGATATTACAGAGCACGATATTATGTTACCACATTCAAATAAAGACTTTGTATCTCAGTATCTCACAGAAGTGAGTACACCCCTCACATTTTTGTAAATATTATATAATATGTTTTCATAGGACAATACTGAAGAAATGACACTTTGCTACAATGTAAAATAGTAAGTGTACAGCTTGTATAACAGTGTAAATTTGCTGTCCCCTCAAAAAAACTCAACAGCCATTAATGTCTAGCCACAAAAGTGAGTACACCTCTAAGTGAAAATGTCCAAATAAGACCCAATTAGCCATTTTCTCTCCCCGGTGTCATGTGACCTGTTAGAGCTACAAGGTCTCAGGTGTGAATGGGGAGCAGGTGTATTAAATTTGGTGTTATCACTCTCACACTGGTCACTGGAAGTTCAACATGGCATCTCATGGTAAAGAACTCTCTGGAGAAAAAAAAAATATATATATAAAAAAAATAAATAAATTGTTGCTCTACATAAAGATAGCGTAGGCCATAAGAAGATTGCCAAGACCCTGAAACTGAGGTGCACCACGGTGGCCAAGACCATACAGCGGTTTAACAGGACAGGTTCCACTCAGAACAGGCCGCGCCATGGTCGACCAAAGAAGTTGAGTGCACATGCTCAGTGTCATATCCAGAGGTTGTGTTTGGGAAATAGATGTATGATGGCTGCCAGCATTACTGCAGAGGTTGAAAGGGTGGGGGGGTCAGCCTGTCAGTGCTCAGACCATATGCCGCACACTGCATCAAATTAGTCTGCATGGCTGTCGTCCCAGAAGGAAGCCTCTTTTAAAGATGATGCACAAGAAAGCCCGCAAACAGTTTGCTGAAGACAAACAGACTAAGGACATGGATTACTGGAACCATGTCCTGTGGTCTGATGAGACAAAGATAAACTTATTTGGTTCAGATGGTGTCAAGCATGTGTGGTGGCAACCAGGTTAGGAGTACAAAGACAAGTGTGTCTTGCCTACAGTCAAGCATGATGGTGGGAGTGTCATGTCTGGGGCTGCCGGCACTGAGGAGCTAAAGTTCATTGAGCACTGGGGAGCTACAGTTCATTGAGGGAACCATGAATGTACTGTAACATACTGAAGCAGAGCATGATCCCCTCCCTTCGGAGACTAGGCTGCAGTGCAGTATTCCAACATGAAAATGACCCCAAACACAACGCCAAGATGACCACTGCCTTGCTAAAGAAGCTGAGGGTAAAGGTGATGGACGGAGCATCTGTGGGGCATCCTCAAACGGAAGGTGGAGGAGCGCAAGGTCTCTAACATCCACCAGCTTCGTGATGTCGACATGGAGGAGTGGAAGACGACTCCAGTGGCAACCTGTGAAGCTCTGGTGAGCTCCATGCCCAAGAGGGTTAAGGCAGTGCTGGAAAATAATGGTGACCACACAAAATATTGATACTTCGGGCCCAATTTGGACATTTTCACTTAGGGGTGTACTCACTTTTGTGGCCAGTGTTTTAGACATTAATGGCTGTGTGTCAAGTTATTTTGAGGGGACAGCAAATTTACACTGTTATACAAGCTGTACACTACTTTACATTGTAGCAAAATGTAATTTCTTCAGTGTCACATAAAAATGAGGGGTGTACTCACTTCTGTGAGATACTGTATGTTCAGCTAATTGTCAGCCTCTTACATATTCGCTAATTGTTTATCAGAAGCACATATGTATATAAACAGACTTTTAATTAACAGAGTAGAATAATCATGGCTGATAGTAAGACATGTAAACGTAAAAGCCTAACTTGTTAATAAAAACATATTATTAGGATATAATCAAACGAAATTTTAGATTTGGAATAACCTCCAAACCAAAAAAGATGCGTGGGAAAACATATGTGAGCAAATAAATGCAGCGTGTTTCTAAAATGTTACGGTCCAAGGCAGATTGCAGACAACAGCCATTTTAGCCCTGCTAAAAAAAAAAAGAGACACAAAACAATAGAAACACAGAATTTTTAGTGGTTTTACTGGTTATAATGGTAACTGTAATAGTGCCTGTTGGTCTCTGCTGGTAATTGGTCACCTTCTTTTGGCAGCTTCTTAAAACCACTAAATCCTAATGGAACCAAAACACATCACAGAAAAACTTGGAAACCATTAGAATTTCTGTGATGATTTGTATTGTTTTTGTTTTAAGCAAGGAGTTTGTGATTTGAGAGTGACTTAAGAGTTCTCTTTACTACTCCTAACAGTTCACAGATTTAGGAGCTAGTTTTGGTGCAAAAACGCCTTATAAAAATACTCTGAGCAAAAAATTTGAAGTCCTAAATTTAGGATTGACACAATTTTAGGATTTCTTCTAAATGGGCGAGTTATGAGCTACTTTTAGCCTTAAGATGTTTTGTGAATACGGGCCCAGGTGTGTTAAATAAGAAAGACATGCAAAATATGCAGAGAGGGGGAGGAGCGCAAGGACTGGAATTGAGAACTGCTGGTCTAAAACACTGTGCCAGAAATGCTGTTTTGTGAAAACAAAATTTATTGTACAAAATAAATAAATAAATAAATAGAAAGAAAACATTTTAGTGTAATTGTTTTCCTTCGTCTCGCCAGCTAACTCACTTTGTATGAGAAGTTGAGGAGGATGTAGTCCATTCCTTCCTTTTCTTTCAGCACTTGAAGGTCACTGTGCAAAGGACTATCTGGATCCACACTAAGTAGCACAAGAAAAACAAACATCTTCAGCTTTCTGTAAACTTTACCAACCCTCAAAGATAAGCAATAATGTGATAAGCTAAAAAAAAAAAAAAAAAAAAACTTACGTTCTTAGTTTCACATGCCATTCATAGAGGCTGTCATTGACAAGCTCAACAGAGTAGATGCCTAGAATAGAGAATAAATGATGATCAGGTTGTCACGCTGATCATTTCAGCAGGGTCTGTCATTCACAGTCACAGCTACCCTACCATTTTTGTAACTCTGAGATCGGTAGATCTCTCTGAGCTCCTTCATGAGGCGATCTGACGCTTGAACAGATCCAGACACGGCACCCTACAGGACCCAAAAGAACACAACACATCAGTCATCACAAATAAAACGTACAAATGAACTCAAATCAATCCCACACAACTCCAAATCAAATCACTGACCGCTGCTGAAGGGATGCTCCGATCAGGAGTTTTGCCGCTGATACAGAGTACCGTTTTCTTGTCATGGTGATCGATACCAATGCCGATGCTTTGAGCTTTATATAACTGTAACCTCTCTGATCACCATTAACCTTTTTTTTGTTACATTTTTACAGTAATTATGTGATATATGTAAGGTAATATAACTATTGTTTTACATAACAAATAATCACAAAAAATATTCATTATACAATGAACATTTTAATATGCCTTTAAAGTGGTGTTATATATATATATATATATATATATATATATATATATATAAACACCATGCATACCTGGATACTTCATATAAGACAAATAAAATTACAAACAAAATGGAGCAGTCTGATGTAACCCATAAGGTTTATTTAAAACATTATCTAGCTGTGGGGGAAAATAAGAACATTTACATCTCCTAAAATTGAGAAGTCTGATATAACTTAAACATTGTCCAAAACAAGTCTGAGCAGGACAAAAAAAAAAAAAAAAAAAAAATTGCATTTCAACTCTTAAAAGAACAAATTAGAGTAGTTTGATGCAACTCATTAGGTTAAATTTAACATGGTCCAATGTTAGAAAGAGGACAAAATAAATAGAAACATTTATACTACGGTAGGGGTGTGCGATATGATGATTTTTAATAGTGGGCGATAAAAATGTCCATGATCTGCTTTTGGAGAAATATCGTAGTATCGTGCTATTCTATTATTAAATCAGTGGTAGAGTTAGACTCACAGGACATTGCACTTATTTACAATCACAAAAGTACATTATTTGCTTTAAAGCCTTGCCGGTTTAACATTTCCAGCGCGCGTACACCTAAAGCACACGCACGCTAAAATCCTGTCAAATAGCCTGTCAAAATATAAAAACAGTTGCTTATGTCTAATGTGAAAGTAAACAACTGAGAGAAATACGGATGTGTGCCTGCATATTAGACGTGGCAGCTCTTAAAGGGACAGCAGACTAGTTGTATTAAACATGCAGCTTCTTGTTATTAAAGGGATAGTTCACCTCAAAATTATAACTGTCATTATTTACTCACTTACATGTTGTCCCAAACCTGTATTAATTTTTTTTTCTTATGCTAAACGCAAAGATATTTTGAAGATTGTGGGTAACTAAACAGTAGCTGGTCCCCATTTAATTTAATAACAGAAATTATCGAATAGGTAACGTTCAACAGAAAAAAAGAAACTCACTTTGAAACAACCTGAGAGTTAGTAAAAGATGGCATAAAAACAAAACACTGACAAATTGACTCACTCACTACTCTTGACTGAAGAACTTTAATACAGTTGCTTTAAATAAGAATCAATGTACAATTTACGCTTATAGCAAACAAGTATATAGTGTTTCTATTTGTATTAGTTAATTCAATTAACTACTGCTAAATACATCTTCTGTAAATTTAAAAATAAAGCATTTTGTCTTATTTGTAATGTGTATCTTTGTTCTTATTTTTTAAAAACAAAGATAAAATAATGACAAAGATTTTTATCTTTCCTCACTTTGACTTAAATATCTGCCATTCTTTTTTGTTATCTTTGTTTTAAAAAAAAAAAGTTAGTTTAGCTGTACTGCTCAGGCAACTTAGTAAAACCAATATGACGAATCGTGATAAAATCGTGAATCGTGATATTTCTGGAAAATATTGTGATGATATTTTTGCCATATCGCCCACTCCTATACTACAGGGACCACTGAACGCTTGAATCTGATTGGCTGCTGATTGTTATTATTGACTTGTGAAAAAAGCTTTTTAAGAGTCAGAAATACCATGTTGTACAAGAGAGACATCATGGTATTCCATTTCAGATTTATAACAATCTTATTCACATCTGAAACTTTGTTTGAAAACTTGAGAATCCTGTACCAGATTTGGTGTATGTGCTTAAAAAGGTTCAAATAAAACCTTTATTATTTTAGATTTGAAAATGTATGGAGCCCCTAAAAGAACAAGGTGGTGAAAAAAAAAAAAATTGGGGTGGGAGGAAAAAATTGATAATGCAATGGATAATTTAAACAATTTTGTAGCCTATTGTTTGTTTGTGGATTAAAAACAAATGAGCTTGCTTAATTTGTCTCACATGTGTAGGCAGCCTTGATACTTTACTCTGACTATATAGCCTATTAATTGTATTTTATTGATTAAACTAATTAAATAAACAAACTAGTTTTCGATTGTTTTATTGTTCATACAGAGCTGTATGAAACACTGCAAGCTGTAAAGTAAAAAGGAAGTGTTTTGTCCAAACTCACCTGGTTTTGCGAGAGAACGCAAATATCTTTGTGAGAGAAAGCTTAGTTTTGCGAGGGAATGCAAAATTTTTTTGAGTGAGAAAGCAAAAGTTTTGCCCCAATTTTTTTTTTTTTCCCCACTCACCTCGATTTTTTTTCCAACCACCCCAATTTTTTTTCCACCACCATGTCCTTTTAGGGGCTCCGTAAAAATGTGTCAAAGTGTTAAAAAAAAAAATAATTTGGGGTTGTTATAGCATGTGTGAAGGAAGTCAGTAAATATTTAGTCAATTACGGTAACATAAGCTAGCATTTTCAGAAAAAAAAGAATTTTCATTGGGTTAATATGACCATTTAAAGGCAGTTACAGGATCCTTGACAGAAGTGGTTTATCATTTAAAAAAACTGTGCAGTCATGATTACACAGAACAATGTCTTTATATAATAAGCAATAATTTATATAATTCGTTTGAACTGAAGCAATATCAGGTAACATATACAAATGGGTGCCATTTACATACATATATTTTAAATTCAAAATGCCAAATTTCACCAGAAGGAAAGTAGTTTGCATGCCTGAACACTTCATGAAGAATTAATTCCAAAATTAATGGCATCATTCACTCTAACATTAAGCGGAACCTTTTGCATAGTCATTAAATTTCCATCTAATCAGGACTGCTTTGAGCAAAATCATCTATTTGACCCCCATAAGAACCCAAAAAACAAGAAAAGTCACCTTACCGAATGAGCACTTACATTCAAGTGGTCCTGCCGCTGGTTCTTGCGGATCTTCTCCAGGATGGCCAAGTTCTCCTTCTCAATTCCGTCATCCTCAGACTTCTTCCCATCCACTGGCTCCTCCTCTTTCATCTCATAGTGTTCCAGATCAATGTCCTGCCGACAGACACAGATGTGTGCATATAAAGAGAGAGTGAGATGCTCACATACGACAACAAAACCTCACAAAATACATGAATAACACTAGGGAAACAAATATGAACCTCTCCCATCTCTTCTTCCTCTTCCTCCTCTGATGTGACCTCATCTGTGGTCCCAAGCTATGGAAGAAAACAGGTGTTAAACCACAGGAGAAAACACAGGGTGACCTTATTTACCGCTAATATTTTTTTTTCCGAACTTTATAAATGTTATTCAAAAGTAGAAAGTTTTTATAACATACTTTTTTTTTATAACTGTTTTTCAAAATTACATAATCTTTTGAAACGAGTGCTATTTGCATTAGCTTAAGGAAGGATACACATATTATAACCTAACATGTTTTGCCTAGAAACTATTCAGTCAAATCCTAACAGACAATATCAAGCCTGCACAACATTAATTCACACTAATTACTAAGAAATGCATTATTTTACAAAATGTGTTGCAAATACCAGTTTCTACGCATCTTTTTTTTTTTTATGTCCAAATAAAACGTTAGCCAAGGTTTCCATTTGTGAAATCTACTATATGTGACCCTGGACCACAAAACCAAAATTAAAACATTTTTATGCCAAAAATCATTGGGATATTAATGTTCCATGAAAATATTTTGTAAATTTCCTACCGTAAATATATCAAAACCTGATTTTTGCAAAAAGACGTGAAAGAGAACCAGACTCGTGTTGGCACAGTATCTTAGAGGCTTTCTGTCCGCGCTTCTGGTGTGTCTCTCAGACAGTGCTCGAGCACCTAATTTCTGTGATTTCTTCCATGTGACAACAGTAAGCCCACTCTATTCTGTTCTTGCGCTAGAATTATGGGTGTTGTATTCTGATTGCACATTGAGGGGCTTGCAGAGAAATCACACTTTCTGCAGTGTAGAAATCGAGCATGCTGACATCGCAATTTAATTATGATTTCGAATAATCACAGCCCTAGTTGACATTATCTAGCAATGGTTTTAGCCTGCACTGAAAACTAATACACATTTTATAATTACCTCAAAAGTGTGCTTTGTTTGGCTTCAGGATCCTCCCTAAATTAGTATTTAGGTAAGCAACATTATTCAAGGTCAGAGGTTTACCTTTCTGTCCTGATTAACAGGTCCTGCAGGAAGAGGCTGGTCCAGCATCTCCACATCCGGGTGCTGGGGAAGATTATAGAGACGACACAGATCACAGATCAGCCTCTTCAGCTGCTGCAAGAGCTGAAATGACAAACACAGAAGAACATTATAGAAAGCAAGGTCAGAAATGCTAGTCTGGGGCAAAAACCACACAGAAAGTGAAAGAAATGTCCCTGAAGTTGAAAATGTGGGTCAAATATTGACTAACCGTTATGAACAGTAATAACATACATATTAAGAATTGGTTGCATTTGTCAATTGGTTGGTAATTTGTGCAAATGAACAGTGTTAGGTAACGCAAGTTATTTAATCAGATTACTTTTAGCAACTAGCAAAGTAATGCATTTTTTCTCATCTCACTTACTCAAAACAGATTCATTATTCCTCAAAATGATTAAAAACAGTAAATGCCAAAGCAGAATATATGCCACAAACTTGCAATAATATAACAAATATAACACAAATACTCATTGTTTTAAATTTTTAGTCCCACTTTATATTAAGTGGCCTTAACTACTATGTATTTACATCAAAAAATAAGTACAATGTACTTATAGTGTTCCTATTGTATTGCTATTGAGGTGGGATATGGGTAAGGTTAGGGACAGATTTAGTGGTATGGGTAGGTTTAGGGGAGGGTTAAGGTGTAAGGGATCGGTCAACAGTGTAATTACAAATGTAAATACAGAAATTAATTACAGATGTAATTAAATGCTGGTATTTTTAAAATATAAATACAAATGTACAAACATGTACACACACAATAAGTACAATGTAACAAATTATTAATTTAAATGCAAGTACAGTAGTTAAATAAACATAACATTTGTGCTGCTTTTTCCTTTTTTTTTTTTTTTTTTTACATTTCTGAAGTGTTGAACGTTTCTTAAAGTCCCCATGAAATCAAAATACTTTTTTGGGGGGGATTTTGGTATGAATATTTCAGCCTTAAGGTTATCTATAAGCTAGTGTGCTGATATGAGCATTCAAAACTTGGTCTCATTAATTCCGCCAATATGAATCAATGATTTTGATGACATCACGCTGCACTTCAGCTTCTCATCAAACCTACTCTCCAATCAAATTCTGGTATGCCCTATAAACCTTGAGAGCAGATTTGAAGCATTATTGAATGTAAGTGAAGAGTCTCCAAATGTGATTGAACATAGATCGTATCAGCCAGTAGCTAACATCGCTACTAACAGGTGCTCAAGGTCGAACAGACTCTGAGAGTGGGTGACTCCATTATCAGAAACATCAGTAGCAAGACTACAACTACATGCTGATTTCCTCAAACAACCGCCTCTGATGTGAACAAGGAGCTTTGGAACATTCTAATGAAGCACAATACTGTGAATCAAATCATCACCCATGCAGGGAAGAATGATATTCGGAAAGAACAGCCAGAACTCCTTAAGAAAGATTTCAGTGAACTCCTTAAGACACTTTGAAGACTTAAAGTTCAGCCGTTTATCAGTGGACCACTCCTGGCAAGGGGAACTAACATGTTTTCACGGTTTCTTGGGCTGAATACATGGCTACAATGAATCTACAGTTTAAAATAAGTCAACAACTTCAATTGTTTCTGGGGCCATAGACAACCGTTTAAACTGGATAGCCTACACCCAACCAAACTTGGTGCAAGAGTGCTAAAGGACAATATCTAATTCTCCCTCCATCATCCTTCAGTAGTGTGTGCCAATTCACTCAACCTGAATGCCACACATAAACCTGAACAAAATATTAGTGACCACAGGACTTCATATTAGCCTCAGAGTTGTCATGTGGTTGACACATCCCACAAGGACATTGATAACACCACGCATCCACAACAATCACTGCTCATGGACACCATCCCGGCTAAACCCTGCCCACAGAATTCACACACAGCTCCAAGATTTAGCAGCAAGGGAAGCCAGGACAACATATTTCAGTGTTTCCCCTGGGTTTATGGTCTTGGGGGGGCAGGGTATATAAAAATGTGCATTATTTTGTCCAAAAGTAATACAAGAGCAATACATTTTTACTACGTTAAACCATACTTTAATTTTGACAGGTTGCCGTGAAGTTTCTGTGTATACAGTATGATGCTAGACTAGTTTTCTCAAATGAAACTGTAAAATGATCATGAAGTGACTGTCACAGCTGCTCTGGAGATTAAGTTTATGTGTTAATGTCATCATATATTGAGACGTGAATGCTTTTTTTTTTACGTGTGCTTTAGTATCGGTATAGTAAACAAAACATTGTCTCCGCCATTCATAAATACAGAGACTAATGGAACATGCAGGATTAATATTTAAGCAATCTTTTTGCATTTTAATATTCACAGACACTAGACCATTTCGTGATTATAATTAAGTGACAGACCTTTTTTTGATTCATTCATCCAAAAATTAACAAATTCTGTGGCATTCCGTTTTCATGAATGGACTCCGCAATCCCGTCCGTGTTTTCGTGGATAAATTGTGCACGACCATGTAGAGACAGAAATGACCTGCCGTTGTAAAAATAAGATAACTTAAGGATACTTGTTTGTTTAATAAAAGAACAAGGTATAGGCCTGTTCTATACGAAAGGTAACCTTAAATGACTTATGCTGTGATCTGGCGCTATATAGAAAATAAAATTAACTTGACCTTCAAGGTCATATTAAAATAATGACAGGGGAAACACTGTATTTCAGCCACCAGAAACACCACAGCTACAGCCCCGCTCACCAGACACATTACCACTTTTCACAGAAAATGGAGGAACTGGGGCCAAACTCTCCCACTCTTTCGCTGCAAGCCCCCAGATATCAACTTAAAAAACAGCAGGCCCCACAACCACCAAAACCCGTGGGCCCAGCTCACACTCCACCTCCTGCAGGGGCTCTTTGGCCACTGCCACAATGCCAGGGCACAAACTCTTCCATCTGCTGTACGTGAACCAAAAACAACTGATAGCAGCTCTCAGTGATATGTGTCAGGTCCCCACTACGATAGCAGCAACAATCACAAATGTTAACAGAACAAGCGGAAACCCAGTGTGCCTGTAGCTTTCACTATTTCTGTTTTATCACATGATAGAAAGTCTAAGCCGTACACCCATCTAATCTGCAGCCGATTATTCTTCAAACTAAGATTGTTGTGGGGACAAAAAGTAATGCCATCAAGTTAGCATTTTTAAACATCCACTCACTAAAAAAAATAAATCCTTTCTGATCAATGACTTGGCCACAAACAACCTAGATTTCATGTTTTCAAATGAAACATGACTTGAAGACAGCTGCAGTGCAACAGTGAATGAAACAGCCCCTCTTAACTTCACTTTCATGAGTGTCTGCAGAGCTGTTAGGAGCGGTGGAGGTGTAGCTGCTCTATTTAAAGATGTGTATCAATGCAAGCGTCATATGGTTAGTACTTGTCTTTTAAATATCTATGATAATGATGGCCATTGCAACATTACAAAGTGATGGTGCTATGTAGCCATATGCTATTTAAAAAACATTTTAATAGTTTAACAGATTATCAGACAGGAACATATGGTAATTTGACTAGAAACAATGGAGACCGGAAATGCAAAGCATTCTTTCGGTTAAGAGTTGGACGTAACTTCCACATTCAGGAAAAAACGCCTATACAAAATTGATGTACACACAGTTAGTTATGTTTTCAGATCAGGACAAAACATCTAATATTAGGGCTGCATAATTAATCAAATTTCTAATGGCGATCACAGATGCCACGATTATGTAATCGTTCAAAGTACATTATTCTGTGTGCTTAGAAGGCCTGTCATGTTGTGAGATGTGAATCGCGACTAGACTAATGCATTTTAAGTTAACTTTTCCCATCAACCAGAATATTAAACCTGTTATACTGTATTATGACAACACTTCTGTGCAAATTTCAATATTGTGATATTAAATATTAAATGATATATACCGTGATAAAAGCATTATCAATTAATTGCAACATGAAAATTTTATACCGGCATATCCCTATGCATATCGCATATTTTTACTTTTTTATTTAAAGAAACCAAACCAAAGTATTGTTGACATTTGTGGCAACGAGAAAAGCAATAAAAGTTTTCAGGAAGCGTGTTTTCAGCTTTTTATATATATATAAAAAGCTATATGTATACACAAATATATATACACAAAATTATGGCATGCAGTTGCTTTAATCAATGTTATAAAGCTATTTAAAACGTCAATCAATGTAAATTGTGTACTTGTCTTTTGAATATCTAGGGGTTGTGCTGAAAGGTGCTCCACACATTCTATTTATCATTATTTACAGGCCTTCAAAAACACTCTCCAGCCTTTGTTGAAGAGTTTACAGAACTGTTATCAATGATTTCCTGTTGAGTTTGACTGTTTAGTTATTGCAGGAGATTTTAATATTCACATAGATAATGTAGAATTCAATACTACAAAATAAATTATATCCATTTTAAACACTTTTGACCTGTTTCAGCATGTGCAAGGACCCATACATAGGGCCCTATGATTTCCGGGATGCGGAAAACGCGGACGGAATCACGGAATCCTGTTATAAAAACGCAATGTATTATTAAACGTGGAATGTCACGGAATTTGTCAAAGTTTAGAAGAATTCATCAAAAGTATGTCATCAAGTTAACACACATAATGAATGCGTAACGCTCGCGTGATTTCAGCATCTGACGCGTCAACAAATGAGAACATAAATACCTGAACAGCATCTCTAGAACTGCTCTGAGAGTCACTTCATTCGCATTTGACCGTTTCATTTGAGTAAAATTCATTGTTAGCTTCCAGTCTCAAGTGTATTCAATCTAGCCACAACCAGTGTCAGTTACAGGTATTCACGGCAACCCATGAAAATAAAAGTTTATCTTAAAGATGACAGAAATATATTTTTAATATTTAGAATGTAAGTAATAACACTACTACTACTGTTAAAAAATTAATAAAACTTTCTTTTTAAAAGAATTACACAATATTTCTTTTATGTTTAAATTTTAATAGTAAATCCCCTTTACTTGCCAAAAATAAAATGTTTAATTTTCATTAATTAAAAGATACATTAAATCATTTTGTATGCGTTGTTAATATAAATACACAGAATAAAAAAAAAAAAATAGACATATTAAAACCAGAATTTGGTAACAATAAAATACAGTATTTTATAGGACCCTAAACATGTCATTTTTGTTAAACCTTTAATAAATTGATGTTACATTGTATAAGTTTCATGATCTTAATTAATTAGACATACTTTTTTGATTAATAACTTTTTATTTAACCATTAAAAAGGTGTCCAGAAAAAATTTAAATGGAAAAAAAAATGGAATCCAGAAAAATTAAAACGGAAAAAATGTAATTAGGAAAAAAATAAAACGGAATTTTGGAAAAAATAAAATGGATTTCATAGGGCCCTACACACACAATCGTGGACACACTCTAGATTTACTCATTACTCATATGTAAAGGTCTAAGCATTTCGTCCATTGTTATTAAGGATGTAGCACTATCTGATCACTGATCAAAAAAAAAAAAAAAACAGTTTTTTTTATATACATTGATCTCTGCTACCACTGAATCTAGATCTGTCTCTGTCAGAAAGAGACGCATTAACGAAAACATGGGTGTGCTATTTATGAAGGCTCTCTCTTTAACACCAAGCATTTCTGCAGACTCTGTTGATCGTCTCCTGGATTCCTTTAACTCAAAAGTTAAGAATGTTATTGATGACACTGCACTTGTGAAAGTCAGTAAGAAGACTGGCAGACAAAAAGGACCTTGGAGAAAATCAACAGCAGTACAGAATACAAAAAGACAATGCAGAAAAGCTGAGCGGATGTGGCAGAAGACAAAACTTTAAAATTCACTTTAGCATTTATAAAGACAGCCTTCATGCTTTCAATGTGGAACTAGGCAAAGCTAGACAGACATTTTTCTCAAACCTAAGTAACCTAAAAACTCACACTCTTTTTGCTACCTTTGAGAGACTAACAGGAGAGCTGGCAGGATTCTAACTAGAACCAGAAAATCAGAGCATATCACCTTCCAGTCATATTTAGGATTGATTTGAAAGTGCTTTTACTTGTTTATAAATCACTCAGACCACTCAGATCACTAGGATCAAGTCAGTTAGAAATACCAAGGGTTCAAACAAAACAAGGGGAATCTGCTTTTAGCTATTATGCCACCCACAACTGGATGCGCTAATACTTTAGAGACACTTAAATCCAGACTCAAAACTCATCCGTTCAGTTGTGCACTAACTAAATTAAGCACTGAGCTACGTCCAAACTGTTTGCACTGTATTTTATGTAGGGGTGGGAGAAAAAAAAAAAAAAAAAAGATTCATTCTCATATTCTCCTATGCACGATAATCTCTTCAATGATTCTGAATCAATCTTGAATATTTCAAAAACAATTCTGAGCTTGTTTTTTCCCGAAAAACATTGCAAAGTGATGGTGCTATGGAGCCATATGCTATTTGAAAACATTAATAAGTTTAACATTAGATCATCAGATAGAAAAATACAGTAATTTGACTAGAAACAATGGAGACCGGAAATGCAAAGCATTCTGTCGGTTAAGAGTCGGAAGTAACTTCCGCATTTAGGAAAAAAACGTCTATACGAAATTGATGTACACAGTTAGTTATGTTTTCAGAGCAGGACAAAACATCTAATTTTAGGGCTGCATAATTAATCACATTTCTAATCGAGATCACGGTTACGTAATTGTTCAAAGCCACAATTAAAAAAAAAAAACTATTACATTAATATACATTATTCTGCGTGCTTAGAAGGCCTGTTTAGAGCATGTAACATTGTGAGATGCAAATCACGACTAGACTAATGCATTTTAAGATGCACTAGACTAATGCATTTTTCCATCAACCAGAATATTAAACCTGTTATTAAACCTGTTATACTGTATTATGACAACACCTGCAAATTTCAATATCGTGATAATACCATATACCGTGATAAAAGCATTATCAATTAATTGCAACATGAACATTTTATACTGGCATATCCCCATGCATATTGCATATTTTTACTTTTTTGTTTAAACCAAACCAAAGTATTGTTGACATCTGTGGCAACAAGAAAAGCAGTACAAGTTTTTTTATGGCATGCAGTTGCTTCAAACAATGTTATAAAGCCATTTAAAATGTCAATCAATGTAAATTGTGATAATCATAATTAAAAATTGCAATTACAATTTCAACGGAATAATCAACAATTATGATTTTTGTCATAATTGACAAAAAAAAAAATCAATTATAGATTTCAATAATATATTGAAATAGATCTATAATTGATGTGAATGCAGCCTGTTCAAGCTGCCACTGTCTATGATCTCATTAGTAGTTTACTACTGTCTGCAAACTTTCAGATACTTGAACACATATTTAAATAATTGTTGTAAATAGCAACCTGCTTATATAATAAAAAAAATAAGTAAATTTTGCATTTATAATGTATATGAAAATGTAGCCATGAAAACGGAGAATGTGATGCATTGTGATATTGAGTTGAATCCTGAAACCAGTGAAGATTTACACCTCTACTTTTAAGATGGCAGTACTGAGATTCCAATAGGATCGTCACTCCCAGAATCGGAATCGGATCGTGACGTGCCTGAAGATTGTATAATCAATTTTATTCTTAACTGTTTGAATTTATTTTAAATAATTTTAAATGTTTTTAAATTATTTGTTTTAATTGTTGTGAATATTTTTTTGTGATTATTTTAACTAATTACCATTGTGTATGAAATATGCTATATAAATAAACTTGCCTTGCCAGTATCCCATTTTTGACACAAGAGGATCCTGCAGGACCATCCTTAAACTCCTTGGTCACATGACTTAAAACAATCAGTGCATTATTGTTAAGAAGTGAACCATGAAAACTATAGTACAGCCACTGACTGAAGCTTGGAGCTCCACATGATCAGAAAACATTTGGGGGGCTGTCAAAGGGTTATTTCACATTAATGTGAATGTTCTGTCACAATTTATTCAACCCATTCAATGAACAAAGTCAATTTATTAGTGGAGCACAAAAAGTTAAGCAGAATGTTGATGCGGCTCTTTTCCATACAATGACAGCTTAAAGGATTAGTTCACTACCAAAAAATGTGTCATCCAAGATATTCATGTCTTTCTTTCTTCAGTCGTAAAGAAATTATGTTTTTTGAGGAAAACATTTCAGAATTTCTCTCCATATAATTAAAATGAATGGTGCCCCAAAATTTGAACTTCCAAAATGCAGTTTAAATCCAGCTTCAAAGGGTTCTAAATGCGAAACCTTAACTGTATTGACCCGAATCACAGAGACGATGCATGCGCATCACAGAGATGAGACAAGACAAGCATCTGCGGTTAAAAAGTATATCAATTGGTTTCGAAAATAACTGATCGTTTCGCTAGATAAGAACATTCTTCATCGGCTGGGATCATTTAAAGCCGTTTGAAACTGGATTTAAACTGCACTTTGGAAGTTAAAATTTGGGGCACCATTCATATCCATTATATGGAGAGAAATCCTGAAATGTTTTCCTCAAAAAAACAATTTCTTTACTACTGAAGAAAGACAGACATGAACATCTTGGATGACAAGGGGGTGAGTACATTATCTGTAAATTTTTTGTTCTGAAAGTGAACTAATCCTTTAAGACTGAACACTTTCTAACTTAAGAATACACAAATTGTGCACTATTAAGTCTTCAGAAGCCCTATAGTTATAACTGATCAAGTGATATGTAACAATCAATAACATTCAAGTCTGTTTCTTGCACAAATCATCACTTTAGAAGACATACATTGTTTGTATGCTGTTTTAAATAACAAAATTAAGTCTGTCTATTACTGTGCTGTGCGTCCCAGTTAATCTATTATAGACAACAAATAGAACAGAGAGAAGCAAAATTTTAGTTAAAAAAAAATGCACAGCTCAAAGAGACTTGTACCTTTAACAGGTTTAAGTCATATCTCAAGCATGCATGATCAGCCTGAGCTCACCCAATAGTGCACACTCATATTTGTTTGTTGTGTAATGCTCTACTCAATTACAGTGTAGCTAGGCTGGTAATTACCATTTACTACCGTTCAAAGCATCATGATTACAACACCTGCTCTGCTCTGAACTATACTGCTATTATTGAGAATACACACATATGGAAGAATCTACAAATTACGTGATTTACTATCACAGAACCTTGAAATGTAAATTTAAATACACCTTAAAGTAATTCAAGTCTGAGACATTGCAATGAAAGGGCTGGAAATATTTTTGCAATATTTGTAAAAGAGTGTCTATTGACACTAAGTTAGCATAGCCCTTCTTGTTGGCAGAGGCTATTTACACAATGGGCTTCATTCATGAAACTTGCGTAAATATGAGTAAATTCTGAGTAATTTGCATGTAAAACAGACCTTCACGAAAACTCTCATACGGATTCACAAACACTTCGTAAACGTCCGATTTGATAGTTGACGTCCGTGTATGTTAATGAATTCCAATCATTCGTAAATAGGACGCACATGCACGCTCATTCAAAATTAGCTATGCAAAATGCCAGCGTCCAGGAGCGCGGTGAAATAGCTGGTCTATTTTCTAAAGTATTTTGCATAAAAAATTGCCATATGCCTAACAACAAATATTCAATAACGCATGTCCACATAAGAGATTTTAGCCAGCTGAAAAATGTCAGGCGCTTTTCATAAAATTACAAGCTGGAGGCGCTTGAAAATGCTGTGATAAGAAGCTGAGAAGCTTTGGTTGCTATGATTTGGAATATCCACGGCAGCAATACATTTGCATC
This sequence comes from Cirrhinus molitorella, assembly GCA_033026305.1. Taxonomy (NCBI): domain Eukaryota; kingdom Metazoa; phylum Chordata; class Actinopteri; order Cypriniformes; family Cyprinidae; genus Cirrhinus; species Cirrhinus molitorella. The sequence continues at coordinate 29,236,472 of CM065127.1, read as the reverse complement.
TCATTTTTAATAATTTTACTAAATATTAAAAAGCAGTAATATTGATTTCTAAATTGTTGTAGATGGTTGGTCAGTATTTGTCCCGTCCCTCCTCTATTTACGGCTGGGGAAATAGTGACAGTGACGAGTGCTGCGTTTCACAGTTATCAACTCAGCTATAAAAAAATAAATGAATAAAAAAAAAGAGGGCAAGGGCAAATTAACTTGTAACTATTATGGCAGTGCATCGAAATGCAGTGTCATCAGTTTGCTAAAAAGAACACAGAACATTTTACACACTATCTACACGTGGTAAGGAGCAGGTGTACATTTCTTTCGTACCAACTAACATTTTGAAAATACAAACATTTTCATGAATTGGAAAGTTTAAGTCAGAACAGCTTTACGAACGATTTACACAACAAATTGTTCTGCTTGTGTTTCATGAATGAGGCCCAATGTGTGGTTGGGCTAGTCAACATTACAAAATATAATAAATAACAGCTCCAGTGGCATCGATAGCAAAACACATGCCGTTGTATTTTTGGCGTGATCTGCCTTTTGCAGACCTTTTTCCCCTCTCTCTTTTTAAATCTCATATCATGTGGGAAAGGCATTTATTTTTTATCCAAAATAAAGGAAATAATCGAAAAGTTGAAAAAGTATCGGGTAGAGTTAGGAAAGGCTTTGTTGTCCCAAAAAGGTGGCATCTATTATAATTTGCACTCAATATGTTATTATTGCATACTGTTTTATATTTACTACAATACTGAGGTGCAGATAATTGCCACTATTTCTAAATAAAAAATATATATATTTCTATCTTAATACGGTGTAAATAGAATCTATAGGCATTTGCACTTAGCGAAAACAGCCGCTGCCTATTTTTTATCATATCATTCGATACTGTTATTTATAATGTTCATTAATTCATGGGGAAGAAAATGCTTTCCACACATTTGTTTGACCTTAAGAATGAATGTAAACAAATTTGTTTGTTCACAAACTCAACAGAGTAGTTATATTTTAATTTAGGACCCCATGAAATCCATTTAATTTTCCCTAAATTGCACATTTTTCACTTTATTTTCCTGTATTCTGCATTTTATGATTTTATATAAATAAATCAAAGCCGTGTCTAACAAAATGAATGAATACAATTGATAAATTTAATCAATATTTTAAAACGTAAATCAAATGAAAATTTAACAATTAACCCATGACAAAACATTGCATTTTTATTTGTCAAATGAAATTCTGCACAACAGAACAGTATGTACAGTATTAAAACACTGAAACACTGTGAGCAGCATGTGAGTTTGGGTAGTAGATGAAACTATAGAACTTATTCACATAGAAACTACTGTATGGTATGGTCACATGAGTGTGTGGATGTCAGCCATTACCAGTGTGCTGCTCTTCCTGACATCCTCCAGCCGCTCCAACACTTGAGTCAGACTCGGGTCATCGGAGTCCACGAACCATATTGGCGGTGTTGATGGGTAAGACTCCTGAAAGATCAGTCAAGCAGGTAATTGGCAAGATTTTAACAAGATGAGGCCTCATTACCCATACAGCAAAGTGATGTTGTAAAACTCTGAAGTGTCCCACAAGTGAAAAGTCTGCTCAGATTTCATTTTCCTAAAGATCTGCTTGATGGTTTTGTAAAAAGAAAATCATTCTGGATTTACAAATTCAAAATCACTCAAAATAAATTCTGATTTAAGGACACAACATCATTTCCCCATTTTTGTTTTTATCTTATAGTTTCTTATTATTGAAAATTGCACAACAGTAGTAATAAAGGAATAGGTGTGTCCAAACTTGTGACTGGGAGTCATGTAATTATAACATTCCCATCTTTAACCAGGTCAAAAAAAAAAAAACACCTACAATGTAAGAACTTCCACAAAACATGCATGCATTCAAAATGTGTCATCTTAATGCATGCTCCTATTGACATATTTAGATGTTTACAAACATCTAAAAATCCTTGACATAGAAGCACACAGATGGAGTGCCTAAAAACTTTTTGACTTGCAGTCTAATATTTAGCCCATTAGTAATTCATGTACATGAATTCAAATTTAATGACATGTCTAAGGATGCACGAGATGTGTGTCAATTCTTTGGGTTTCATTGCAGTGTTTCAGCACATTGTCACAGGAAAAAACGCTTTCCACAACAGAAGTGAAACATTCTGAATTGCGTGTAGATTGAGTTCACTTGTGCATTTTTTACATTTATAAGTTGTAACATTATGTTTATGTTGTTTAAATATCTGATTAATCTCATATAGGATGGGTTTCCTTGAATTAAATAAGCTGCTTCAGTTTCCTGTTGTTCATTCAGCTCTTTAGCTTCAGTGCACACAGCTCAAACAGCCATGCACAACATTAATAACTATGATTGGGACTGTCTTATACTTAACATTATAATGAAAACACACAGAAAAAAGGGGCCATAATTGTAACTCTTAGGATACAACAGCTTGTCACTGGAGCAGTACCCTTAAAAGGAAATCTTTGTACCTTTTTACCCTTAATAGGTACATATTAGTACTTTAAGGGTACATGTTACTACTCTAAGGTACTAACATGTACCTTAAAAAAAAAAAAAACTAATTAAAAAGGTACAAAGATGCCCTTTTAAGGGTACTGCTCCAGTGACAAGATATTGTACCCCACAAGGTACAATTTTGATCCCTTTTTTTTTGGTGTGTGTGAACACTATTATAATAAAATGTTGAATTCTTTGGGTTTATTTGCCGTGTTTCAGCATGTTGTTACTTTAAGAGCCAAGATCTCATCCACAAGCATCTTTGAAAATCCTCTCGGGCATGCAAGTGCAGCTCCTATCTCTTTGAATGGGGAAACATCAAATTCTCCAAAACTGTTCGCCAAGCTTACGATTAAATCATATTTGAAATCACCAATGAAATCTGACAACAACTGCCTCATAAATGGTATTCCTTCTGCTCCAGTAGCATTAAAAAAAAAGCTTGTTTTTGATGCTAGACCAGCCGATGCGCATGCGCAGTCATGAGCGCGAGTTTGCGGAGCTGCATCGTTGTACTGACGCAATGACTTTACTAATCAACGATTGGTTCTTTCATGTAGAAGGCGGGGCTTATTCGCTATATTGGGTGTTACACTTTCTATCATTCATAAATAATAGGAGTGCCCAGTTTTCCTATGTATAAAATTTTTGGTTATGTTTAAGTGTTTAGGACATGTTTAAGTGTTTGGGACATGGCTTTTAAATAAATAAAGAATTCTTGGTATTGGCCAAAATTCTCATATTGGTGTATCCCTACACATCCCTAAAGAGTCTTAATTTAAATGCACATTAAGTCTCGTCACTGAACCATTAAAGAAATAGTTAACCCAAAAAATGAAAATGTGCTTACAATGTACTAACCCTCAAAACAGATTTGGAGAAATTTAGCATTCCATCACTTGCTCACCAATGGATCTTCTGCAGTAAATGGATGACGCCAGAAATAATTGTTTGAAGTTAATGTCTTAATTATGCATTTGTTTTTACAAACACACAGCTTCACACAATGTTAATTGATGGACTGGAGAGGTGTGGATTCTTGTGCTGTTTTGATCAGCTGTTTGGACTTTCATTCTGACGGCATCCATTCATTGCAGACGATCCACTGGTGAGAAATTGATGTAATGCTACATTTCTGCAAATCTAAATCAAAAAACAAACTCATCTACATCTTGGATGGCCTGAGGATGACGCAAACTGTCAGCAAATTTGAAATTTCCATTTCATAACCACATCTTGACAGCATGCAGTAGGTTAGCTGTTAGACAGAAAAAGGTGTGAACTCAAAACCAAGTGTGCTTCCTGCCCAGCTCAATAATGCTATCAGAGGTCTGGGGGAAAATGATTATTATTATTATTTTTATTATTATTATTATTATTAATAATAATAATAATAATAATAACACAATAAAGCAATTAAAGTAAATTATAGAAAAAAAATTGTTACACAACTAACAGAAAATATATATATATATATATATATATATATATATGTTCGTAAAATCCAAATAATGTTTCACCCATATGAATAATATTAGATTTACTGTATAAAATTAACAAATATATGTCTGCTTTTTGAATTTTAGGATGAAGGTCCCTTTCACGAGAATGATCCTACATAGTCAGCACACTATGTTTGAGTGTCTTGCTGCTGTAATTTGACGTCAGTGTCGCTCTCACGCAACAGAAAATGGCATCCGGAAATTAAGAAAACAAGCCATGAAACAAGACACCAGAACTGGGTCAATAATGGACACCAAAGTACGCACTTTATTTCCAACTCACACCCTACCAGACTGACTCCTCGGGCGTTTATCAATGAAATTAACTTTAAGACAATAAACAGGCCATAAAGATTGTGTCAATACATAGGCGAACACTGATGTTTACCAAAATTAAACCAGATTAATGCGACGTCTAAGCGCTGATTTTGACCACTCACAAGATGACTAGTTATCTAACCAGCAGGTGAGGGATTCTCCTGACGGCTGACAGTGTTTCTGTTTACTCGAAACCGAGTGTGCTGCCTACGGAGGGACTGGAACGCGGCCAAACCCGCTGTCTATCAGGCAGCCCTATGTTTTGGCGTGTTCAGATAGTGTGTTTCTGCTTTCTATTCGTCATACCGTGATGTTGCAGTGAATAATGAGCAGCTTCTCTCCGGTCACGTTAAATTGGCAGCTCAGCTCATCCGGCTTCCAGTCGATGATCCTGAAGCGCTCGTGATTCGGGTCGAAAATAGACTCCAGAAACTTAAGCTCGGCCTTCAGTCCCGATACCGACATCTTTCACTACTCATCTCCGGGCATCGGGAGGGAGAGAAGAGAAAACGGAGAGAGAGATAGACAAAAGAAGAAGAGATGCGCAGTTGCGATCGGCGCTCCAACCGCTTTTCCGCCTCTGTTTTTATGTATGTCAGTGCAGAAATAAAGGTCTTAATGCAGCGAACGCGCCTCCCATGAGTTCCTCAGGTCTCTGCTAGTGTGATATGTCGATTTAAAGTGCAGAGTTTGAGTTAATGTGTCATAAATGTGGATGTGAGCGCAGGATCTAGTGTGTACGGCTGAGCGGAAGCTGTTTTTCTCTGGGGTTTAAAGATGGAGGCGCGCTTGGAGGACCCGCAGTCCCAGCATGCACCGCGTCGCGAACAAATGCTAAACTGAAACTTTATTTTTCTATTCGATTTGGGTTTATAAGCCTGTCACTGTTTCATCATTCAAATTAAATGCAGAACATCTGTAAAATTACATTTGATGGCATTTGATAAGTTTAAACTAGCAACTGCTGTGTTTATTAATCAGAGTTGGGGAAAGTTACTTTTAAAAGTAGTGTATTACAATAGCCTATTGAGTTACGTCCTAAAAAAGTAACTAATTGCATTTTTTTTTTTTTTTTTATAGGAAGCAATGTGATAGGTTATTTTTGCATTACTTTTTGTCTCATCTGGACTGGACTTGTTTTTAATAATGCCTATATAAAACAGTTATATTTCATATGTAAAAGCCCTTTCACATAAAAAGTGAAATGAATAACTCTCAGGTTGAAGGAAAATCTAGAACTAAGCATCATGTTCACATAGCGCATACAACTCTGCACTTACTCCCGATTTAATCAATAAATGGATAAAACAAAGTAACTGGTGATACTTACTTGAAAAAAAGATATTTTACTGTAAATTAAATAGTTAATTGAAAAAAAAGTAATCCAAAAAGTTACTTGTAATGTGTTACCCCTAACACTGTTTATTATTTTTTAATAGTAGTAGTTTTTTTTTCTACATATCACATAAAAATAGGAATTATGGATATAAAATTAATCAAAAAAACAAAACAAAAAAAAAAAAACAGAGCAACTACACAGGTAATGATTTGGTTCGCAGAATCATTAACTTTCTGGGAACATTATTAGTTTTTGATTACAAAAATACATAGCCTACAGAGAACGTTTCCAGAACCTTCTTATTTGTTTTCCAAAATAACCAAACGATATGAGAATCAGAAACGATACGCAAACGTTTTTTTTTTTTTTTTTTTTTTTTTTTTTTTTGCTGGGTAGAGAGAAAATATTCGAAACATTCTTTGGAAATTTGCTTGATGTTCATTAACTATAATCATATAATTTCTGATTATTATAATTCCATAAAATGGTTATATCAACATTTCAAATGTGTCAAATTTTGTCAATAATATTTGGCATCTGTGTTTAAGCATATACATATCCTATATTCAATCATAAGGATTATATGTAAAATGTAGTTGGCAGCTTTTCTAGTACTTTATTAGACTATTAGTTGTTTATCTAAAATAAGTCATAAAAACAAATTATAAGTATGAAATTAATCAGTGAAAAAAAAAAAAAAAAATCAAAGCAAACCATTGTTCCTACTGAGAGAAAGGGTAAGAGCATATTCACAGTACTGTTTTCTTGTGTTCATTAACCATTAACACAGTGAGGTCTAATAGTCATATAATAAATTATGTTTATGATAATATGATTAATGTGTAATAGTTATTAATGTTCATTTACTATTTTTTTTATAGTACTTTATTTTGATAGTAGTTTAGCCATCATATAATTATGAGTAATGAATTATTTATAATAATTAAAAATATTGATAATAATTAATAATAATTAAAAATAAATAGTTTGAAACTTTAATATTAATATGAAATTCTTGCTCCTCTCATGTGTTATTCACTCACATGCTTTTTAGCATGGAGTAAAGTCTATTCAAAGTATTCCAAACTGCTCGTCACATTTCTAGGTCATCATTTGCAGCAGTGTATTAAAGTAAATAAAGCATAATAGCAGTATGTAGTCGCCTCACTGATGCGACTAATTCAACTCAAATTGTGAAACATGTGTATTAAATAAATTCAGTGCACACAGGCTGAAGTAGGTTCTTTTAATTGTGATGATTTTGGCTCACATTTAACAAAAACACATCACTATCTCAACAAATTAGAATACTTCATAAGACCAAAAAAAAAAAAAAAAGTGAATTGTTGGCCTTCTGGAAAGTATGTTCATTTAATGTATATGTACTCAATACTTGGTAGGGGCTCCTTTTGCTTTAATTACTGCCTCAATTCGGTGTGGCATGGAGGCGATCAGTCTGTTGCACTGCTGAGGTAGTACAGAAGCCCAGGTTTCTTTGACAGTGGCCTTCAGCTCATATGCATTTTTTGGTCTCTTGTTTCTCATTTTCCTCTATGGGGTTCAGATCTGGTGAGTTTGCTGGCCAGTCAAGCACACCAACACCATGGTCATTTAACCAACTTTTGGTGTTTTTGGCAGGTGCCAAATCCTGCTGGAAAATGAAATCAGCATCTTTAAAAAGCTGGTCAGCAGAAGGAAGCATGAAGTGCTCTAAAATTCCTTGGTAAATGGGTGCAGTGATTTTGGTTTTCAAAAAATGCAGTGGAACAACACCAGCAGATGACATTGCCCCCCAAATCATCACAGACTGTGGAAACTGAACACTGGACTTCAAGCAACTTGGGCTGTGAGCTTCTCCACCCTTCCTCCAGACTCTAGGACCTTGGTTTCCAAATGCAAATGAAATGAAATACAAAACTTACTCTCATCTGAAAAGCGGACTTTGGACCACTGGGCAACAGTCCAGTTCTTCTTCTGGATACAGCACTGTGAACAGCCAGCTTCTTTGGCAATGGATGTTTGTGGCTTACCCTCCTTGTGAAGGGTGTCAATGATTGTCTTCTGGACAACTGTCAGATCAGCATTCTTCCCCATGATTGTGTAGCCTAGTGAATCAAACTGATAGACCATTTTGAAGGATCAGGAGACCTTTGCAGGTGTTTTGAGTTGATTAGCTGATTGGCATGTCACCACATTTTAATTTGTTGTGAATTGATGGGTTCTTATTAAATGTGAGCCAAAATCATCACAATTAAAAGAACCAAAGACTTAAACTACTCCAGTCTGCGTGCAATTAATTTATTTCATACACAAGTTTCACAATTTGTGTTGAATTGACCATATGCACGGATTACTTCCTTGTTTAGCCAAGCCAGCTCAGTCATTTCCACTCAGCTGTACTGAGCCATAATAGGAGTGTCCTTTGTTCGTTTTTTCTACATAATCAATTCACAAGAAAAGTTTTGTTTGTCTAAGAGGACCAAATGTCCATGTATACCGTTTCAAGAATGGCAAACGCAGGTTAAAAAAAATATGCGAGTAGGGCCTAAATCTGCTAAATATGCGCGAGTCATTGCTATGATTGACAGTAATAACTGAATGAAACATCTGACAAGCCAATGTCAAAAATAGAGCTGTGCATTAAATTATTCAGACCATAGGCGCCGATCCGATGAAAGCGAGAATGAAGTCGTACAAGCTACAATCCACTTTTTATTGGTTAAAACTAACCGAGAATATCTTGTGTTTTTCCGTGGGTGCTCGATCCTTTCCATGGATGCTTGAGCCCCTGAGCACCCACGGAAAAACACAAGATATTCTTGGTTAGTTTAAACCAATAAAAAGTGGATTGTAGCTTGTACGACTAAACATGGACAAAGTTTAAAAAAATAATTTGGACAAATGACAGATAATTTCTTTGCCGAAAATCTTACTTCCGGGTTGGTACAAGTTTCGTCTGTTTTTTTTTTCGATCGTGGCATTAATGACGTAATCGGTGGTGGAACTCCTTGTATTAGCATTTCTCCCGGAAAAGCGCGCCCGCGATCAGGTCAGCTAGACCGTGAGAAAGTGAGTGCGTACATCAACGCGCTTCATTCGGCTGCACTCTGCAAGGGATTTACTCGGGAAGAATGTCTCTAAAGAAGTGTGGTTTTGGTTGTAAGGCAGTGATAACTTTGCTCAGCTTCCCAAAGAAGCCAGCCGATCATATGTTACCCAGAGTCACAAAACAATGCTGTGGCTGTGTTTGGAATGATTTTTGGTGGCGAAATAAAGCAAACAAAAAAACAAAAAAAAATGTCAATATGCTGTCTAAATCTCTTGATATTAACTTATTGTTTATTGAACTGCTGTATGAAATCAATATCACATGTAACCATGCTGATTTTTAAGAAGAAGAAGAAGAAGAAGAAGAAAAAAAAAAAACACTCTTCGTATAATACTGATAAACTATATGAAATGATATTTACATTTACATTTAGTCATTTAGCAGACGCTTTTATCCAAAGCGACTTACAATAGAAGCAATCAGAGCAACAAGAGAGCGACAGTGTATAAGTGCTGTGGCAAATTTCAGTTAGATAAACACGATAAGTCTTGCAAGGGTTTTTTTTTTTTTTTTTTTTTTTTTTTTTATATATAAATATAGAAAACTGAAAAGAGTAGGAAAGAGCTAGTGTCAATTGGTCAAGTTCTGCCGAAAAAGATGGGTTTTCAGACGTTTTTTGAAGATGGCCAATGACTCAGCTGATCGAATTGAGATGGGTAGGTCATTCCACCAGCTGGGAACAGTCCACAAAAAGGTACGTGATAGTGATTTTGAGCCTCTTTGGGATGGCACCACAAGGCGTCGTTCATTTGCAGAATGCAAGCTTCTGGAAGGGACATAAGGTTGGATTAGACAGTTTAGGTATTCTGGTGCAGTGCCAGCGGTTGTCTTGTAGGCAAGCACCAGTACCTTGAATTTGATGCGAGCAGCTACTGGCAGCCAATGCAGTCTGATGAAGAGAGGTGTGACATGGGCTTTCTTCAGCTCATTAAAGACCACTCTTGCTGCTGCATTCTGAATCATCTGCAAAGGCTTGGAAGTGCATGCAGGAAGGCCTGCCAAGAGTGCATTACAATAGTCCAGTCTGGAGAGGACAAGAGCTTGGACAAGAAGTTGTGTAGCCTGCTCTGATAGGAAGGATCTGATCTTCCTAATGTTGTACAAGGCAAATCTGCAGGATCGAGCTGTAGCAGCAATATGGTATGGCTGGCTGTCCTAGAGGAAGTTATGGTTGATGAATTTAGCTGTATAGAGAAGTTGTGATGAAGCGCGGGGTTGGCTGAGATCACAATCAGTTCAGTCTTAGCAAGGTTGAGCTGAAGATGGTGTTCTTTCATCCAGCCAGAGATGTCGGTCAGACAAGCTGCGATGCGGGCAGGAACCATGGGGTCATCTGGATGGAAGGAGAAGTAGAGTTGCGTGTCATCAGCATAGCAGTGATAGGAAAAAGCATGCTTCCGAATGACAGAACCTAACGATGACATGTAGATGGAGAAGAGCAGTGGTCCAAGCACTGAGCCTTGAGGAACTCCAGTAGCAAGATGTTGTGACTCAGAAACTACACTCCTCCAAGCCACCTTGAAGGACCTACCTGAGAGGTAAGACTTGAACCATTGGAGTGCGGTTCCTGAGATGCCCATCTTCATGAGGGTGGACAGGAGGATCTGGTGGTTGACTGTGTCAAATGCAGCAGACAGATCCAGTAAAATGAGTACTGAGGATTTGGATGCTGCTCTTGTCAATCTTAGGGCTTCAGTGACTGAGAGCAGGGCAGTCTCAGTTGAGTGGCCACTTTTGAAGCCAGACTGGTTTATGTCCAGGAGATGGTTCTGTGCAAGAAAGATAGAGAGTTGGTTGTATACTACTCGCTCAAGTGTCTTAGCGATGAATGGGAGAAGGGATACTGGTCTGTAGTTTTCTAAAAGTGCTGGATTTAGAGTGGGTTTCTTAAGCAGTGGTATGACCCGAGCCTGCTTAAATGCTGTAGGAAATGTGCCAGTGTGGAGCGAGGTGTTTATGATGTGGGTAAGTGCTGGTATAACAGAGGTAGAAATGGCTTGGAGAATGTGAGTGGGGATAGGATCAAGCGGACAGGTAGTAGGATGATTGGAAATAATAAGTTTGGAGACATCAGTCTCCATGAGTGGAGAGAAAGAGGAGAGAGTGTGAGTATTTGCTGTTGTGAAATTTGTATCAGTATGTGGTGTGGAAAATTGGTCGCTAATTGTTCTTGTCTTATTAATGAAAAATGTTGCAAAGTCATCAGCTGTAAGAGTTGATGTAGGAGGGGGAGGAGGAGGACAAAGGAGAGAAGAGAATGTTTTAAAAAGTGTGCGAGAATCGGGACAATTATTAATTTTGTTGTGGTAGTATGTTGATTTAGCAGTGGAGACATCTGCAGAGAATGAAGAGAGAAGTGACTGATACGCACTAAGGTCATTAGGGTTGTGTGATTTGCGCCACTTCCGCTCTGCAGCCCTGAGTCTAGAACAATGTTCACGGAGAACATCGGACAGCCAGGGAGCAGCGGGTGTGGTGCGTGCTGGTCTGGATAAGAGAGGGCAGAAGTTGTCTAGACAGGCTGATAAAGTGGAGCAAAGAGTGTCAGTAGCAGTGTTAGTGTCCAGTGCTGAGAACTGAGAGGGTGGAGGAAGTGCGGATGAAACCATAGACGATAGACAGGAGGTAGAAAGTGTGCGTAGATTACGCCTAAAGGTGACTTGCGGTGGAGTGCGTGTTGTGTCTGTAGCCAATGTGAGGTCAGAGGTGATAAGGAAGTGGTCTGAAGTGTGCAGCGGAGTAACCAGAGTGTTAGCAGTTGAACAGTAGCGAGTGTAGATAAGGTCCAATTGGTTACCTGATTTGTGAGTAGCTGCGGTAGATACTCGCATGAGGTCAAATGAAGTAAGAAGAGTATTGAAGTCTGTAGCTTGGAGTTTTTCTGGATGGATGTTGAAGTCTCCAAGTAGTACCAGAGGAGTACCATCCTCCGGGAAGTGTGAGAGTAGCATGTCCATCTCCTCCAAGAAGTTACCAAGTTGACCTGGTGGACGATAAACAACTACAAGGTGGATTTGAACAGGGTGGATAACAGTAATTGCATGGGATTCAAATGATGTGTTGTTGGTGAAAGATGATAGAGGACTGAATTTCCAATCATTTGAAATGAGTAGACCAGTACCTCCACCCCTCCCAGTTTGGCGAGGGGTGTGTGAAAAAGTGTACATATTGGATAGGGCAGCCGGAGTGGCCGTGTCCTCAGGTTTAATCCAAGTCTCAGTTAGGGCCAAAAAGCTGAGACATGAATGATTAGCAATTGAGGAGATAAATTCAGCTTTATTTACTGAATTATATATTTATATATATAAATATATATATTTTCTGCCCCCATATCTTGAATTGTGTGATCATTCTTTAACACACTCTAAATGCGTAGGCTACGTGCTCTAGTTCATCATGTAGGCTACTTCGTGAATGCCTGCATGTTTTGTTTGGTTTTTGCAATATACTCGATAATGTCATAATGATGTCTCACTAGTTAAGTATTTGCAGTAAATCTGCACAGATTTATTACATATCATTTACTAGCCAGATTGGCTAGTGATTTGACAGCGTTACTCACCACAGCTGATTTTTTCCCGCATTTGGCGGGTTGGCGGGTGTTAATTTTAAACCCTGAGCATGAGTGTGACTTTAACAAACCTGTTGAGAATGAATTTACAAAGAATGCATTTCAATGGAACTGACCATTCATGCATTTATAACAATCATTCAGAACAATCATTCAGGTCATGCATTGCAGAAAAAAGAGCATTTGAACAGAACAAAACCAGAACACAAGAGGACTGTAGGGGAGACCGGGGATGATTTTAACACTTTTTGTTTGAGGGTCTGTAACAAAAAGGTTGTTCATGCTAGATCGTTCAAACTTGAATACATTGTAGCCACATTTGTATACTACAAATAAAACTCACTTGAACTTGTACTACACAATCACAAATTGTGTGAGTTAATGTCAAATACAAAGAGTTCCGTTGTTACAACCTGTATAGATGTAACAACAAGAGGTAATTTGGTGAAACAATATCCACACTTTCAAGATTATGCAAGAACAAAAATAAACAACTTGAACTAGCAAAAATATTCTGGAACTCAAGACTGTAACAAATTGCTGTGTGTGTTTGTGTGTGTGTGTTTTAGTTTGTTAGAACTTTCATCTTCACACTATATCAAATCTGTGCGTTTGTAGTGTATTTCCTTTGGAACATTAAGCTTAAAACTAAAACAAATTTGTCTGTGTGTGCGTGTGTATTGTATATTTGTTTTGGAACTTTAAACTTAACACTGTTAACTGTTATAACTGTCCCCACCCCAAGCAGCCATTACATAGCTAACTCTTTTTAGCATGTGGGTTTGAAGTTAGTATTAATGTCTAGCATTAAATTAAACTAGAAAAATAGCTACTTAAGATTATGCAAGTATTTTCTTTTTTTTTTTTTTGCCTGAATGCTAGGCAAAAAATAATCTTTGGTAAAAAAAAAATTGCTAACACTTTATTTTAAGGTGTCCATAATACAGAGTAATTACCTAGTTAAGTACTCAGTAGTAGCAATTGTATGTACATGAAACAAAATGTACTTACCAAATGTACATGTAATAGGCAGCTACTGTTACACATATGTAACAGACCAAGTCTGTTACATAGCTAGCTACTTATCTATACTGTACACCTTATCTAGCTGCACTTTAGTTTGATTTAACCCACTAGTACACAGCTAAATACATGTAATACCTTTCTAATTACATTAAAATAACAGAATATTACACAGGCATAGGCTACTTAAAAGGTTGTATTTAAGTGTACTTCATGTATATCTATACTGTACACTTTATCCACCTGCACCTTATTTTGATTTAACCCACTAGTACACAGCTAAACACATGTAATACCTTTCTAATTACATTAGAATTACAGAATATTACACAGGCATAAGCTACTTAAAATAAAGTGTATCAAGATTGTACTTAAGTGTACAAGTATCTGTGTTACAGACTCAGTCTGTGTAACAATAGTTGCCTATTACATCTACATAATTACAATCTGTAGGTACAGGCTGTTCCAACTGTAACTTAGTTACACAGTAAGTACATTATGTTTCATGTAAGTACAGTGGCTACTACTAAGCACTTAATTAGGTAATTACTCTGTATTATGGACACCTTAAAATAAAGTGTTACCAAAAAATGACTTACTTGCCTAAATATCAGTTTTTTGGTGATAAAATTCACAATCTTGCTCACAGACACATGCCACTTCTCCTGATAGCTCAAAATGGAGATGGGAGTGTATGATATGGATGACATCACCATAGGTTGGTTCTGATTGGTCAGATGGAGAGCATTACAACTGACCCAGTGTTACAACACTCCCCAGTCTCCCCTACATGGGAAGTTTTTTTATGGCTAAAATATGCATTTGATTCAGTATGATAGAGGAGTAGTACTAGGAGTAGGGAGTAGTGAATCAAACAGTTATCTTAGAGCTGTGGAGTGATGCATATACAGAATAAAGCAGATGAGAGGAGTCTGAAATATGAGGAGACAAGCGGAAATATCCAATGAAGCATAGTAAACTTCAGAGTAAACAAACCCACGAATGCATCGAGAGTAAAGCCTTCACTGTCTGTCTGTCTGTCTGTCTGTCTGTCTGTACTGGTATTCCCTACATTAAAGGGACCAAATGTCCCCACAAGGAAATGCAAGCGGTTGTGTAACACTCAAGATCAAGCTACCATGTCCTTGCTACCATGAAAACAAATCTAAAGAGCAACACAAAATGGACACATGCTCACCTGAGAACAACTTTATAAATAATCAAAATGCAATTAAAAAAAAAAAAAAAAATAGTGATCTTAGATTACAATAACACTGTCCATCTCTGATATGTTCTTTGTCCCACATTATTTTCAAAATGTTCCACTAGTTGGTGCTAGACACCCATATGAACCGTTTTCGGATTTATTTGAGTCAGTGAGCTGCAAAAATATTGTAAACTCAGAGATAAATGATGTAAACTAGTACATTCAATTAATAATAAATTAGTTCATGGGGAAAACATCTCTAGACTAGATGAAAGCTAAAAACACAGATATGAGATAGATAGATAGATAGACAGACAAATTATTCTTTTTTTTCATAGATAGATAGATAGATAGATAGATTAATAGATTATTATTTAAATATTTTTCAGCTCTTTCTGCATGCTAAATCTTCTGCTCCAACTGATTCGTCAAATAAATGATTAATTCAGTAACGAGTAAATTCACCACTTGTCACCCAAAGACTTCTTGGATTTGTTTGGAACTATTTTTGTTGCCTAAAAAAAAACAGACGAAATAACTTCCAATATTGTGCCAAATATGTAAGATACCATTTCTTCACCTCTAGTAAACTGTTGTTTAAAAGCAATATAATCTATTGAATGATAGATGTGATGGTTGTTGTCACAACAGTTTTGTTGACATCATTAACTACATCCCCATCACTGTTTGTGTCAGCTTTCTTTACTGACCATCTCCATCTCGGAATTGTCTCATTGAATGAGGCAGTGTTGAAAGAGTTTGTCTCAATCTGTGAGAATGTGAAGCATCATTCACACATCCTGCAGCTGGAGTCTAATTGAAGCATCAGTCAGACTGACACGCCCATACAGAATCTCGCTCATCCTGTCACACAGATCCAGTGAACAAATGTGAGGCAGACCGGGGCTTGTTGTTACACACCAAAGTCCATAATTGTCATATTAGGTTTATTTTTTAAATATATTTTTATAGACACGTTTCTTATAAGTTTTGATTACATATATTACCCCCCTTGAAAGAAAGAATTTATAGAGCATGATCCTGGGGTGTGTTGCCACACTATAACCGTACGGGGTAAGTTGTCACATTGTGAACATGTGTGAAGTATAATTGTGTGTAAAAAATTACATTAATAATAGTGAGGTATGTTGTCACTGTCAGGTTTTGAGACTCTTTTGTTGTGTTTTTGATTTGGTTTAGTCCCTTTTGTCTTTGGTTTGTTCCACTTCCTCTTTGCCCTTATTTGGTTTTGTTCCTGTCCCTCCCCTAATTAAGTCATTATTAGTTAATCACGATCACCTGTCTGTGTCTCGTTGCCACCCTATTTAAGTTGGATTCTGTTCAGTGTTTGGTTGTCCGTTCTCGTCGTTGTGTGCATGTCTCCTTGCCCGTCTCCTGTTGGATTATTTGTGGATTTAATTATTATAAGACTTGTTTTGTATCTGAGCTCGACCTCGTACTCCTCGTTTGTCCTCCCATACACGACACGTGACAGTCACAACCTTCCATTAATTTTCATATAGGCTTTCAAAGGAAAAATCACAAAATGAATTTGTCTCTTGACAGAAGCTTCTACTACACAAAAAACAACTAAATAAACAACCTCAGAATATACAGTCATGGCCAAAAATATCTGCACCTTCGCAATTCTGTCAGAAAATGTAACACATCTCTCAGAATTTTTTTTCTAATTGCAAATGCTTTGGCATTCACATGCTTTTTGTTTTTGTTTGCACTGAAACAACACACACACACACACACACACACACACACACACAAAGAAAAGTCAAACTTAGTAAAATTTCACAAAGAACTGAAAAATAGACTGGACAAAATTATTTGCACCTTGTAAAATTTGTCAAAAATGATTGCTTTTCAAGCATGTGATGCTCCTGTAATTTGTATTTAGACACACCTGTGGCAAGTAACTGGTATGGGTAATATAGTATTCGCACTTGCAACAAGTTAAAATGGAGAAAAGTTGACTCATCATTTGTGTTGTGTGTCACACTGAGCATGGTGAAAAGAAAGAAGTATAAAGAGTTGTCTGTGAATTTGAGAGAAAATAATTGTGGAAAAACATAGACAATCTTAAGGCTACAAGTCCATCTCCAGAGATCTTAATGTTCCTGTGTCGACGATGCGCAATATTATCAAGAGGTTTACAACCCATGGCACTGTACCTCCCTGGATATGGATGGAAGACGAAAATTAATGGAAAATTACAACAAACAGTTGTTTGAATGGTGGATAAAGAACCCAGATTAACTTCCAAACAAATTCAAGCTGATCTGCAGACACAGTGTACAACAGTATCAGTATCCGTCCCCATCTGAATGAAAAGAAACGCTATGGTAGGACACCACTGCTGACACAAAGGCATAAAAAAGCCTGGAGTTTGCTAAAACTTATCTGACAAAACCACAATCCTCATGGGAGAACATACCGTGGACAGATGAGACAAAAGTAGAGCTTTCTGGTAAAGGACATCATGGCACTGTTTACAGAAAAAGAAATGAGGCCTTCAAAGAAAAGAACACAGTCTCTACAGTCAAACATGGTGGAGGCTCAAAGATGTTTTGGGGTCGCTTTGCTGCTTCTTGCACTGGATGCCTTGACTGTGTGAACAGTATTATGAAATCTCATGATTACCAAAGAATTTTGGGGTGCAATGTAGTGGACAGTGTCAGAAAGCTGTGTCTCCACCAGAGGTCATAGGTCTTCTAGCAGGACAATGACCTGAAACACACTCAGAAAAGCAGTCAGAAATGGTTACAAACAAAGCACTGGAGAGTTCTGAAATAGCCAATAGATCTGAATCCCATATAACACCTGTGGAGAGATCTCAAAACAGCAGTTGGAAGAAGGCATCCTTCTAATCTGAATGACCTGGAGTATTTTGCAAAAGAAGAGTGGTCAAAAATTCCAGTAGAGAGGTGTAAGAAACATGGTTACAGGAAGCGATTGATTTCAGTTCAAGGGGGTGCTACCAAATATTAAGTTAGGGGTGCCAAAAAAATGTGTCCAGTGCATTTTTTGGGTACTGTGTGGAATTGTATCAGATTTGACTTTTCTAGAGGATCACCTCGATGCCAGGATTCCAGGATCATGTACACGCCTCCATGATCCTCAATAGGTGGTAAGGGAGTTTGTCACCGGTACCAGGACTCCAAAGGCTTCATTTTCTAAGATTGCTGAAGAAAAAAACGACTACCAAAACAGCTGCTGGTGACTTGTACAGGTAGGTCATAGAGACTCTGGCTAGGGTTGGGCCGATAGATGATGTCATCGTCCATTGCCGATGGCTGATAGACATCACAATGTTGAGGCGGCATCATAAGCCCCCCACCACAATCATCCGCCGCATCCCAATACCGTGTTTGGAAATGAAAATGATATACTCTACAGAGCCCGTAAAGGGAATAAGGTAACACTTTATTTTAAGGTGTCCATAATACAGAGTACTTACCTAGTTAAGTACTCAGTAGTAGCTGTTTTACTTACATGAAACAAAATGTACTTACCATGTAAGTAAGTTATGGAACAGACTGTACTTACAGTTTGTAATTATGTACATGTAATAGGCAGCTACTGTTACACATATGACAGACCGAGTCTGTTACATAGCTAGCTACTTATCTATACTGTACACCTTATCCAGCTGCACCTTAGTTTGATTTAACCCACCAGTGCACAGCTTAAGTACATGTAATACCTTTCTAATTATATTTAAATTACAGAATATTACACAGGCATAGGCTACTTAAAATAAAGTGTATCAATACTGTACTTTAGAGTACTTCGTGTGTATCTATACTGTACACCTTATCCAGTTGCACCTTAGTTTGATTTAACCCACCAGTACACAGCTTAAATACATGTAACACCTTTCTATTTACATTAAAATTACAGAATATTACACAGGCATAAGCTACTTAAAATAAAGTGTATTAAGATTGTACTTAAGTGTACAAGTAGCTGTGTAACAGACTCGGTCTGTTACATATGTGGAACAATAGTTGCCTATTACATCTACATAATTACAATCTGTAGGTACAGGCTGATCCATAACTTATTTACATGGCAAGTACATTTTGTTTCATGTAAGTACCATGGCTACTGCTAAGTACTTATTTAGGTAATTACTCTGTGTTATAGACACCTTAAAATAAAGTGTTACCGGGAATAAATATGAGATGGAAGGAAAATATGTATTTCAATACTTTCTCCCGCAGTTATATTGTTGGGTACTTATGCTGTATATAAACTGTATATTTATACTGTATATAAATTGCGGGCACAGGGAGTCGCTATTAATATGCATGGCATGGAAATGAATGCACGTTCGCTTTTTACTTTGACTTTTAAAATTTGCGATTGCACATGCTCTGTGTATACTGGAGCTGCAGTACTTACCACACATTTTACAAGACTAGATGTTTGTCAATGGGGTTTAAGATCTTCAAATCATTCCCCATCGTCCTCAGTTATCTTTCCTTACTCTGTTTATGTGGTTAGTGAAATTTTATGTACTGTAATGTAACAGGCTACTGCTAGCAAACAGCTAACCATGTCCCTTTAGTGGATCGTATTATTTCATTAGAACACATTGTTTTCTGTGCCTTTCCTAATACAGACACGATAAAGGTGAGCTGAGTCTCAGACTCTCTCACTTTCCTGGAACCAGTACTACAACTGCTACAAAAATCATAAAACAATGTGCCTGAGGTATCTGTAACACTGATTCCAGGTATCCTGAGAGGATTGGCAATAGAAATTGGAATTTAATTTATCATTTAACGTTTATTTTATGGTTGTCATACTCCCATTAAGTGGCCTTTTTGATCTGCTCAAGCAGTTAATGTCTGTAAATATCGATAATATATCTGGCTAAAACTAGCTAATGTTAAAGTTAGTGAATCCATGCTAACGTACAAACCTCAGCTAGCTATTTTCACGTCATGTACAGTATAGGTCAAAAACATACAACAACGGTCTACATTTCAGTGCCTCTCCATATTAAACTGGTTAAATGTAAAATAATTAATCTTACACTGCAGTAAATGAACAGTGTTGATCCTGGATGTTGTTGTCTGCGATTGTGACGACCGTAACATGAGATTTCTTTACATTTGCATTGTGATCTATAAACCCTTGATTTCAAATTAATCATGTTACACACCATATTTATTTTCAAATCATTTATATATCTCTCCATGGCATATTAAAGCCCTACTTGAATGCTCCTCAATGAGAGGTGTTCCTTCTGTGTTCAAAATTTATCAAAAACATCTTTTCACACTGACAACTGTCATTGTAAGACTCTGTTTGTTTGTCCGAGGTAGCAACAGTAACTAAGGGGGGCGGGGCTTACCGATAGGTCAGTTGTGGGCCGCTGTTGGAAACAATGTATTCTGGAAGAACGAAGTAGCGGAAGATATGGTTAAATAATAATTCTGCCATCTACATTGCAGTGGGCAGACACTTTAGAGTCAAGTCAAGTCACCTTTATTTATATAGCGCTTTTAACAATACCCATTGTGTTAAAGCAACTTTACAGTATTAAATAGGACAATAGTATGTCAATAAAGCAAAAGGACAACAGGGTGCTAGATGGACCAGACAAGAAGATTTGAAGAAGCAATCCACAATTATCAGTCTGCAGGTATTCTAATTAGAGCTGGGTAGGTCTGTTTGGAATGGGTGGAAAATGGAGTTTGCCTGATGGTAAATGAGTTTTTGAGATGGCACAATGCTGACATCCTCTCACAATGTCACAAATCATCCTGCTGTGGTTCCCTCCTCTCTCCGCTAGAGGGAGCTCTCACTGTACTTATGGACCTTAACATACTCCATTCCCCACAATCCCTTTTTGTGACTCCTGACCCTTCACCCCTTACCTTTGTCGGCCATCTTGCTTATCACCCCCACAGTATAAATAGACCGGTTTTGCCATTGTTCAGATTGCGAAGTCTTGAGTTGCCTAGCAGTCATTTCCGAGCGTTTCCTTCCTGTGTTTTGTTTACCCTGTTTATTGACCTTGTCTGTCCCCCGTTCCTGATCCTTTTCCGCCCACCCATGGACCCTTTGCCTGCCTTTCCCTCGTTAGCCAGCTGCCTGGCCTGACCTCCCACACTCAGATATTGACAATTCCCTGTTTGTTCTCCATTGTACCTGTTTGTTCCTACCTGACCTTGCTTGTCTGACCATGATTCCAGTATTCAATAAAGTTTTGCGTATGGATCCACCCTTGTCAGACCCATTCATAATGCACAAAGCTTCTGATGCCTTTGGCCACCAAAAACAATATTGTAACAATGAGTGGGTCTGACTGGCCCTGGGGTGACCAGTATTCACAGAAAAATGGTCTCATCTTCTTTCCACTGGATTGGACTTGCAATCACACTCAGTGTGATGATAGTTTTAGGATCCTAAGAGGAGTCATCTGGAGAGTAAATTCTTGACAAAGCGTCTCCTTTTGTGTTCTTGGAATTTGGATGATAGGAGATTTGGAAAATTAGTAAAGAAAAGCACCCAGGAAGCCTGGTGAGGATTGAGATGTTTTGGTTTTTTGAGGTACTACAACTTTTTATGTTTGGTCAGTACCGTAAAAGGGTGACGAGCACCCTCAAGCCAGTGCCTCCATTCCTCATGGGTGATGACAAGCAACTCACAATTCCTTATTCTAGAACAGTTTGATCTCACCATGAGCTCCCAAGATACTCATGATGTGGTCACATAGTGAGGTCACAGTGCAATCATTAGGACTCATTCATGAAACTTAATATGAGTAAATATATGAGTAAATTCTGAGTAATTTGTGTGTAAAACAAACCTTCCCGAAAACTCTCCTCTGGATTCAGAAACGCTTAGTAAACGTCCGATTTGATAGTTAAACGCGTATGTCAAGATGCATTAACAAGGTGAGACCAGAATGACAGAAGCATTATTATTTAGGAGTCTTATCTTATCGAAGATTCTCCTTCCTTTCTGTTGCAGATCCTCCAAGTTCCAGATCAAGGCAGACGGGCAGATACAGGTAAGTATTCAATGTGATTAAGATCTTGAGACCCAGCCGCTGACTGAGTGAAGTGCATGTGCTTATATGTGGAGCAGGTAAGTGATTCCAAGTGTGTCCAATTAGAACGTGGGTGACTGAGAGCGGGTGACGGTGGCTAGTGAGACAGGTGACTGTGTGACACTTCAGTGGATTTCTACAATTCAGTTTCCTTGTTTATACACTTATTGTTTTAAATGCTGACTGTAAACACTGACTGAATGCAACTGTAATCAGTTGTAAGTATCAAATTACATTTATAATCAGCCTTACAGTTGTGTAGTGTGTTCCTGGCTTAACTAAATCTACATCTCAGCTGGCAAGATGACTGGTTGACATGTACCTGGCTAACACGTGTACCTGGCTAATTTGCTAACATGGGGCCAGGTCACAGTGCATTTTGGTATTATTTTAATATCAACATATGTGAATAGCAAATAAAGAAACCACTCACCATTTCTCCATTGTAAAAATTCCACAATCAACAGGCCCTAACACAAATGTTCATCACAATAGTGATGTTTGATTCTTCTTCTTCTTCTTCTTCTCTTTTATGGTGGGTAGCACCAGGGTTAAGGTTTCATTTAATAAAAAAACTACATTCTCTTTATCAGTTCTGTTCCTTTGAGATAAAGACATGGGCTCTCTAATCCATAAATGATTATACTTTTAAACTTTATGTCTTCAACTCCCACCTTTCTAAGTTCATTCTTCATTGTGTCTCTTTCATTAAAGTAGTTTTGATAAATACGTACATGTTCCACTCACTCCTTGTAACAATGAGTCAGTGGAGTGGAGATCCAAATGCAACTTTATTAAATCAAACTCGTGACACAAACAGGAATAACAGAGGCAGGGCAATATCCAAGCAATAGGTCGAGGCAGGCAGCGAGCAACACAACGATAGTTTGATGAACAGGCGACGGGTCAAAAGGCAGGCGGGAGACAATCACAGGAGATTCAACAAACAGAGTCAATAACAGGGAAATCAAACACAGGAATAATGGTGCAGGAGCCCACCAGGGCGGAGCAGAAGCCCACCCGGGCAGAGCAGACAGAGCAGAAGCCCTCCAGGGCGGATCAGAAGCCCACCAGGGCAGAACAGCAGCCCACCAGGGCGGAGCAGACGCCTTGTATACCGCCTCTGTGGTAGAAGAGGGACAGGGTGAGAGTTCTTTTAGAGAGAGTGAGTTGCCGGACACTACCACCGTGCAGGGAGCAGGTGCAACTATCCCATAGTATGAGGTTCCGTGACCTCAGCCACCACCTCTGGGGAAGTTGCCCTCAAAGATTCTACAGCGTGAGCTGTCACCTCTGAGGAATCGGTGGTGGTAAACATGGCCCAGACAACCCAACGCACCTCTCAATATAAGTAGAAACAAGTTCAGGGGTTGGAGATGTGTTGTGTCGTGGTTTCGGAACAGTAGCTGTGACGTGACTTGATTCAGGAACAGTGACTGTGACCTGACTTGGTTCAGGAGCAGCGGCTATGATGTGACCTGTCTCAGAAACAGCAGCTATGATGTTGCTTGATTCAGGAACAGCAGCTGTGACGTGACTAGGATCAGGAACTGCAGCTGTGACGTGACTAGGCTCAGGAACAGCAGCTGTAATGTGACTTGGCTCAGGATAGGGCTGGGCGATATATTTATATTGATATTATGCGCATCTCATCAGTAAAGCCGGTTCTTTGATTAGCGGTAAATCTCCATCACCTGTTTTCAAATGGAGTGCCAGTTAATACACAGAACCGTAGATCACTGACAAGCTACGCAATATCGGGTTCAGTTTCACGGGTGATTAATTGGGATAGCTTTTCAGTGATCTACGGCTCTGTGTATTAACTGGTGCTCCACTTGAAAACAGGTGATGGAGATTTTCCGCTAATCAAAAAACCGGCTTAACTGACGAGATGCGCATGAATTTATCGATCGATATATATATCCCAGCCCTAGCTCAGAAACAGAAGCTGTGATGTGACTTGACTCAGGAACAGCAGCTGTGACTTGACCAAGCTCAGGAACAGCAGCAGTGACTTGTCTTGGCTCAGGAACAGCAGCTGTGATGTGACTTGGCTCAGGAACAGCAGCTGTGACTTGACCAAGCTCAGGAACAGCAGCTGTGACTTGACTCGGCTCAGGAACAGCAGCTGTGAGGTGACTTGGTTCAGGAACAGCAGCTGTGATGTGTTGTGTCTCTGGAAGATCAGATACGAAGTGACGTGTCTCTGGAAGGTCAGATGCGAAGTAATGTGTCTCTGGAAGATCAGGTGTGACTTGATTCGGAGGGTTCTTATGTCTTGACTCGACTCTGGGAGTGCTGTAGTGACTTGACTGGTTGCAGGAAGTGTTGTCGTGTCTTGATTTGACTCTGGGAGTGCTGTAGTGACTTGACTTGTCTCAGGAAGTGTTGTCGTGTTTTGACTTGTGGTGATTTTACTTGTCTCAGGAAGTGCTTTTGTGTCTTGATCTGACTTTGGGAGTGCTGTGGTGACTTGACTTGTCTCAGGAAGTGTTGACGTGTTTTGACTAGATCTGTGAAGTGCAGCAGTGATATGATTTAACCCGTGGAGTGTTGTGGTGGTGGTTCGAGGAATGCAGGTGGTACTTGGCTTGACTTGACTCAAGGTGTGTAGCCTTAGCTTGTCTTGACTCAGGAAAAGAATGTAGTGAGGCGACTTGACCCTGGGGTGATGACCGCAATGTGATTTGGCTTGGGAGTGGCGGCCGTGAAGTGACATGACTCAGGAATGGTGCCCGTGAGGTGACTTGACACAGGAATGGCGCCTGTGACGTGGCTTGACACAGGAACGACAGCTGTACCTTGACTTGACTCTGGAATGACAGCTGTACCTTGACTTGACTCTGGAACGACAGCTGTACTTTGACTTGACTCTGGAACGACAGCTGTACCTTGACTTGACACAGGAACAACAGCTGTAACTTGGCTTGACTCAGAAACGACAGCTGCAACTTGACTTGACTGAGAAACGACAGCTGAAACTTGACTTGACACAGGAACAGCTGTGACTTGACTCAGGAACGACGGCCATGACAGGTGCTG
The DNA here is from genome assembly GCA_033026305.1 of Cirrhinus molitorella. Lineage (NCBI taxonomy): Eukaryota > Metazoa > Chordata > Actinopteri > Cypriniformes > Cyprinidae > Cirrhinus > Cirrhinus molitorella. The sequence goes on along the minus strand of CM065127.1, from coordinate 29,211,745 downwards.
ACTCTGGAAGGGCGGCCATGACAGGTGCTGTCTCTGGAGGGGCGGCCAAGATAGGTGCTGACTCTGGAAGGGCGGCCATGACAGGTGCTGACTCTGGAAGGGCAGGCGGGTAGCTAGCTGGCTTGGCAGACTTGACGCTTGACGCTTTCCTCATTCAAACACGATGAGTTAAGTTTGATGCCAAAGAGCTCAATTTTGGTCTCATCTGACCACAACACTTTCACCCAGTTCTCCTCTGAAGCATTCAGATGCGTCAAACTTCAGACGGGCCTGTACATGTGCTGTCTTGAGCAGGAGGACCTTGCGGGCACTGCAGGATTTTAGTCTTTCACGGCGTAGTGTGTTACTAATTGTTTTCTTGGTGACTATGGTCCCAGCTGCCTTAAGATCATTGACAAGATAATAGTTCTGATTCCTCACCATTCCCATGATCATTGAAACTCCATGAGGTGAGATCTTGCATTGAGCCCCAGACTGAGAGATATTAACAGTTATTTTGTGTTTTTCTATTTGTGAATAATCACACCAACTGTTGTCACCTTCTCAGCAAGATACTGGGCGATGGTCTTGTAGCCTATTCCAGCCTTGTGTTGGTCTAGAACAGGGATAGGCAACGTCGGTCCTGGAGTGCCGATATCCAGCAGAGTTAAGCTCCAACCTAATAAAAAACCCCTCAACTGCCTGTAGCCCTAATAATCCTGAAGACCTTAATTAGATTGTTCAGGTGTGCTTGATTTGAGTTAGAACTAAATTTTGCAGGCACTCCACGACCGACGTTGCCTATCCCTGTTCTAGAATCTTGTCCCTGACATCCTTGGACAGCTCTTTGGTCTTGGCCATGGTGGAAGGTTTGGAATCTGTTTGATTGATTGATTGCCTCTGTGGACAGGTGTTTTTTATGCAGGTAACTAACTTCAAGAGAGTGCTCCTAATCTCAGCTCGGTTACCTTTATAAAAGACACCTGGGAGCCAAAAATTGTGTTGACTGATAGGGAATCAAATACTTTTTTTCACTCATTAAAATGCAAATTAATTTATAACTTTTTTAAATTTAATATTTCTGGATTTTTTTGTTGTTATTATGTCTCTAACTGTTAAAATAAACCTACCGTTGAAATTATAGACTGATCATTACTTTGTCAGTGGGCAAACGTACAAAATCAGAAAATTTTTATTTTTTTCCTCACTGTAGACAGTGAAGAAATTATGGAGGTACTCCCGGAGAACCTTGTGCATAAAGTTCTGGAAAACTGAAGGGACGCAGCAAGGCCAAATGGCATGACGCAATACTCAAAGGGGCCAGTGGGTATCACAAAAGCAGTCTTCCATTCATCCCCTTCATGAATTCTGATAAGATTATATGCCCTCTAGTGCCGCTGAAATGAGAGGAAAGGGATAGCAGAACTTGACTGTGATTTTTTTGAGAGTGCGGTAATCAATGCAGGGCCGGCAGCCTCTCTCCTTTTTGGTCACAAAAAATAAGCTGGATCAGCAGGGGAAGTGCGTGGTCAAATGTGTCCTTGCTGAAGAGCTATCTACTCCTCTGTGCCCTTCTGCTCTGGGATGGGCAGTGAATAGATCTTTCCTCAGGGCACTGGTTCACTCAGAATGAAATCAGTTGCACAGTTCCATGGTTGGTGCAGTTGGGAAGAACTTTTTGGGCAGAATGCATCACTAAAGTGTGAGTAACACTGGGATTGTCCACTGATTGCTGTTTTACTGGGCTCTTGTTGGAAGTGGAATATACAGGAACAGATGGTGTAGGAGCTTGGTGAGGTAGCTTTTGGAAACTAATTGAAAAACAGCCCTCCACTCTTTCTCCATTTCAGGATCTTGCCGGCCTGCCAAGACAGCACCGGTTGATGTTTATTTAGCCACGGTTGCCCTAAGATGATTCCAGTGGTGGAATTTGATGAGGGCAGTAAGAGAAGAGAGAGTAGAGAAGAACTAGCACAAGTGGTCTGTACAAAACTCATGTAGTGTCTGGACCAATCAGACATACAGTTATTTGTTACATTTAACAAATCTTCTCTAAAACCAGCGAGCCAGCGAAATGTGGAGTCCTGGTTTTCAACCCCCCCAGAGCAAATAACACTCAGTTGCCGTAGCAACCACTGATAACTTCAGTTTACGATGCCGAAGTATGCAGGCAGACTGCAACTTTTACTTACTTCTCCCCATAGGAAAGACATTATGCTCATAGAAATGGACTCTTCCCAATTTATTCACAGACAAACCTTTCTGTGAATGAACACACATAGCCCATCACTATGTATATTATGACTGTTCCGGTATTTTGTTATTTGTTTTTGTAACTGTTTTATGCATGTTTTATGGTAGATTACTATGTAGTATAAGCGTGTTTGGTCTCGTTGAATTCGTCTTTTGATTATCTAAAAGATGGTGTGTATTAGATATTGATACCTGTGCAACATATTAGTTTTCTAAGAATCCTTAGTATTTTTGGACCTGAACCCCTATTGATTTTACATATGCAAAATGCCATGTTTCTGAAACAAAGGGGTCGTAAAACGAGGACCCAGGTTCTAACCTCCCGCTGAGAAAGTCAGCCTTCTCATTGGTCGAACCCATTTGGGAAGGTGTGACTCTCTCCAGACTTTAAAGGGCTCAGAACACAGTTCCACCCTTTCTTCTGCAAAATCTTCAGATTGTTTGTTGCGTGGAGGTCCTCCATGAAAAGGCCGCGGGCCTGTGGCCCAGCCACATGCGGCCTTCCTAACTATAGAAATGGCTTTCGACCACAAGACACAAACCTATAACACTGGAGTTTGTTTTTACTCATCCCTGGAGCTCATCATCATGGAAATGTCCTCGACCAGACATTTCTTCCTCTACATCTTCATCTTTGGATTGTGGCCTACGCATCCGCTGTGTCGCACAATGCCAGCAAACCCCATTTCACACAAAGCCACATGCTCACACAGGAGGGACGACTCTCCTGGGCACAACAAAATCAAGGGCAACCTCAGAGTTTCAAGAAATTGCAACTCCAGCCATCAAATGGAACCATCTGGACCTGTTTCAAAGGCTTCCCGAGACCCTCGTCCCACAGCCAGGTCAAATGCAAGTATAATACCTTGTACCAGACAGAGGTCTGTTTTAAGCTATCGTATACTATGCTTTGAACTGATGGTTTTTAAAGATGGTTAACTCTGACTCTCCTCTCTCCCTCTTTCTGTACCTATCCATTCCCTTTAGCCTACCATGTATGCCTGATGTGTGTGTGTATGTATATGTGTTGTTTAAATTAGTTATGTGTTAGTCTGTAGTTAATAAAGTTCTTGTGTACAAATTACACAAGTTTCTGATTCTGCATTGCAAAATGTCACTTTACGATTTCCGATCAAAGCTACATGCTCTATTGCATTAGTATTTAACAAAGTTATTTTCTGCAACCATGAAAATAGTTTTTCTGTGAATACATATGAATTTACCCTGAATGTTCGCCGGACGAACGGGTCAATTGATTGTAATGTGAATTCTGTTTCATCAGGATAATTCTTCTGAATTATCCAAATATTATAATTAATTATAACGAGTTATGATTAATTATTAATATTTCCCCTTCAAGCTAATTCATCACACTCACCAGAGGATGAGATGGACAAATAGGGCATGTGGTGCCCACAATCAACACTATGTAAATGAGGAGAATATTACACAGGTTAGTAAAATAAATCAATTGCATGAAACAAGGAGTTGTTCTAGTCATAGTCAAGATGCTGGCTGTGCACATTGCAAACTGAAATAATGCTTGTGTGGTGACTGAGGACATGTGGCAGTGACTAAAATTCAAGAGAATGTGTTTGTTGTGAGGGAGCGCCCATGGAGCCTGGTGAATCTGGTGTCCCCATGGAGCCTGGTGTGTGTGTGTGTGTGTGTGTGTGTGTATGTATAAATGTACAAAATGTATACAATAAACAGTTATGCAACACAACATGAATAAGAAAAGTAGCAGGATATGTTAAATAATTATAAGTATAAATATAGTTTTATTATTATTATTATTATTTAGTTATTTAGTGTAATCATGGAAATAACTCTATATAAAAAAAACACCACACAGTAAATATAAGAGGTTAAAAAATAATAAAAGATAACAAACATATAAATCATTGCTATAACCATATTCCATTTATAAGTGTAGGACAGTTTTAAACTAGTTGTGTGAAACCAACATACAAAACCAGCTTCTCCACCCATGTGACAACATGCCCCATCTTGTCTACTGCAGAGCATTGAAAGAGGTTCATTCATCTGTTGTATTTCCATGTAGACCAGCCACTTACATTGACTTTAAACGGAGGTGTGGGTGTGGGTCATCACCCCTGTCTGAAGTGCTTTACAGCCTGTAGTGACTGAAATCAAAGCCACTAAATCACTGGTGCTATCTGTTATCAAAGAATCCACATGAATAATTTATACTCTGCACGCGCCACAAACGCTCATGCATTTCAGAGTGCCTCCTTCTGGTGCGTGTGGTTTGATTGAAACAGCAATTTCTTGAACTGATCAGTGCATTGACTCTTGCTACATCTCACAGGTCCGGGCTTTTTTAGCACCTGCACATTAGATGAATGACACGAGAGAGGATGTATTAGTGACCTGAAACACAGCACACGTCACTGATCAATGCTGGAATCCGACTGTCAGCAAATAGAAAACAGGGATGCAGTAGGTGGTCTGGATGACAGAGACCGACAGCTGATAGCACTTTTCAAACGCTTGGGGTCAATATTATTTTTAATGGTTTATTGTTTTTGAAAGAAGTCTATTCTGCTCACCAAAATTGCATTTATTTGATAAAAAATACAGTAAACTATTAATATTGTGAAATATTATTACCACAAATTAGTATTAATTTAGTACAAATTCTATTTTCTATTTTATATATATATTTTAATAAATGTAATTTTAATATGATTTGTTGCTAAATAAGCATTTTTTGTTATTTTTAATGTAAAAAAACAGTTGTGCTGCTTTTTATTTTTGTGGAAACGGTGATACATTTTATTTTTTAGGAGTCTTTGATGAATAGAAAGTTTAAAAGAACAGTTTGTAACAATGAATGCCTTTACTGGCACGTTTGATCAATTTAATGCATCCTTGATGAATAAAAGTATTCATTTATTTAAAAAAAACTTTTGAATATATATGTGTATATAAATAAATAAATATATCCTAGAAATGTTGACTTTTTTATTAAATGTTTTGCTAGTGTACGATGCAAAAATCATTTATTGATTTGAAGCTTTTAACACATTTTTACTGATTCTTTAATAACATAAGCCATGTTTGCGATTACAAAAAAACTTAATCTGTGTTAGTTAGATTACATTATATTGATGATAAATAAGTAGAATGTGCAGTAAAATGTAGAATATATGAGAGAAAATCAAATGATTAAGTGTGCAAGTCCTTGATTTCATCTGGTTTCATTTAATAGAAAAAGCAACTTACTGTCACAAATCCTGTCCGTGGTCTTTGGTCTGCTTGCCATGATCCATTGCACTGATTACACTTTCACTTGTATCCAATCACATTCACTATAAATATGAGGCCCTAACCAGTATTCAGGGCAGAGTGTTGTTTGCGTTTTTGCTATCTTGCGTTAGCTATATTACGGAGCCAGTTCCCTGTACTAGTTCCCAGATTCAAGTTCCTAGTTCTAGTTTAGTCTTGTCTTGTTTTTGCCTGATTGCCTGTTACCTGATCTCCTGCCTATCTTGGATTTCCATCTTGTCTTGTCGTTTGGACCCTGTTTGGACATTGTTCGCCGGAGATCGACCACACCTGTTTACTGGACTACTCTTCTGTCTTGCCCCTATATACCTGTTTGCTAATGTCTCAACCTTGCCTCTTTACGTTTTGAAATAAAGCTTGCAGATGTATCTGCTCGTCTATCGACCAGTTTTCTCCTGTTGTGTTCTACACAAGAAAGAAACTGATGTGTTTTTTGAGCAACTTGAGGGTGAATGAATGATTCATTCAACTATCTTTTTCAATAGAACCTGGGGGTATATGAGGTGAGTTATATTCCCTACACATGTCCACTACTAAAAAAGTTTTCAGTGAGTGACGCTCACTTTGCATAATAAAAAGAAAACCAATAGTGGGTCTGTCTTTGTGCTGTATAAAATAGAATAATGTCTATTTACTTCCATGTCAACCAAACACCTTTTAACCTCTTTTTATGACCCTCTGTTGATGACAGATGTTGGAAGAGAGGCAATCAGACGTAAAGGCTGTGGCTCCATCTCATAGCCGGCTGTGATTTGTGCTGGATGTGGAGAGGATGGAGGAGGGGAGCAAACAAACTCTTCCTCAGATACTCATTAAAGAAACCATCTGTGAGAGGAGAGAAAAGTGTGAGCAGGATGTCCGGTGTTGGGATGAATGGCTTGAAGTGGCTGGATATTGGTATACGATCAGCAGAATCATAGCTAATCCTGAGCAGAATATACAGCTGCAGGATTTCACACATTAATACTATATGCATGCAGCTTGTATAGCTTTGATGAGGAGATGACAGACATTATTCAGCCATTTATGTTTGTGCATATTTTTCACTCTTCAGCACAACTGCAATGGTGAAATGAAACACAGACACATATTACTGATGTGCCTTCACAGACTACAGGAGCAGCTATATTATTACATATATTCCAGTGTTTGGTTGTGACATGTTGTGCATTTAAGTGACATTTGAAAGAACTAAAAACCTCCCTGTGCGTTAAATATGGATGAAATTGGTTCTTCAGAGCTCAATGAAGGTTGACCTTCTTTCATATTATTCTACAGCATGTTCATTTGAAATGCATTAACATTCTCACCGACCTCACGTCTATTTTATGTGTGTGTAAGTAATATGACCTTCTTAGAAACCCATAGACATGTGGTTCAAATGTCATAGACGTAAATAGATTAAATGAATTCATTCATTTAATTTTTAGCCATTTTCTAATGATTTTCACATCAAGGCTTGTGTGTTTTGTTGGAGAGTTGATGCTGAGTACGTGTTAATTTAGTCCTCTGGTCATTCTCAGGAATCTGCATTATAATGATCCACACAATGTTTTCAAACTATAATGGAGAACTAATGCTGAATTAATCCATTTAAACTCACAACTTAAGCCTTCCTGCTCAAATCACTGACCGGACAGAAAAAAAAAAAAAAAAAAAAACACTCACTGATCAGTGTGCTCAATCAATGCTTTCCCTTGCTTATAGTTTGTAGCAGCTTAAAATCAATTGTAGGAAGGATGCAAGTGTTAAAGAATGTATAGATCTGTGTGCCTTGTGTTAAGTGGAGCTTTTTTAAGGAATATCTAACAAAACAGCACTAAATGAGTGCTTTTTACCTTTTTTATTTAACTTTTTGTTTTCAATCTTCCACAGGGCTGCACAATTTGGATAGAACTTTTTTTAGATAAAAAATACTATTTAAAATTCATTCATTCATTCATTGTCCAGGTTTGCTTGTGCTTGTTTGTAGGTCAGCGCAATGTGGCCAAACATTTTATGATTACATATAGCTGAAGTCAAAAGTTTACATACACCTCGCAAAATATGCAACATGTTAATTATCTTACCAAAATAAGAGGGATCATACAAAATGCATGTTATTTTTGACCTGAATAAGATATTTCACATAAAAGACGTTTACATATAGTCCACAAGAGAAAATAATAGATTAATTAATAAAAATGACCCTGTTTTTTTTTTTGTTGTTGTTGTTGTTGTTGTTGTTTTGTTTAGTGATAGTCTCTTATTTTTCCTGAACAGTTAAATTGCCCGCTGTTCTTCAGAAAAATCTTTCAGGTCCCACAAATTCTTTGCTTTTTCATCTTTTTTTTTTTTTCAACGTATTCCAACAATGACTGAATGATTTTGAGATCCATCTTTTCACACTAAGGACATCTGAGGGACTCATATGCAACTATTGCAGAAGGTTCAAATGATCACTGATGCTTCAGAAGGAAACACAATGCATTAAGAGCCAAGGGTGTAAACTGAAAAGAATGAAGATGTGAACATTTTTTTTATTTTGTCTAAATTTATGCACACACATATATATATATATATATATAGTCTTAGTGCATCGTGTTTCCTTCTGAAGCATCAGTGAACATCTGTAATAGTTGCATGAGTCCCTCAGTTGTCCTCAGTGTAAAAAGATGAACGTCAAAATCATACAGTCATTGTTGGAAAGGGTTCACATGCATAAAAATGCTGAAAAAGAATCTGTGGGATCTTAAGGATTTTTCTGAAGAACAGCAGGCAGTTTAACTGCCTTAATAATAATAATAATAATAATAATAATATATATATATATATATATATTACTATTGCAAATTTTAACTGTAAAAAAGGTGTGTAGGAAAATGTATTGACATGAACTGTAAAACTAGGCCTTAGTTTAAATGAAAGGCAGTTATGTGTGCTTTGTTTATATGGGTGCTTTGTTTAACACAGAATCAGTGTGAGACTGACAGAAATCTTTTAGCAGAGAAATGCAAATGTAGGCTTCTTAAGTGAAATGTTCATTGTAATATGGCTGTCACAAATCCAGGCTCTGTGGCTCTGCCCTCCGGACGTCAGCGCGAGCTCTCACCTGAGTTTTAGCCATTTGGACTCCGTTTCCCAGGATCCCGTACCTGGGCTGACTCCTCCGGGCTCCGCCCCCCCCGGGGCATTCACCCGGATATTTAAGTCGGCCATTACCTCGTGCTCCTCGCGAAGTTTTGTATTGCCCATGGCCTGCATCTCTGAGCGTTTTCTTTGTGGACTGCTTGCACGTGTACCGACCCGGACTGTTATATTACGTACGAACCTCTTCTGTGTGTCTCGACCTTTACGCCTGTTCCCGGATTATCCCCGTCAGCCGCCTGCCCCGAACTCCCGCGAGGACATTCACTATTCTTTGTCTCTGTCTCCGTTGCACTCGACTGCTGTTGATATCTCTGCCTGTCCGACTACTCTCTTTATAATAAACCGTCTGCATTTGGATCCCAAAGTGCCTGAGTCTCCAATGTTACAGAAAACTTCGCCACCATCGGATCCAGCGACGGTTGATCAGCTGAGTACCGAGCTAAGTGCACAGGCTTCTACACTTGCGGCTCATCAGCAACAGATTATACGCCTCACGTCACTCACGGAGGAGCTGATGAAGTTGCTGCAGTCCTTCCAGGCCGCCATGACAGCGCACCCGCCGCAACCAGCACCGATGCCGCTGCCGGTGTTTACCGCGGCCGCCACCGCTTCCTCTGGACCGCGTCTGGCCCTTCCGGAGAAATTTGACGGTACACCTAACAAATGTAAGGGCTTTCTTCTTCAGTGTTCTCTATTTATTGAACAACAACCGTTAATGTATCCCACTGATAACAGCCGTATTGCGTTTGTTTGTTCATTGCTTGCTGGGAGAGCATTGGAATGGGCCACCGCGGACTGGAGCCCTGAGCAGCCCTCTTTCACTACATTTGCCGCTTTCTTGCAGCGTTTCAAGGCCGTCTTTCAACACACCGCTGACGGTCGTGAACCCGACGAGCTGCTAATGACACACATAGACAGGGAAGGAGCACCGCAGCGGATTATGCGCTCACTTTTCGGACCCTAACGGCTCAGACCGACTGGAATGAAGGACCCCTCAAGGTACATTACCGAGCTGGCTTAAATCCGGATCTTCAAGCGGAACTGGCTTGCCGCGATGAGCATCCCACGCTTGACCAATACATCGAACTGTCCATCAAATTCGATAATATGATGCGAGCCAGGAGATCCATACGCCAAGTCACCACCAGACCTCGCAGCCCACCGCAAGTCCCTTCCGCTGCCTCTGCCTCCGCAGCCGAGCCTATGCAGATCGGGTCCACACGCCTAACCCTGGAGGAGAGAGATCGGCGTTTTCGAGAGAACCTGTGTCTGTATTGCGGTCTCCCAGGACACATTCGCATGAACTGCCCCACCCGTCCTCCACGCCGTTCTAACCCGGTGAGTGCGTTTGAATTACCACCCTCTGACTTTACTTTACCCATTATCCTGTCACATAATGAAACTGTTATTCATACCACCGCCCTGATAGATTCGGGGGCGGCTGGTAACTTTATTGATGCAGACTTTGTAAAAGCCCATGATTTGCCTCAGCTTTCCTGTCCTTCTCACTAAAACTCACTCTCAGCATCCATCAACATACAGAGACCATCCGTTTCTATCTCATCCCCTCTCCACGCACACCAGTCATCCTGGGGTACCCATGGTTAACACTTCACAACCCCACCATCTCCTGGTCACTGCACAAGATATCACGATGGTCTGTCTACTGCCGCCGACACTGTCTCTCCTCCAGGGATCCCTCGCCGGCTCCTTCCCACCGAACCACACACGGGAGAGGGCCCCCTTCCCACTGAATACCAGGATCTGAGGATGGCCTTCAGTAAGACTCTAGCCACACATTTACCACCACACCGCCCAGGAGACTGCGCCATCGACCTGCTCCCAGGCTCGCCGCTGCCCAAGGGCCGTGTATTTCCTCTCTCCCAATCGGAAACCGAGGCTATGAGATCCTACATCCAAGAAGAACTCGATAAGGGTTTCATCCGGCCTTCTACATCACCCGTGTCAGCCGGATTCTTCTTCGTGAAAAAAAAGGACAGAGGTCTCAGGCCCTGCATTGACTACCGCGCCCTCAATGATATAACCGTCAAGTATCGCTACCCGCTCCCTATGGTCCCAGCAGCCCTGGAACAGCTCCAAGCGGCCCAACTCTTTACCAAGCTTAATCTCAGAAGCGCATACAACTTGATTCGCATCCGAGAGGGAGACAAGTGGAAGACGGCCTTCTCCACTACCTCAGGTCACTATGAATACCTTGTCATGCCCTTCGGCCTGTCCGTCAGCCCTTCCTGTTTTCAGGCCTTTGTTAACGACTTATTCAGAGACATGCTCAACCGCTGGGTAATCATCTACATTGACGATATTCTCATCTACTCCAACTCATATGCCGAACACGTTCAACATGTCAGAGCAGTGCTGCAGAGGCTCCTTTCCAACCACCTCTATGCCAAACTCGAAAAGTGTGAGTTCCACAAGATACAGGTCTCCTTCTTAGGCTACATCATCAGTCCCGGAGGCGTAGCAATGGATGAACGCAAGGTACAAGCTGTTACCTCCTGGCCACAACCCTCCAAGCTCCGTGAACTTCAACGTTTCCTGGGCATCGCCAACTTCTACCGCCGTTTTATTTGAAACTTCAGCTCCCTGGCCGCACCTCTCACCTCCCTGGTCAAAGCAGCTAACTACCGCCTCCGCTGGACCCCGCAAGCCCAACTGGCCTTTCAAAACCTTAAAGATCGTTTCACCAGCGCACCTATCCTACACCATCCCAACCCCGAGAAGGAATTCGTTGTCGAGGTCGACGCCTCCAGCACCGGTGTGGGGGCCATCCTCTCCCAGCGCCATGGCGATCCGCCCAAACTCTACCCCTGCGCCTTCTTCTTTCACAAACTCAGCTCTCCTGAGCGGAATTACGACGTTGGCAACTGCGAGCTGCTGGCCATCAAGCTCGCCTTAGAGGAGTGGCGACATTGGCTAGAGGGGTCTCGGGTGCCCTTTTCCGTTCTCACCAATCACAGGAACCTGGAATATCTGAAATCCGCCAAGAGACTCAATCACCGTCAAGCCCGCTGAGCCCTGTTCTTCACACGATTCGACTTTACTGTCACCTACAGGCCCGGCTCACGCAATTCGAAAGCTGACGCCCTCTCTCGCATCTCCGAGCCTGATCTAGATCCACCTACCACAGAACCCCTCTTACCAGCTTCCAAGATCGTAGCTCCTGTGCTCTGGGACATCATGACTGAGGTTGCCGAAGCTCAAGGCCAAGACCCTTCTCCACCCGAGTGCCCTCCGGGGCGAACCTATGTACCCCAGGGCCTCAGAAACCGTGTCCTGACCCTCGTACATGCCAGTCCCAGTTCAGGTCATCCGGGCATCAATGCTACCCTGCACCTCCTTTCAAATCGCTTCTGGTGGCCCACCATTCAATCCGACACCATTAACTTCATACATGCTTGTCCTAACTGTAACATTTACAAAGTGCCCCACAGACATCCGGCGGGTCTTCTTCAGCCCTTACCCATTCCTCAACGACCCTGGTCTCACCTATCCATCAACTTCATTACCGATCTGCCCCTCTCAAGCGGCTTTACCGTAGTGCTCACCGTCGTGGATCGATTCTCCAAGGCCTGTCGCCTCATTCCCCTTCCCAAACTGCCCACGGCTATGGAAACGGCTGAGAGTCTCTGTGATGCGGTCTTCCGCTACTACGGATTGCCCGAAGACATCGTCTCCGACCGTGGCCCTCAATTTACTTCCCGTGTGTGGTCCTCCTTTTGTAAGCTCCTTGGAATCAACGTCAGCCTGATCTCAGGCTACCACCCGCAGTCGAGCGGCCAGGCCGAACGCCTCAACCAGGAACTCTCCAGGTATCTACGAACATACTGTCACAAAAACCAAGCTGATTGGAGTCGCTTCCTGATGTGGGCCGAATATGCCCAAAATTCTCTCCTCAAACCCTCCACCTATCTCACTCCCTTCCAATGCGTCCTGGGCTTTCAACCTCCTCTCTTCCCCTGTTCGGGTGAACCATCCAATTTGCCCGCCATCGATGCCTGGATGCGTAGGAGTGAGGAGACGTGGGACTCGGCTCACGTCCATCTTCAGAGGGCCGTTCGACGTACTCAAGGTTAGGCTGACCGACTCCGTACTCCCCAACCCCAGTACGCCCCAGGCCAATGAGTGTGGCTCGCCTCCCAAAACCTGTGACTCCGGCTCCCGTGTAGGAAACTCAGCCCTAGGTACGTGGGTCCTTTCCAAATTGATAAACTTATTACACCCGTTTCTGTTAGACTCAGGTTACCCGCAGATTACAAAATCTCACCCACTTTCCATGTTTCTTTGTTAAAGCCCGCTGACGGCCCGGGAGGGCCAGAGGTCCTAGACGAGCCTGGTCCCACTGGCCCCCCTCCAATCGTGGTGGACGGCGAAGAGGCCTACCAGGTCAGAGAAATCCTGGACTCCCGACGCCGTGGCGGCCGCCGCATCCAATATCTGGTCGACTGGGAGGGCTACGGGCCTGAGGAACGCTCCTGGGTACCTTCCAGCGACATCCTAGACCCCTCGTTGACCACGGACTTCCACCAGGCCCACCCAGATCGGCCAGCTCCTCGGCCCCGAGGAAGACCTCGGCGTAGGCCCCGGCGTGTCAGGCCCTCTCGCTCCAGGAGTCGCTCCCAGGAGGGGGGCTATGTCCCAAATCCAGGCTCTGTGGCTCCGCCCTCCGGACGTCAGCGCTAGCTCTCACCTGAGTTTTAGCCATTTGGACTCCGTTTCCCAGGATCCCGTACCTGGGCTGACTCCTCCAGGCTCCGCCCCCCCCGGGGCATTCACCCGGATATTTAAGTCGGCCATTACCTCACGCTCCTCGCAAAGTTTTGTATTGCCCATGGCCTGCATCTCTGAGCGTTTTCTTTGTGGACTGCTTGCACGTGTACCGACCCGGACTGTTATATCACGTACAAACCTCTTCTGTGTGTCTCGACCTTTACGCCTGTTCCCGGATTATCCCCGTCAGCCGCCTGCCCCGAACTCCCACGAGGACATTCACTATTCTTTGTCTCTATCTCCGTTGCACTCGACTGCTGTTGATATCTCTGCCTGTCCGACTACTCTCTTTATAATAAACCGTCTGCATTTGGATCCCAAAGTGCCTGAGTCTCCAATGTTAAAATGGCACTGACCTTTAGGAAATGTTGTCATGACCTCTTCAACTACACAGGGCAGTTTAATTTCATATACACTTGACATTTCACAGGGCTGGATAACTGTACAATACAGTCACACGTCAGTCAAAAGAGCCCAGTCATTATGACATTTGTTAAACACTTTTGCATGCCCAATTTTTGGGCAAAAGTGCAGTAAAGTGAATCAGGCATTAAAAACACACAGACAGTGTGTGCAGATTAACGTGTCAATGTGAGAAAAAAATCACATCTGACCTCACAAGAGACGGCCTGACATACAGAATGAATGTCTTTGCTTTACCCGTGCTGCTTCTTTATGATGTCAACACTGACATGTAGTTTGTCAGCTGAATATATGGTGTCTGCTCTAATAAAGAGGCAGACTGGGATTGCCGTTAGTGATTTATATGTGAGTATGGTGTGCTCTGACCGTTTAGACATGGGGGTTAATTAAAACACAACCTTACAGCCTCATTCATTCTAGTCCAAGAACAGATCCAGCGTTTTCCACTTTGAACTCTGTATTCATGTTTGATGATCAGACTTGAAAATCATGCTGATGCTTGTAAGTTTTGTTGTTGTTGTTGTTGTTGTTAGTCACATTTTTGTAGTACACTTTTATTTATTTATGTATTTGAAGTTGTAAATGAAAGATTTTTGGAGTGTGTTTTGCAAGAAAATACTATTTTATTTTTTCTTCTTCAAAAGTTCACCTTTAATTCAATGTCACTTGCCATTTCATTATTTAGGAAATTTACAAACAATTTCTTAGTGAAATTTCTTACACCACCACTGTGTGTGTGTGTGTGTGTGTTTGTGTATACAATGTAAAAAAAATATTTTGTAAAAAAGCGCAAAAAATAGTAATAATACCTTTTTTTTAATTGCATGTTTAATTCAGTGTTTTGCTGTGGATTTGTTTTTCTACATCATTTTTGTCAGTGTACCACATATAGTTAACAGTTTTTTCACCATATTTTCATCATCAGTATGTTAGAATGATCATCACAATGCAGTGACTTCATTGACGTTTGCTGTAAATACCCACAGCTGGATCGATTCATCATCACTGACTCATTTGTCAGTGATAAACAAGTAATGTGATGTATTTGAGCAAAAGCCGTTGTTTTTTCTCAATCCATCAATATAATCAATTCAAAGGCTCAATTAAGGCTGAGACACTTTGAATTGCACAAAACCTCAATGCTTTCAAGCATTTTGAGGGTTTTTATACCTTCATCAATTCACTGTGATTGAAGTGTCTCTGGATAACAGCCTGCTGTCTAACGAACTTCTAATAACTTTGCCACTTTTGAGGTATAAGGCCTGTTCAGATTGCATACAAAAAAAGTCTCTCTGACACAAAGTCAATGAACAGCATTGCTCAAAATGACACACGGCGCCATATAATCTAGTGTCACACTAACATGCAATATATTGGCAACAAACTATAACTAAAACTATAAATTCAAGATGTGTAGCTGAGAGAAAACATAATTATGCAGTATTCCGTCATATTTTTAGTAACATCTCTTGCTGACTCTGTATTTTCCATTGCAGTTTGTCATTCTGGAAAGAACCATTCCCAACAACACAACAAGAGCGATCCAATTTTCTCTGCCAACTACTGGAGATCCATCTTACCTGACTAAAGACAGAGTGTGGGATGAATATTGGAGGGACTGTGAAATATACCAGGACTAAACAGGTTTAGTTCTGAGATCTAATGCTAATTGAACTGATTAAATATGTGTCTTGAATGCCGTAGCGTCTGTTTGGATAAAAGTGTCTGTCAGAAGCATAAATGTAAATGTAAATGTTTTTCTACTCAATGCTGGGAAAAAGCAGGTTATTGAAGAGCTTTGAACAACAGAAACATATTTCAAAGCATCTCTAAAATATTTAAATAATATGGAAGTTTCTTCAATAATAGCCATTTTAAAATAAATAAACCTTCTTAAAAGACATTTTCACACTCTCCCTAGTAATTTGTGTAATAATAACTGTGTTATATAATGTACAAAGGTGGATATACAAGCATCACAAGAAAATGTAGTTATTTTAACATTCATTCTGTTGTGGAAATGACATTGGAAATGAATGTCTGGAATAATGGAATAAAATGGCATTTTAAATTTTAATATTAAAAGTTTGGGTTCTAGATAAAATTTTACTTTTTTAGTTTTTATTTAATTGTACAACAATAAAATCTATACATAACACATTAGTAATTGCAAACATTTTAGAAGAAAGCAAAACATGCTTTTTCTACTTTTTAGCAAAAAACAAATAATAATAATTTAAAAAGTTTCTGATACAGCTTTAATGTAACCCTCATATGAAAGAGAAAATTTAAATATTTTAATTTGAATAAAATGTATTCTCTTGGACATAAAATTTAATCTCATTTCAAAATCAGATTGACCCTGTTCCAACATCTTACCAGTGATTTTGTTGATTACATGAAGTTACTATTTGTTGAGAGGAAGTGTGACATCATTTAGTTTAAAAGAAAAGCAACATTTAAGTGCTTTTATGACACTCATGAGAGACATTAATATGTAAATGCAATTTCTAAAAGTTCAGCTGCTCCACAACAAGCTGCTCTTTCCTGCACAAAAGTTGTATCAGCAGAGATGGGCAGCATTTTAATTAAATGCATTCAAAGTATCTATTTAATTACTTTCAAGTATTTTGCCATTTGTAATTTGCTGGACAAAAACAAATCAAATTCGACAATGGGAAAGCTCTTCTCCTTCTCTTATACGTGTATCTAATTCCAGTATTATAAAATGTAATGGTAATGTGCCTTGCACTTCAAATAATTGCTTGTACATATTATTTGTATTTTCAAATTACAAATTACTTGTATTTTAATTAAATGCATTTCTCTCACCAGTATTTTGTATTTTACATTAAATACATTTGATGAGCAAGTATTTATCATTTGTAACAAATTACTTTTAAAAGTATCAGACTGTGGAAATGATAACCACGGCTCTATCCTAAACCTTATTTTTAGCAAACACATTATAATCAGCCATAGTTTCTCATCTGCTTTCTTGTTTTTTCTAAACTCTTCATGTGGCTCACAGAACATTATGAAGTGAAACCCATTATATAAGACGTATACGTTACGAGGATATGAAGCGCTAATGGCTTTGCAAAGCTGCCTGTGTCTGTCTCAGTCTGCTGGAACACAGCCTTATCAGTGTATGTATATTTGAGCACTGCAGCTGGGTAATGGAATAATACAGTGCACTGGGACGCTGTAATTGAATAATGTTTATCAGCATATCAATGTGGGGCAGTGGGTCTGTCTCTAACCTAGTAAACATGGCCATAATCAGATCCAGAGCCAAAGTCTGTTTGCTTTGCTCACAGATGACAAGGACTGTTTGCATGCGTCTGTGATCTGTGAGATCTTCTCTCATGCTGCTGTAGTGTGAGTCTGAGCGTAAACCAGGACAGCAATTCGGAAAAATTTGGAACAGCGTACTACTTATACTACTACTGCAGTATATAGTATGCAGTCTGCACAGTATGCAAAGTGACTGTATGCACACTAGAATATCCAAACCTTCATTTGCCAAATTATACAATAGAGTTAACGGAGATGACATACCGTATCCCACGATACAATGGTCTTTAATTTTAATAATATATAGTATATATATTGTATAATAATTCAGTCAGATGTTTAACTTAAATGATTATAGATAATATGTACTTTTTGAAGGTGATGAATTGAAAAAAAAAAATTGTGAAGCAGTGGAGCAGCAGCAGCTCAGGCAATCCATCAGCTCTACAGCTAATGTAGTTTATGAGGCCTGCGAGCGGCCCGTCAGACCCACGATGGCCAACGTAGACCTGGCTTTTGTCAATTAGCTAAGAGGACAGACCTGGCTTAAATCAGAGATGAGAAGCTGCAAGAGCTTAGTCAGGAGTTACAGGAGAACATCAGAGAGAGAGACAGAGAGAATAGGACAGAGAGATCAATGGAGGAAAGTACATAGACAATGCCAAAAACAGAGACCAGCTTCATATAAAACCTCTTTATCTGCCCATCAGATCCAAGCTGCATTGTGCTGATGCGCTTCAGTATAAAACACAAACACATCAGCTGAAAACAAATTTATTGTAGGGTTTTGTGTACAAGTAAAGTTGAAAATACAACATGAAATCTAAATCCTACTGTTTTTTGTCTCTTTTAACCCAGAAACATGAAATAATAGTCAGACAAATCTACTTTTTTAGATTTTAACCATCAGGGTTTTATGGCTTATATAGTCTGATATGGTGAAATTATGGAGGAAAAAACAGCTCAGTTTTATTCAGAGACTCAAAGTGAGCAAAAATATGCAATTTGGTGCCGATGCTGATATTTATATAATGACATTCTGATGCTTGTAATCAGTGAGGTCTTTAAAGCAGATACAAATCAGTTCCCCAATAATATGTATTTTCTTTTTATTCAAAACATATAATGCAATGAAATACATTGATGATTGAAAGATCAAAAGATTTGAGATGTTTTTAAGGCTTCAGAAGATCTGTTAGAAAAAGCAAGAGAGGATTCAATTGTGGATCAAATAGTGTCTTTATTGGGAATAAGCAATTTCGAGAGTTCGTGCAGCGAGAAGGACGCAGGGACACAATTGATTGTAATCATCAATAAGGGAGTGATCCAGAATGTCCCTGGCAGGAACCCAACTTCTCTCCTCCGGACCGTAACCTTCCCAGTCCACCAAGTACTGAAATCCGCGTCCCCTCCGCCTCGAGTCCAGAATACGATTAACCGAATAAGTGGGTTCCCCGTCTACGAGACGCGGCGGTGGGGGAACCGGGGCAGGCGGATTAAGGCGTGAATGAAAAACGGGTTTTAATTTGGAAACATGGAAAACGGGATGAATTCTCCTGTACGCCGGAGGGAGCTTGAGGTGGACTGCCACTGGACTAAGGATTTTAGTGACAGTGAATGGGCCAACAAATTTGGGAGCGAGCTTATTACACACGGAGCGGAGCGGAATGTTTTTAGATGAAAGCCACACCTTTTGACCGACGACATAAAC
Organism: Cirrhinus molitorella; assembly: GCA_033026305.1. Classification (NCBI taxonomy): domain Eukaryota; kingdom Metazoa; phylum Chordata; class Actinopteri; order Cypriniformes; family Cyprinidae; genus Cirrhinus; species Cirrhinus molitorella. Next base: position 29,192,853 of record CM065127.1, on the reverse strand, counting down.
GGGAGGTTTAGACCAGTGGCGATCGGCCTGCGCCTTCATGCGCGACCCCACCCGGAGGAGAGTCTTACAAGCTCTTCTCCAAGTGCGATGGCACCTCTGGACAAAGGCGTGAGCAGAGGGGACTGCGACTTCGGATTCCAGACTGGGAAAAATAGGTGGCTGGTATCCTAAACTACATTCAAATGGCGAAAGGCCCGTGGATGACACTGGTAACGAGTTATGTGCGTACTCAACCCATGAGAGTTGCTGACACCAGATAGTGGGTTTCTGCGCCACCAAACATCGCAACACTCTCTCCAGATCCTGGTTAGCCCGTTCCGTCTGGCCGTTGCTCTGAGGGTGGAAACCAGAGGACAGACTAACACTCGCCCCCAGCAAACGACAAAACTCTCGCCAAAATTTGGACACAAATTGGGGACCCCTGTCGGAAACCACGTCCATCGGGAGGCCATGAATGCGAAAGACGTGATCCACGACAGCAACCGCTGTCTCCTTGGCTGACGGTAATTTGGGCAAGGGGATGAAATGAGCCGCCTTCGAGAACTGGTCCACTACAGTTAACACAACTGTATTGCCCAGGGAGGGCGGGAGGGCTGTAACGAAGTCGAGAGCGATATGGGACCAGGGTCTCGAAGGGACTGACAGCGGTTGAAGTAACCCATCTGGGGATCGATTGGAAGTCTTACCACGGGCACAGACAGAACAGGCCAAAACAAAATCCCGAATGTCACGAGCCATAGCAGGCCACCAGAACCGTTGTTTAATTAAGAAACTTGTACGTCGAATTCCTGGATGACAAGCCACATTAGACTCATGACCCCACCGAATGACGTCGGACCGTAACCCCTCCGGCACAAATAAACGGTTCAATGGGCATTCAGACGGAGGCGTTACCTCTTGCAAGGCTGTGCGAACCCTCGACTCGATCTCCCAAGTGAGTGTAGAGACAATAAGTCTCTCAGGTAGAATGCACTCAGGAGATGGCGTGTGTTCGGAACAATCGAAAATCCGTCGGGTTTGATGTTTTTGGAACCTGGCCGATAAGATAAAGAGAAATCGAAACGACCGAAAAAAAGTGCCCACCGAGCCTGCCTGGAGTTAAGGCGTTTAGCGGATCTAATATCCTCGAGATTCTTATGATCGGTCCAGACGATAAAGGGTACCCCCGACCCTTCCAGCCAATGACGCCATTCCTCCAAAGCTAACTTGACGGCCAGCAACTCTCTGTTACCAATGTCATAATTGCGTTCGGCAGGGGATAAACGATGAGAGAAAACGCGAAGGGATGTACCTTATCGTCCGAAGAAGCTCGCTGGGACAACACCGCACCTACCCCCACCTCTGACGTGTCGACCTCCACCACAAACTGACGTGTGGGATCAGGGGCAATGAGAATGGGCGCCGAAACGAAGCGGCGTTTCAGGTTGGCAAATGCGGCCTCGGCCGCACTGGACCACCTGAATGTAGTTTTGGGGGAGGTCAAGGCTGTCAGAGGAGCGGCCAGCTGGCTGAATTTGCGGATAAAACGACGATAGAAATTGGCGAACCCCAGAAACCTCTGCAGGGCCTTGCGGGAATCGGGGGTTGGCCAATTTACTACAGCCTTAACCTTGTCGGGGTCCATACGAATTCCCTTGGCCGAGACGATATAACCCAGAAAAGGAACAGACTGTGCATGAAACGCGCACTTCTCCGCTTGACAAAAAGCCCATTCTCTAGCAGCCTCTGGAGCACTCGCCTGACGTGCTGAACGTGTTCCTGGATAGATGAAGAAAATATCAATATGTCATCCAGGTAGACATAAATGAACTGATCTACCATGTCTCTCAGCACGTCATTAACGAGGGCTTGAAAAACCGCGGGGCAGTTGGATAAGCCGAAGGGCATAACCAAATATTCAAAGTGCCCCCGGGGGGTATTAAACGCGGTCTTCCACTCATCCCCCTCCCTTATGCGAACCAAATGATAAGCGTTGCGTAAATCCAATTTGGTGAAAAAGGAAGCTCCCTGCAACCTTTCGAAAGCTGAAGACATCAACGGCAGAGGATAAGTATTCTTTACCGTGATGTTATTCAAGCCTCGGTAATCAATACAAGGTCGCAGGGAACCGTCCTTTTTCGAGACGAAGAAAAAACCTGCCCCCGCTGGTGATGAGGAAGGGCGAATGATCCCGGCTGCTAGAGAATCAGAAATGTATTTCTCCATGGCCTCCCTTTCAGGAGCTGAGAGCGAATATAATCTGCCCTTAGGCGGAGACATACCTGGAACTAAATCTATAGCACAGTCATAGGGACGATGAGGAGGAAGAGAAGCAGCCCTGGACTTACTGAACACTTCCTTCAGGTCGAGGTACTCTTCGGGCACGTTTGACAGATCCACTGCCTTTTCCTGAAAAGACACACAAGACAAAGGAGTAACAGCAGACGTTAGACAAGACAAATAACAGTTCTCGCTCCACTCAGACACAGAGCCCTGGCCCCAGTTAACTCTGGGGTTATGTCGGACTATGGAGTCCGTTAAATAAAAGGTAATAGTTTCTGTGTGGTTTCCGGAAATTATGAGAGTAATCGGTATGGTGGAGTGCGTAATCCTGGGAAGCACTTGTCCGCTAAGAGCACAAACAGAAACCGCATGAGGGAGCGAGACTGTGGGCACGTTGAGACGAAGCGCTAGATTACGGTCCATCAAATTACCTTCCGCCCCGGAGTCCAATAGTGCAGAGATCTCGAAGTGACTGGCCGCCCAATGCAGTCTTCCCGGGAGGAGGGTGGACGAGGATTGATTAAACGTGACTCCGCCCGACAGTAACCTCAGACCTACTGTCGGGCTCGGTCTTTTACTGGGCAGCTAACTACGAAGTGTCCCGCTGCACCGCAGTACAAGCATAATCCTCTAGTTCGGCGGCGTTCCCTCTCCTCCCGGGAAAGCCGAGCTCTACCGACCTGCATGGGCTCGTTGTCCATCGAGTGGCTGACGGGAGTCCCAGTGTTGAGTGCTGAAGCGAGATGAATCGGGAAGGAGAGAGATGAAGAGCTCGTTGGTCGCGCTGCTGTAGACGCGAATCAACACGGAGAGCGAGCTCTCGTCAAGAGCAGCAACGTCAAGACCAATGCCACTTTGGAATTCTCCGAAGCGAACGTCTGTGGTTGCAGGGAAAAAACATGGAACACTTGGTGAGAAAGGCCCGACACTGATTAGACTCACCACCGTAAGCCTCCGGTGTGGGTTATCGGGGCTCCCGCTGTGAGGCGTTGTTAGGATCGGGAACGGGGGTCGATGGTGTGGAGGACGCAGTGGGAGTCCTCAGGTGTTGTAGCTGGGAGGTGAGCTCGGACACCTGCGTCACTAACGCTTGCATGGCTCGTCCTGTGGCGAACACCTGCTTGTCCTGTTGATCCAACCGAGCGTTGTTGTGATCAATTATCTCCTGAATCGCTAGAGCCTCCGCTGAATCCATAAAGGCCAGTTCAAACTGTTAGAAAAAGCAAGAGAGGATTCAATTGCGGATCAAATACAGTCTTTATTGGGAATAAGCAATTTCGAGAGTTTGAGCAGCGAGAAGGACGCAGGGACACAAGGGCGGCCAGCGAAGAGTCAGACGAAATCCAGGAAAGAATTCCCAGGAGCAAATGAATAATCCCCAAGGAAGACTGGAGAACACCAACCAAGGAACAGGACAGAATCCAAGGAGAGCAGGACCGCGTGCAGCAACGCGGAGAGGTGCATGAACAGACTCTGTTGAACTGGCACAGAGAGACGAGTTAACGGGGCTTATATGCCACGCGACAAGCGTCAGGTGACATCAATGAACTAATTACGGGGCACGCCCCGAACAAACAAACACAAAACACGCGTAACAAGACAATCAAGATGAGACAGAAAATCTATGAACCGTGACAAGATCATTCCTCCACTGAGGAACATTGAAAGTTAAGGTTCTGGAAACAAACGTTCCTCCAAAGCCTGATGATCATATTTGAGACCTATTGATGTCTGGAAAATGTAAGTTAAGCTAAGCAGCTTCAGTCCAAGTAAGTGTTCAACTTGAATCATTACTAACAACACCAAAGATTATGTTTACTTGATCAAAATCAGTCCCACTTTATATTAAATGGCCTTAACTATTATGTACTTACACTGAAATAAATTTGATACAATGCATTTATTGTGTACATACATGTATTTACATTGCACTTAGATTTTAAAAATACCTGCATGTAATTACATCTGTAATTCTTTTCTGAAATTACATTTATAATTACACGGTTAACCCATCCCTTACACCTTAACCGACCCTTAAAACTACTCTTAACAACAAACCTCTCTCTAACATTACCCATATCCCACCTCAGTAGATACAACATGACCACATTAAGGACATTGTACTTATTCTTTGATGTAAGTACATAGTAGTTAAGGCCACTTAAGATAAAGTGGAACCTAAAAAAGAGTAAAGGTTTGACAGCAAAAAGACGCATGAAGCATGAGGTAAAAGTGCCTTTGTGGACATTTTACTTAATAAAAAAAGTCTAAACAGTCCATTAATCAGATGACAGAAGGAGTAGTTGGTATGTGGCAGATTGATTAGCTAAGTTTGATTGTGTTGATCATTTAATAGAGTGATATTAAATAATAAACGTCCCTAGTTTTTGTGCATGATTCATCAAGTACATTGTTTTGTATGTTGACTTTTCTAGGTTGTCTCTTTCTCTCTCGATCTGGTTCTAGCTCCTTCATGCACACACTCAGTCGAGTCTTTACTGAATGACTGTGTGCCAGTGTGAGTCTCTCTAGAGACAGCTGGACTCTGATTAAGAAGTGGCGTGTGCTCAGTATCTCCTCTCTGCTTTCAGAAACAAGAGCTGATGATGAGCTTCATGCTGAGAGCATCTGTTCACTTCAAATGACCTGTGACTCCCTCAAAGCTTCTGTGTTAAATCACATTATACTCCATAATAGGGGCCAATGAACAGATACTTGACGGTAAACAGGTTTCTGTGGCTCACTTACATACTAGTAGTGTATTTACAGCATCCACTGAATGCTTTTCTATACATTGTTCCTGTTTTGATAAGTATTAATAGTTCATCTAAATATGAAATTCTGATTTACTTACATGTCCAAACCTTTATGCAGTTATTTATTTATTTTATTTATTTTTTTTTTTTTTGTGAAACATTTTCTTACCATACAATTGCAGTCCATCTTGACCAGTGATTTCATGTTTACTCCAAATTTGATGTCAATGATGATTAAATAGAAGTTTATGTAAAAACTTAAGAGCGTGAAATGATAATTTTCGCTATTTACATATTTGCAAAAAAGAAAATGTTAATATTCTTACTTCTGTATGTTAAAGTGATTTCTAAGGTTTGACTTACTCTGAAAACAATAAAGAAACTAGTAGAAATGTGCTTTTTAACTGTAAAAAACAATATTATCAGTAAGTCATTGCAACTCACATTATTTTCATCAAAAAAAAAAAAAAGTGTTTAATTTTTCATCTGAATTTTTTAAGTTGGTTTAATGTAATTTACAAGTTTAAATGGCTTTTACAACCAAAAGTTTTTAAGCTGAAATATGTGGAAATGTTTTATACTGTTATTGGTTGTATGAATTACTCTCTGTTTCAGCTGACACCATCTCAAGAAAAAAATGTAAAGAACTTTTGTATCTTTGAGATGAAAGTTGTTTCTCTCTGTGAGTGTTCACAGGTACAGGAGAAACTCAGTAATGAGAAGCGGGAGGAACATATGGTGATTCACCACAGTGAGATGAGAGGAGGAAGCATTTCACAGCGACTCAAACAGGAAGCAGCTGGTAATCAGGAGTCTGAGAGCGACTGGTGGATCCAATCTCACTACCTGAGGAACAGACAGCGCTCAGTCCACACCACATACAGATCACAAGAAAACCAGACAAAACACACTCATGTGACGTCACACCCTTACAGGAATGCCCACCTGCAGGACAAAACAAGGGTTTAAGTATAGCCTTTAAGTTGCATTAAGTGGTAATGTAGTAAGACACTGATATTAAAAGGTCAAATTCAGTTTCAACATATACCTTATTGTTGACGCACACTTTGCACAGGCAACCAAATGAGCCCAGAATATAAACATAATGCTCAAAGTTTCACATAAAATATTTTCTCACAGAAAACCATTATAAAGAAAATACTTAAAGGGATAGTTTATTTAAAAATGAAAATTCTGTCATACTCACCCTCATGTCATTTCAAACCTGTAAGACCTTTGTTAAGCTTTGGAACACAAACTGACCCAGCATAGACAGCAATGCAACTACCATGTTCAAGACCCGAAAAGGTAGTAGAGACTAAAAGAGTCCATGTGACATCAGTGGTTTAACCATGGTTTAAGCTACTTTTTGTGCAAAAAGAAAACAACAACAACAACAACAACAACAAAAATTACTTTACTCAACAATTTCTTCTTTTCCTTGTCAGTCTTTGACTGAGTTTTTCTGGATTTAGTCTGTCTCGGTTTGTTCTGTTTCTTCATGTCATTCCAGACAGACTGGATAATGATGAGATCAGGGGCTGTATGTATAAAGCTGCTCAGAGTAAAACTGTAGTCTTAAGTGTGTCAAAATAATGTAATTTTGCTCTTATTCCTAAGATTAAGAGTGATTCATAAAGGTTTCTAAGTGTTAAGGTCTCAGCTCTAAATTATTTTAGAGAGCTGGGCTCGTATGTATAAAACTTCTCAGAAATGCTCTTAAGAACAGTTTTGAATTAAGTGTCAAAAAATTCTTAGTTAATAGTAGGACTTTTCTAAGAGTAGGAGGCTTTTATAAAGAAGCTAAAAGCAACTTTCAGTAAAGTCTAAGAACGATTCTTAAGTGTTGACTGAGGGGACACTTAAGTGTTGTGAACTAAGGACTGCAATGATGTCAACCCAAAATGGCCGCCCATGACCTCTGAAACAGCCAATAGTGAGCCTGCTCATGTGAAGTCACTGCAGCACAGCACCAATTTTATTCAATGCAACTACAATACAATCATTTAATTAAGACACTATTTAAATGCATTTAAAAAAAATGATTTGCATTGTGCAAAAGTATCACAGTTTATTACAGATACTTTGAAATCCTTTTCTATTGGTATGTCTACTTTTTTACAGTCGGAGAAATGATGTGAACATGAGTTCCATCAACAGCTCCAACTCGAGGAAAGCCCAAAATCCTCATAACAGTGGCTTGTTTTTGTGTCTTGCATTGTTTGATGGTCAGCTGGAAAGTCAATGAACTTCCATATAGCAGTGGCTAAATGGTGCCTATATAGTAGTGGGAAATTTTACATCTTCAAACTTATTTATAAAAATGTGTTTTTGTAAACAAAGAAATTATACAATTATAAGCACATGTAAAAACAAGAGAGGATCAACAAAATATTAATAACTGATTTTGTACTCAATGTGACAGTGTTGCCAATTTAGTGATATTGTCAGTAGATTTAGTGACTTCCTCAAACCTTTTAATACTTGTTTTTCCAAAAGCAGAGCAACAAAGTCCATTTCTTAGACAAATCATAGATTCAGAGACTCTCCCAATGATCTATATTTCTATTTAGATCAGTGAACTCACCATTATGATGTCACCTAGCAACATTTAAGGACTATTTTAGCTACTTTCAAGTGGCAACACTGGTAAGTGTTTTTTTTCCTCATATTTTGATGGTTTAAGTGAATTTTGGGGTCATAAAAAACCCTCCACACATTACTTTTGGCCACTATTGTAATTACAGTTATTGCAGTTAGAGCATTGATTTGTAGAGTGGAAGAAATTACATTTCTTTAAAAACATTTAAAAAAAAAAAAAAACTTCCCAATCAAGTTTGTATTATTTTATCAACTATCATATCATCATATAACTCCAGTGCATAATATCTTAATTGCAAAGTGTTTGTCTGCTGCCATCTTGTTACTCCTAACTAGATTAGGAGACCTCTCCAGCTGTCTTAAATAATTTAGGAGCTGAGACCAAGTCTTAACACTTAGGAACCTTTATGAATTACTCTTATTCTTAAGTCTAGGAATAAGAGTAAAATGATGTCATTCTTAGAATTTTGACACACTTAAGACTAAAATTTTACCCTGAGTGACTTTATACATATGGCCCCTGGTCTCTGCGTAGAGCACTGGCTGCTGTCAGACTGCTTGTGCAAACAAAAATCTCACTGGATTATTACAATTAATGTCAAAATTAATGTTTGGAAATGCAGACTGATATTTACTACTGACACATTATAGCAAAAGATAGAAATAACTGACTTAAAACAATATTTTAGCTGGTAAAAAATACAAGTGTTCTAATAATTTTGGCCACCATCGTACAACCGTTTAGTGTTGGTCCTCCAGTATGGGTGTTAAATTGAGCCTTATAAAGCCGAAGCTCAATTTGCATGTGTTTTTCTTTGGGCTATATGAGTAACCTGACCCAGCCTCTTACTGCACAACAGATACTGATGAAATGGACATGAATCACACAGACTATCAGTCTGAAGTTTGAGCACCTTTTTAACAAACCTGACATCATTCATTATTGCACTAATGGACAGATTGTATAAAGACAGACACATTTTAAGACTGGACGGCTTCCAGGAGTGAAGCAAACAGGTAATTCACCTCAAGATTGGCAAGACAAAACAGTCAGAGTGACAAGAAACATCAAAGCCGGTCTGACTAGAGTGAAGGACATGACCTGACTGACTCTGTCTCAATGCCAGGCTTTATTACCATCTCCTAATGAGATCGATAAGTTCAAAATGAAGTCAAGATCAAGACTGGCATGAAATCTGCAGCACACATTAACATCTCTGCAGTATTTTATGCCTTAATGCACCAAGGACAGACAAAATCTTTAACAATCCCATTCCTTCATATCAGTTTGACTGCACCTCCTCAGCTACATCAGTCTCATCTAAGACTCATCAAAAAAGCTCAGTGGCAAAAAAAAAAAAAAAAAAAAAAAAACCTCTCTTTTTGCATACATGCAATATAAAGTTTGGAGAAAGGTTTTGATATATGTTTGCAGCATGCGGTTTGAGAAATATAATGTGTTGCATCTATGACTGATGTTGGTTTTTGTGCTTTGATTACCTGAAACAGGAAATTTAAGGAGAAATATGAAATAACTTGATTTACAAGTTTGAATGTTGTTCGTTATTAAATTACAATTGTATAATTCAGTCTTATATATAACATTTTGCTTTTATTGTGCTGTAATATCAGCCTCTGCTCTTCTATTAGATTTCAGGTGGGAACCAAACCTGATTAAAGCATTTGAACTTCAAAAAGAACATTTTAACATTTAAAGTACTTAAAAACATGGTTTATATTTTGATACGGACATTACAAACATTCCAGGTGACTATTGATTTGTTGTCTCTTTTTAACGTGACTCACTCAAGGACATGAAACACTCTTGTGAATGGTTTTGCCCTAAAACTTACTTCTGGATAATTACCATTTTTAATGTTATTTTGAAGGCTTCTGTTCTGTCCTTGACCCTTGTGCTGGTCCTGTAAAACTGCACTCGCAGCACTAACTGCCTCAACATAGTGATTCTGTCACCATTTCCACTAAGATAAATGCTCTCTATGAATGCAGCAAACTTGTAAAAAAATTTACTGGTGGTATTAGAATTTATAATAGCCTTGTTTAATGCTCATGTTCAGCATGCTGGTGTCAGTATGAATATAAAATGCTGCTGCATTCGCCTTCAGAACGGATGCTGTAAAATACCCTAAAGATGGAAGATTTTATTATTATGGGGTATTTCCAGGAATGATTTGGTCTGTAAAAGGTTAATTTAATTTATAACAAAAGGAACTAGAAGCAAATTCATATTTAACCTTAAAGGAATAGTTCACTCAAAAATCATTTTTAGCATTTCCTTACTCTAATATGACTCCTAATCTGTATGTCTTTCTTTCTTCTATGAACTAAAAATGATAATGAAATATGAATAATGAAAATCAGTGGAAATTCAATGTTATTTGAAACCCATTATTCTTCAAACAGCTTCTGTACATACATATCCACACATCTAAATGTATTTTTGTAAAATGTAAAATGTGTAAAATAATGTGATAAGTATTTTTTTTTTATTTACAAATTATTAAACACAATTGATACATTTGAAATAAAATAATAAAATAAAATAAAATAAAAAAACACTCAAATTATAATGCAATTACAGTTACGATGATCAAAAGAGAATATGTATAATATGTATAATATCGTAAGATTATGATTACATCTATTCCACTTATTTATTATTATTATTATTATTTTTACAATTTCACATAAAAATATGTTGTAGGCACTTCATGAAGCAGTTCAAGTTAATGAATACGTCATTAAAGGTTTGGTTGATGAAGCGTTTGGAGTCTCTTCATGAGCAGCGCTGATAGGCCCATCAGTGTGTTTCAGCAGGAATCTTTAAAACCCGTTAAAGGCCTAATGGATCCATCCGTCTTAGATGCAGATGAGAGCTTTAATCATGATCAGACAGGTGAGAAGAGGGAGCAAATTAACACAAAAATAGTGGAGAGAGTGTTGGGACATTAAGAAATATGAAGTGCACTTCAGTTTGAGAAAGAGTTATTAAGAGACTGACCCCATTTCATTTAGTGGTTTCACCTGTTTTGTGTGTTTCTGGAATAGGTTATGTCTTAAATTCCAGTTTCTAAAGACTGTTCTTAGACTCAAATGTACAATAGCATGAATTAGGATCTTCATCAGATAATTAATTCACAGAATCATATACTGTTCTATGGCTCTTAAAAAATGTCAAATAAAAATGTACTATATGTGACCCTGCACCACAAATCCAGTCTTAGAGGATTAGTTCACTTTCAAAACAAATATTTACAGATAATGTACTCACCCCTTTGTCATCCAATATGTTCATGTATTTCTTTCTTCTTCTGTTGTAAATAAATTGTTTTTTGAGGAAAACATTTTAAGATTTCTCTCAATATAATGGACTTCTATGGTGCCCCCAAATTTGAACTTCCAAAATGCAGTTTAAATCCAGCTTCAAAGGTCCCTAAATGATCCCAGCCGATGAAGAAGGGTCTTATCTAACAAAACAATCGGTTATTTTTGACACAAATTGACAAAAATACTTTTTAATCTCAAATGCTCGTCTTGTCTCGTCTCTGCGATGCACATGAGTAGTCTGTTTTATCCGGGTCAATACAGTTCAAAATCGTCATACAATACTGTTTTACCTTTTTTTGTAAGGGGCGTTTGATCTTCTTTGTATGTTCACTTTGTAAACACTGGGTTGGTACTTCTGCAGAAAACGAGACTGGAGTTTTCGAAATGCCCTAACTGTATTGACCTGCATCACGCATACTACACATGCGCATCGCAGAGACGAGACAAGATGAGCACATTGATAAAAAATTATTTTGTGGTAAATAACACAGAAAAACAAATATAATTTTTACATTAAATAATTTAGTTCAGGCAAGAACAGTAAATTCAATATTAGTACTCAATTTAAGCTTGTAGAATTTAAAATTTGAACTTATAAGTATATTTTACTTGGAATCGTTTGTTATTTTTACAAAAATTGTTTAAAGGAGAAGTTCGTTGTGAAATGGACCTGGGGTGTATTAAAACATGTTACCGAGTACAATCATATGTCCAACTCCCACCTCCGTTAACCCAAAGCTTTCTGAATTATAACATTATTTGCCTGTGCTTCCATTAGGCTTACAATGTTAGTGATAGGGGCATAGCGTAGCCTATGCAGCTAAATCACTATTTTTACACCATTAACAACGTTCAAAGTAACTCCACACTTAATTGGGGGGCAAGGGGCAGCTGTGGCCTAATGGTTAGGGAGTCTGACTTGTAACCAAGAGGTTGCGAGTTCGAGTCCCAGGTCCGGCAGGGATTGACAGTGGGGGGAGTGAATATCCAGCGCTCTCTCCATCGTCAATACCACGACTGAGGTGAGACCCTTGAGCAAAGCACCGAACCCCCAACTGCTCCCCGGGCGCCGCAGCAGTCTTAATTTTAAGATGGCGGCAAACGGGAAATTCAAGGAAGGTACTGTCTGTATAAACTGTGTTTTTAATAAACTACTTGTGCACTTTCAAAGTTCTCAGTGTCTCGTTTTAAATGTCAAGGCCCTCAGAAGTCCACCAATTAAGTGTGGAGTTACTTTGAACGTTGTTAATGGTGTAAAAATAGTGATTTAGCTGCATAGGCTATGCTATGCCCCTATCACTAACATTGTAAGCCTAATGGAAGCACAGGCAAATAATGTTATAATTCGGAAAGCTTTGGGTTAACGGAGGTGGGAATTGGACATATGATTGTACTCGGTAACGTTTTAATACACCCCAGGTCCATTTCACACCGAACTCTCCTTTAAGTAAATATCAAAGTCATAATCCCATTGTTCCCATCATGCACTTGGGCACAAATAATTAATAAGGTTAATTTGTTTTGCTGTTTTTGAGATGTATTTACACTGTTTTATGGTTGTCTTTGTTGTTAGGTTAAATTGCTGTTTTATAACATCTAGAGTTCATTTACGACTCATATTGACTCATTCATACTCAAACTATTTACTGATTGTTACCATCAATGTGTATGGTGTGCCAAGTATTGAGGTCTCTGTCTTAATTTGGTTTGTAACTACGTTGTGTCAACATATAACCTTAGAAACAATAAGGGGAGGTCTACTTGCTTATCTACATGTTTGTAAGTGAACTTTTTAAAAATGCTTTTGATGGCATTTTTTTTTTTCCAGTGCTATAATGTTTGAGTAAAGTTTACAAACCACGTCCTCAAGGTGAAATGAACTTGAGGACTGCAGGGTAAACTTAAAATAATTAAACAGAAATTCTAACTCTAACACGTTAAATTTATTTCCTCTGCTATTTTTACTTAACTCAGTTAAGTAGATTTTACTTAATTCCATACTTAAATTTTACTTTAGAAATGTGCGTGGAAAAACTTGCAAAATAAAAATTACGTACATTTTACTTGTTTTTTTTTTTTTCAGTGCATTTGAGGTTTAAAAGTGTATAAATTGTCACTTTGTTTTGAAAATAACCGATCGTTTTACTAGATAAGACCCTTCTTCCTCAGCTGAGATTGTTTAGAGCCCTTTGAAGCTGCATTTAAACCAGTGTTAATTTCATTGACAACATTTTTTTTTTTTTTCACAGATGAAAACGAAACGATAACGAACTAAAATTCTTCTTGAATGACAAAAATCTACTGCCATTTTCGTCAACAAATAAAAACGAGACGAAAATGTTATGGAGGGACAATTTGGAAAGAGATTCTTTCAAAATAATCTGTTGCATAGAAGGAGGTTAGATGCTTACAAACCAGCGGGACACAAGCTTAAATACACTTGCTGCACATCTTACAAAACCTTAAAAAATGTCAATATGTGGGAGAAGTGCAGACATATGGATAAATTTGACGACGCAAGAGAGAACTCAATTCGGTCTTGTTTTCTGAGCGCAGACAACGACGCATACACACAGAAAGCAAGACTCAAACTCTTTCGCCTTGCATGAACTGAGAAATACACACAATTATCTCGAATTGTCCGTGTTGACGAGCATTCACGTAAACACAACCGATTAGGTCTTAAATGAACCTAAACAGTAGGGAGAAAGTGTATCAGTACGTTGAATCCATTGCATTCGTGCATTCGGTTTTTAACGAGATAGCAGCCACATTTAGTTGCTATTGTCCCAGTCACTGATCCCACTGCGCAAAGACACGTCCAAACGACGTCTTTTGTATGTCGTTTTTGAACGTCCAGTTTTGGTCCCCTGAAGGTGCAGACTGTGACGCCAGATGACGTCTTTTTTTCAACGTCTACTGAACGTCCATTACTGACGTCCACACAACCTCTATATAAGGGCCAGTTGTGGGCCACATGTGGTCGCTGTGGACGTCTTTTCTACATCCAACTTAAACTCAATTTAGACATCATTTTATACTGCTTATAGGTTCTGTACGTAGTCCCATTTCAGAAGGCATACATGAAGTTTATTTTCTTATAGCTTCATTTAATTGTCTCAGCAACAGATGATAAATGGAAAAGCATACAAAGATGTAATTCCAATTCAATCCTGCTAACGTTACTGAGCCAAACAAAGCTACAGGAAAAATAACTGCTACAGGAGACAGGTCATTCACCTTCATAAATCACAACTCAATCAACACTTGCTTATTTCCATCTTTATTGTTTTTAACTGGCACAAACGTCATTAATAAGCTTTGCCTTTTTAAATTTCCTGAAAATTGTAACTTAGTCACAGCAGGTTTAGTTAAGACAACAAAAGCTAATTAAAACAGCTAACACTATACATACATAAAATTAACTAAGTTTAACAGAGTCGAGCAGCCACTTACTTCAAAAGTTTGCGCTGAATGACAAACAACAAAACGGCTCTGGGTGTATGCTTGTTGCCTCGGCCAATCAGAGCGTTGTTTACTGTTTGGGTTTGAACGTGCTGCCAATCAAACGCAAGTTCCACCGCTGCTATGTTTTTGGCTGAATCAAAAGTTAGAATGCCTAATTTTGTAAACCACAGTGTTGTATTTGCCTTGATAACATGTTAAACACAATCAGAGACGATAAGACACAAACCAGTCCAGAGACAATTAAAATAAACAAGAGAAAAAAACACAATGTAAATCATGTAGCTACTCAATAAATAATTAAATTACAATTAATTCTCATCACGAATAACCTATATTGATATTCATTAACCATGTTTATAACAACAATGTTGATATTTGTCTTAAATAAATTAAATATTACATTCATTAATAATGTCAATTTCCTGCACATCCAAAAAAGTGACTTAGTCCGACGTTCAAATGTTCAACTGCATATTGACGTCCAAATGGGGTCTTGGTTGGACGTCCAAATAACGGACCTAGTTTGCACGTCGTTTATATGTGCAGAATTGGTCTTGGACCAACGGACGCAATATAGACATAATCTGCACGTCGGTCAGACGTCTACTGTTTAGTGGGATGTTAACCATGCAACAAAAGAAAGACAGAAAACCACACACTGCTCTTGACTGAATCACTTACGTAGCCTTAAAGATGAATCTAAATTCATTTATAGAAATAAACATGTCTGTTTGAAGGAATGAAGAATATGGTAAACAAGTTACTATAAAGAATGCATAATTAGCCTATATAACCATTGGTATTTCATTCAAAAGAAGACCATGTTCTTTATGAGAAGTGGTTTGATTTAATTTTAATATTAAGGCATGTTGTGTATCACTGCAATTACATTGTGTGTTTATCATGATAAAACCTTAATAACAAACCTATATAATGAGTTTGGAAATTTAAAAAAAAAAAAATCTTAATAAATGCATTGCACTGTAACTAAACCCATTAAATTTTAGCCAACTAAATTTACTGTAGATTTAGTCGACTAAAATCTTCTGATATTTACTAAAAAACTAAAAACAATTCAGATGACTAAAATATGACTAAAACTAAATGGCATTTTAGTCAAAAGACTATAACTAAAACTAAATCAAAATGTGCTGTCAAAATTAACACTGATTTAAACTGCATTTTGGAAGTTCAAACTTGGGGGCACCATACATATCCATTATATGGAGAAAAATCTAGAATTTTTTTTCCTCAAAAAATATAATTTCTTTACGACTGAAAAAAAAAAAAAGACTGGGGATGAGTACATTATCTGTACATTTTTGTCCTGAAAGTGAACTAATCTTTTAAGTAGCGCGGGTATATTCAATAGCCAAAAATACATTTTATGGGTCATAATTATAGATTTTTCTTTTATGCCAAAAATCATTAGGATAATAAGTAAAGATCATGTTCTATGAAGATATTTTGTAAATTTCCCACCGCATATATATCAAAACTTAATTTTTGATTAGTAATATGCATTGCTAAGAACTTCATTAGGTCAACTTTAAAGGTGATTTATTTTCTCAATATTTATTTTTTTAATTTATTTTTTTTTGCACCCAGATTTCAAATAGTTGTATCTCGGCCAAATATTGTCCTATCCTAACAAACCATACATTGATGAAAATTTATTCAGCTAAATAAAAAAATAAAAAAATAAATAAAAACCTTTATGACTGTGTTTTGCGGTCCAGGATCACATGTATGTTTAGAGTTAAATAAGGTACAAAGGTGTCTAAAAGTACAATCTGTGCACGATTTTGTTTTTCTGACAGTGTTGGGTCAATATCTTCATTATTTACACAGTAACATAACATAACATAACAAAAAGGGAAAAATGACATTGCTCAAATCTAATCGAAAGTAATATTGTTAGTTTTAACCACCTTTTGCAATGTTGCTTTTAAATACTGAATATTTTATTTAAAGCATTTTGATTAGAGAAGGTTGGATTTTTATTTATTTATTTATCTATCTATTTATTATTATTATTATTATTATTATTATTATTATTATTATTATTATTATTCAACCCTGGACCACAAGACCAGTCATAAGGGTGTGATGTATGGTTTGTTAGGATAGGAAAATAGGAATCTGGGGGTGCAAAAAATCTAAATATTGAGGAAATTGCATTTAAAGTCCAAATGAAGTTCTTAGCAATGCATAGTACTAATAAAAACGTAAGTTTTGATATATTTATAGTAGGAAATTTACAAAATATCTTAACATAATTTACTTAATATGATTTTTGGCATAAAAGAAAAATCGATAATTATGACCTATGCATTTCTGGCTATATCTACAAATATACCCGTGTTACTTACGACTGGTTTTGTGGTACAGGATCACAAATGTGATAATGTGATAAAAGAAAACCAATCAATATCTTTAAAAATGAATTTAATAACCTGGCTTTAAATCTAAGCTTTAAACGGAAGACAATTTGAGGGATTGAAAGGGAGCCTGTGCTCATCTCTGCTAATAAATTAATAAATCACGCTTACTAGCACAATGATAATAGAGAACATTTTACTGGATAAATTGAACCACATCTGTCTGTCTTAAATACATGTCAGTTAGTTCATGCACACACATCATTTGTTCAGGAAATGAATGAGTCACCATCACCTAACACCATTATCACTACTGCTGTACATCCCTTACTGTAATCATACACACACACACACTGCTTATCCTTGTATGTATATTGTGTTTACTGATCACTTAATCTATTTTAACTTCATAAAAAACAGTGACACAGTGCAATCCCTGTTGCAGATGTGTGTTCACCCGATCATGTGCTGTATGTGAGGATTTTCCTGCTCAGGGTTTAATCAATATCTCAGTATATGCTGCTGTCTCTGCTATAGGAGCCAAGCACTCGAGGTAATGAACTGCCCGTTTGATATATATCTCACGCTAAACGTCCACGCGGCCGCAGCTCTGCTACAGCAGCAGTTCTTTGATTAGTCATTTCTCTTCCATCACCCTCCATCTCCACACACATATGGAAAATTTTGTCTGTTTTGTTACATAAACTTATTTTATGAGATCTTTAATAGATTTTTTAATGGCTTTTAGTCCACCTTAATTAACATTCAGATCATGCACATGCTTCTAAAAATGTATTAAATTAAGCAAATATTATCAATTTTAAGTGTCCTAATATTGTGTTGGAGTCCCCTACAACAGGTTTAAAATGCATCCAAGGTCAGAAAACGTTGTAATTTTCCCAGAATATACATTTATGGAGTAATTTATCCATGATTTCGAAACGGTTCATTCAAAAGTTGTTTTGAGTTTAATGTCTGTAAACCCCTCCCTTCCATAAGCCTATTCTGCTCTGATTGGTCAGCTGACCAAGCTTGTTGTGATTAGCACAGAGAAGAGTACTTGAGCAAGTTAGCGAGTTTTAGTATCTGCGTTGCCAAGTCTGTGGTTGTTTTTGATGTTGTGGTTGAAACGACCCCAATAACATCATATTTAGCCCCTGGAATACGAATTTACCAGGGAAACCCCAACAAAAAGTGTGTACTTTGCACCCCAAAATGTGATTTTAAGCAGGGGACCCCCTTGAAATGTGATTGGGCTAGTTTTGAGTAGCAACTGGGTGGGTTTTGTTGTTACAACTTGGCAACCCTTCACATTAGCAATAATATTTGTTCCAATCCATTCTTAAAATAATGACATGCAAGCATTTTGTTTAAAGAGCAGGACATATGTTTTTTTTAGTGTTCTAATATTGTGTTGGAGTCCCCTAAAACAGGTTTAAATGCATCTAAGGTCAGAAAACATTCTAATTTTCCCAGAATATATTTTTATACATAGAGTCATTTGTCCATGATTTCAAAATGTTCTGTTCAAATTAGTTTTGACCATAATGTCTGTAAATCCCTCCCTTCCATACTCCTACTCTGCTCTTATTGGTCAGCTGTCCAAGCCTATTGTGATTGGCACAGAGAGAAGTACTTTAGCAAGTTAGCGAGCGCACCCATCTGCGTTGCCTAGTGGTTGTTTTTAATGTAGCGGTTTGAACCTATTTAGCCCCTGGAACATGATTTTACCAGGGGAACCCTGACAAAAACTGTGTATTTTACACCCCAGAACACAATTTCGAAACGCGATTGGGCTAGTTTTGAATAGCAATTGGGCAGATTTTGTTGTGACAACCTGACAACCCTAGCACGCACCTTACATAAAATAGTGCTCCAATCCGTTTTTAAAATAATGACATAAAAACATCATGCCCATAAAAACATTGTTCCCACAGCTGAAGTTTAGCTGTTAAGTTGTGAACACTTCACAAAACAATAATGATGGGTACATTAACCTAGTGCTAACATGACTAACTGATGAAACAATACAGTTCCCTGCAAACATGTCCTTGCGGGGCCCATGCTGGCTTTTTGCGGGCACAGTGGGCTGGGGCCAGACCTAAACCAAACCTAAACAGGCCCTGTGCGGCTTGCCCAGGCGACGCCCACAGCTTTGGGTTCATTGCAGACTCTCTGTAAGCAGGCCACACTAGCGGACTGTCCACATTAATCTGATGATGGCCCAGTGTGGGCCAGCCTGTTCGGGCCCAGAGCAACTTTTGTATCCTTTGGGCCCATGCAGGTTTTGTGTAGGCAGCCCTGTAATGCAACTAGAAGAATACAAACAACATCAACTGGCTATTCTTTAGCCACTCAATTGAACTGGAATGGCTCAAATCAAAACAGACCTTTTCAGAACCTGTTGTTTCATATAGGCCAGGGATCCTCAAATCTGGCTCACAAAATCCACTTTCCTGCAGAGTTTAGTTCTAACCTTAATTAAACACACCTGGACATGTCTTTAGGATCATTAGAAACTCAGGTTGGTGAGTTTAATCAAAGTTGGAGCTAAACTCTGTAGGAAAGTGGATCTCACAAGCCATATTTGAGTTGTAACAGACATGAGCCTGTTTAAGCCCCGGTCACACTAGACTTTGAGCATGCGAAATTCCCTCGGAGGCTGCAACAGTCATGATATGACGTCATGCTGTGCAGCGTCTTTTTAAAAAGTTAAATTCAACACATAACAAATAATAATACATCTAAAATGTAAAAACATACCATCCACAACACTTTTCTGCAGCGCTTTAGTTTTAAATTTATGTTCTTTTTATTCCGCTACAAGGTCCTGCTGTGACAGATCGATCTGCCGTTGGTGACACACGGTCACGTGATGCGAATTCGCAGCTCAGAGTTCACCAAGCTTGAACTTTGGAACGCAACAAAATGCGGAAAAAATTTGCACAGGCTTGCGTTTGCTGTGTGACGCATTCCCATGCATATGAATGGAAGTCAATGGAACGAAAAGTGCAGTGTGACCGCCCCTTAATAAGCATTTTGTGGGCAGTTTTCTTCATAGGGTGTTTTAGGTTTCCTTAAGTAAAGCCATGTAGGTAGGGGGAGTTAGTAATAACAAGCAGCAATAGCCAGCATGGTTCACCTGTTGAACATGTGCTGTGTTTTTATTTCAAGCCCAGTCTAAAGTACTTGTTGTTGTTGTTGTTTTCTATTTAAAAGCGTACATTTCTGATGGCTTTTGCAGAGATGTTACATGTATGTATGGCCAATTTGGATTGATGCTTTTAGTTTAGGACAGTGTATTTGTATGCATTTAGAAGGACTCTTTACTGGTGAGGTCACCACATCATGATCCAGTTTAAATATGGATTTAAAGTTCTTTTCGACGTGGGACCATAGTCTATTTTTGACTGTTCCTGGTTAGGAAGAGTCTGGTTGCTATTAGCCAACATCAGCTATGGACAGTGTTTAGACATTGATGTACTACAGATAAGACTTTCACACACATTAACTTTCACGTGACAAAATCCTACAATCTTATGTTACTTTGTTCGCTTTCTTTAGTTTTTTTTGTACTTTTGTGTATTTACATTTTTGGCTATATGTAGCTGTATTAACCTGAATTGAATGTTTTCCATTTTGTATTTAATAAATCCATTGATTTGAAATCCCTTTGACTACTGTACAGTTTTGACAATATAGCCATTAGTTATGTGGTGACTGCATCCATTTTAGATGTATAATAACTGTTTTCCCCAAAGACTAAAGTGAAACAGATGTATTGTTGTGAATTAATAGTGCAGGCCCAGTGTGTGCCTAGTGAGGGCTTCCTGGGGACTAAATGAGGGCTGCCCATGCAGGGTCAGCGCTAAGGGACCAATGTTTTCCCAGTGATCAAAGTCTCAGAGGCCCTGCACTGGCAGCCTGCTGGGGGCTTTTAGGCTAGACCTAAGTGGGCCTGTAAAGGGCCAGTGCAGGCTTGTTTGCAGGGTTTGTAGGCGCACAAGCCTAACTCGCAGCAAATTATCAGAACTATTTCAGCAAGACAGTATTATTGTGCTTTATCTGGAAACCCGAAGCTGCACTAGGTATACATCACATATCAGCACAAAAAACTAGATATTTTGAGCACTCAACTGAGAATGTACACATAACGTATCAATTGCACTTACGGGTTGTGGTTCAAAGATGTTTTTTAGTCCAAATAAAGAAGATTAGAGTCCAAAATATCGAATTGTATTGCTGTGGTATCTAGGAAAATTGTAGTCACTGCTTCTTCACATCATCATCTTTCAGTAATGAAAACTTTTCACAACGCATAACACAGCGCCTGCCCTGGATTCTTCGCCTGTCTTGGATTACTCTTCGTATTGCCCTTTCACCCATCGTTGAACTTTATACTGTCCATTTGGATTACCCGTTGCCTTGTCCCTTGGATTATGTTCGATGGTGATCGACCCTTGCCTGTTCAATGGATTATTCTTGTGTCTTGTCCTTATATACCTGTTTGCTGATGTCGACCCGATCCTGTGTATGACCATGTCTATGTTTATGTTCAATAAAAGCTTGTATATGGATTTGCCTACTACACGTCTCTGTCGCTCCATAACACTAGCCCACTGTGCCCGCAAAAAGCCAGCACGGACTCCACAAGAACAAACATAGATAAAAGCCAAGATTAGAGAAGCAGTCCTCTGTAAAATGATGGGCACACAACAAAAGGATCGAACTGTATTGCTGTGGTGTCATGGAAAAAAATTATTTTATCCACTGATTCTAAACATCATCTTTAGGCAATGAAAACAAAAGAAAACCTTACCGCGCAGAACACAGTGTCTTCTCAACATGATGTAAACACACTAACTAACAAAAGTGTTTGTCGGCAGGGCAGACTGTCCGTATTTTGTAGGCAGGCATGTATAATGCTAATGTGTTACTGAGTGACACAGATCGGTAATAGGCATAAGATTTGAAAATATAACTACTCGTTAAGGTGAATCTGAGTCGTCTCTTTCTTTTGAGAGACAATATCTTTAAGTATAATGCACTTTTTTGATTAAAAACTTTTTGCCACACCCATTCAAACAGAGTGTTCGATGGGTCAAAAATGTGACAGAAAATAGCATATTACTTCAAAATTATGTTTAAGTAAAAATCTCTATTACATTAGAAGTGGACCTCAGAGAACAGTAGGGAAAAAAAGAAAGAAAAAACAGAGGCAGTTCATGACCCCATGACAATATCAGACATTTCTGAGCAAGAGTTCTCTGTACAAACTGTAACAAATTAAAACAGAACTCATTTAAGCTCTTCACAAATTAGATGTTACATAAAATGAGGTACTAAAATAAAAAATAAAAAAAGCTGAGAACCAGTTAAAACACATTTCATTATTTTACAGTGAATTAAAAAAGAGTAATCAGTTTTTTTTTTTTTCCAAGGCTTTAATTTCCAGAAATTTATTTTACAAATCATGTGAACAGACTAAATAAAAGTTCCAACAGGAAAGAAGCTCAAGGGGAGTGATGAACTCATCATAAAACCATGACATGTGCTTAATTTATATTTGTGAAATTATCACTGGTGATCTTTAGCATCTCTCTATGGCAATGTGGACACTTTCTGAGGTCTGTTCTGAACGGTCAGTCCTGCTGAGAAATTTCCACTCACAAATTTTCATCACTGGCCGACATAAGAGAAAAATTAGAGTGCATGAAAGCAGGAAAAGTGACAGATTGTACTTTTCCTGGCAATCATCCAATAACACTCCATAACAGAACATTTCCCACACTTCTCCACATTAACAAAACATTTAATCTCTACATTAACAGATATTTTAAAAACACCACAGTCTGCTTCAGAAATACCACTTCATCTGCTTTAAAGAAGTATATTAACTCACATTCAGCTGAAGAGCATCTGAGATGAATGAACTACACATTAACTAATAATGTGACACCTCTCATTGACTTACAACATTAATCCAATCGTGTCAGTTCATTCACTCACTTCTGAGAAGATACACTCACAGCAAGACAGAAAATCACTGACTACGACAACTTCAACTTCATCTGATGTCCCATTTTTATAGACAACAGGATATGTCATCTACTTCTCTGTTCCCAAATTATGGAAGCTTGTTTCTGCCATTAGAAAACAACAACAACAAAAAAACCATAATTGTGACTTTTTATGTCATAAAAATACTTTGATTTTTTCCCCTTCACAATTAAGTTTTTATCTCATAGAAAAATCTAAATTGTGAGAAAAAAAAAAAAAAAAAAAAAAATATATATATATATATATTGTTAGATGCAGAAAAAAGTCTGAAGGGTAATTGCATCTTTTTTTATTCCGAAATGTGTGTGTGCTATCTTGCACTCGTATCAACATCAACACTGTCAGCTTCAGAGAGGATTGCGCCTTTTGTCCAGCTAGTCCATCCTCCCCCATTCATTCAGTAGACCAGCTGAGAGATAAATCAGCATGTGTGAGATTGGATGATTGGACAACATCAATCTCTCTGCTCCACAAACACAGATATCTTGAGAGACCTTGAGATAGTCTTTAGCCCAAACTCTGACCCTGTGAATGATCTGGATCAGCAGGATCAAGGGCTCGGGTCGAAAAATCAGAAGATCACATGAGTAGATCTGCTGGGCAAGATCTGTGGTTCAACAGTAGAGAAGATATTTCCACAAGGAGATCTGAGAGGAGAAGAAGACCTTTTTAAAGATGACCTTTTTAGTAACAGAGCATGACATTTATTTAATGATCTGAACACAGATGGAGAATGATTCTCCTATATGTTTAGTGCATAATGCATCTTACAGATCAAGTATTTATCTTTCTTTCTAGTCTATTTGTAAAATGCTAAATATGAATTACTACACCATTCAGATATGTCCAGATACATTATAATTTGCATTGTGGACATGTTTTCTAATATTCAATTTTATCTACAAATATTAAACTTTGCATTTTTGCCACCAATATGATTTATGCATCTTATTACAAGTAGATTTGCCACTAAAATGTCTATTTGAGTAATTCTGTGCACTGTGCCACAATTCAGAATGTCCAGTTTCGTTCCGGAGCTCTGAATGTAAAACGGTTGATTGAGAACTGAAGACTGATGGTAAGAGGAAAGGGAAGTGATACAGCAAACGGAGGAAGACAGGCGTGATGGATGGAGGTCAGAGTGAGAGCAATGACCTGCCCTGACACCATTCACACAAAAACCAGCCTGTTTATTATAATATCTGTTGGTCAAAACTGATTTCTGTTTTACCCTTTACCTTTTGCTTTTCATTGTTGTTTTACTATATGAATTTTGATGAAAAGACAGTATTGACAACGTAGCACTTATAGTGCATCTGGGGTCATTTTGTAACACGTGTTTAATTAACATTCCCCCCAATGGTCAATAACGCTAAAACAGAAATGTGTCTATTATTGACAAAACCGTGCCTGCACAAACCCGACTTTCACAACTCAACCTAAAAATTGTGACAACTAGCCCCGGTCTGCTGTGAGAGGCAGGGAAGAGGAGAGCGCGCGCGCCTATGTGTGTGTGTGTGTGTGAGAGAGAGAGAGAGAGAGTGTCCGCGGAACAGAAGCGAGTCCTGGATGATCCCCGTTACAGAGACTAGCTGCTGCGGGTGCGAGAGCTTTATCATTCTCATCATTATCATCGCGGTTCGCTTTTGTGAAGTTGTGTGCGGTTCTGCTCTGTATCGCGATGTATGAGACGGAATGGGACTGATGATCAGGAAAACACACGCTCGACCATGACACGCGCCCTAACCCTCTTCGTTTGCATATTTACCCTCATCCGAAGTAAGTGAAAAAAAAAAAAAATATTCTGACATTAGTGTTTTGTATTTGATGCAATTCTTCAGCTTCAAAAGTGAAATGCTGTTGCCTATATCTTTTGGCTGTTTGCTGATTTATTGCTGTTGTAAAATTGTGGGAAAACGTGATTGTTGCTTTAGGATGTCAAGATCAGGCAAATAAATGTTCAGATTTGACAAAAGGTTTCCTTTTGCTTAAAAAACTACATTCTCTCCCTGTCTTTGAGTAAGACACCCTACAAAGCTGAACTATTTAAAGATACACTACAATTGTTGATTTTTTATTTATTTATTTATTATTATTATTTATTATTATTATTATTTTTTTGCTAAATAGAAACGAAATTGGTGGCACTATTGTTAAGTATCCTTAAAGTGATTAATATTTTAATGAGATGAATACACCAGTCATAATAGAGTTTTATGTAAGGCTGTTTTACATGGAACAGTTTGCTCCCCCTGGGCCGCCATGTTAAGATCATGTGACCAGCTGTCAGCAATTCAGTTAGTACAGATATTCATAACAATCTAACAGGGCTGCCAACTTTTGAGTTCAACATGGAGTGAGAATTCAAACTGCAGTGAGTTATTTAGGGTTCTTTTGTGTTCACATCACTCTTTACTAGTGTTATCACGATACCAAAATATTGACTTTGATATGATACCTGATTAAAATATCTTGATACTACTATACCAATACTACAGCAAAAACAGAACGACAGGTAAAGTAACTGAATAATAAATTATCCAAATGGAGGTTATAATTATGTTATCTATCCACAAGTTTCCTACGCCCCATGAGGCCTTGCGCCAAACGTGGGAGTGTCTTTCGGTTCAAAGTAAACAAGCGGGATATGACATTCATTTAACAGTTGACAGTACTAATGGGCAAATAAAGACTCTCAAAGCATGAAGAATTTCCTCTGACTGTTTCGGCAAAAGATTCAAAGCTTTAAGTGTTGAAAACAGCACTTTCTGCTGGTTAGTAAAATAAAGCAGCCAAAAGCCTGTGAAAAAAACCTCCTCGGATGAAACATTCATCACACATTCCATAGATCGATTCATTCACTTAAGTACACAGATAAAAGCGTAACCGTGTGTGTGTGTTTGTTGAATTTCTGGCTTTGTTTGTCACCGGTTTTGTGATTTTTACATTAACACCACAGGCCTTGAATCAAGGCTTCATCTGGCACACCCCTTAATACAAGCTCCGATGCCTTGATTCAAATGTCACATCACTAGTTGACAGTCATTCAAGATTTAGCTATCCAAACTTGCTAACGATGTGTGAACACAACTTTAAACAGCACATGTTGTACCACAATGCACCACAACGACATCTCTCATGAAGGTTTGAAACTTTAAAATTAAACAATGATCCGAAAAAAAAAAAAAAAAAAAAAAAAAAAAACACACCTAGCCTCTTTACTAATTAGCACACAAAATACCATTGGTATACTTCCATCATATCCCTGGACGTTTTACCCACGTTCTTTTTTACAGTAGCACCCCCCGGAAACTTGTGGATTAAAAAAAAAAAAAAAAAAAAAGCATTTCAATAATAAAATAATGAAAATCACATACCATGGTGAGCAACTACCAAGTCTACAGTCATGACCAAAAGTTCTGGCAGTGACATAAATTTTGTGTTTTGCAAAGTTTATAGCTTCAGCATTTGTAGATTATTTTCCACATGTTTCCATGGTATACTGAAAAACAATGATAAGCATATTATAAATTTTAAAGGATTTTATTGGCAAAAAATTATGAGTCAATATTTACAGAGTTGACCCTTGTTCTTCATAACCTTTGTAATTCGCTCTGGCATGCTGGATATTAGCTTCTGGGTCAAATCCTGACTGATGGCGATCCATTCTTGCCATATTAGTTCTCAGAGTTGACCACAATTTGTGGGCTTCTGCTTGTCCACTCGCCTTTTGAGGACTGACCACAGGTTCTCAATGGGGTTGAGATCAGGGGAGTTGCCTGGCCAAGGATCCAAATTATCAATGTCATAATCTTTACCACTTCTTTATCACTTTTGCTTTGTGACATGGTGTTCCATCATGCTGGAAAATTCACGGATCATTACCAGATTGCTCATGGATCGTTGGAAGAAGTTTCTCTTGCAGGACATTTTGATACCATTCTTTATTCATGGCAGTGTTTTTTTGGCAGAATTATGAGAGAGCCCACTCCCTTGGTTGAAAAGCAACCCCACACATGGATGGTCTCAGGATGTTTCACTGTTGGCATGATGCAGGACTCATGGTAGCGTTCACCTTTTCTTCTCCGGACAATCGATTTTCCAGATGTCCCAAACAGTCGGAAGGGAGCCTCATCAGAGAAAATAACTTTGCGCCAGTCTTCTGCTGTCCAAGCCTTGTACTTCCTGCAGAATTTTAGTCTATCCATCTCTTGGAAAGAAGTGGCTTCTTTGCTGCCCTTCTTATTTTTTTCAAAACCACTTGTTGCCATTCTTGAGCAAGATTCCGTAACTGACTCCTCAGGCCCTGGTGCTTGCTGGACACTCTGGGACATCCTGAAGGCTTCTTCACTGCAGTTGAACCTCTTTCTTTAAAGTTTTTGATGATCCGGTAAATGGTTCTTTCAGGTGCAATATTCTTTGTAGCAATTTCCTTGCATGTGAGGCCATTTTGATGCAAAGTGATGATGGCTGCTCGTGTTTCTTTGGAGGTAACCATTGCTAACAAGAACACAATGATTGGAAGCTCTTCTTCCCTTCTTTTATAGCAATCAGTCTGCTATTACAATCTAATTGGCATGTAAGTGATTTCACCTGACTAGTGCTCATTCACACTTTCACATGTGCTGCTGATATTAGTCAGTTGGTGTTAGCAGATCATTTTGTGTCAGGATCAAAAAACAGTGAAATTTTTTGTGCAAAGTTATTTTTATTTATTTTTTTTTACCAATGAAGCTTTTAGCAATTATATGAAGTGCATCTGATCACTCTACACAATAATCTAGAAACAATGTGAATGAACACAACAGCTTAAGCAGCAAACCTTTCAAAACACAAAATTTATGTCACTGCCAAAACTTTTGGCCATGACTGTACAGGTATGTAGAGATCTGTGCAACTTTGGTAAGTTAGCTAAAAAGATAAAGCCAAATCATATTTCATGATATAGTAATTTTATTTCACAATAACTTATATCATGATATAGTCATTTTTGTTGTTTTATCTTTGCTATTCATAATAAGAACATAGATGCAAGTAAACAAAAACTATGCCGGGGACACACTGCATGATTTTCGGCCGTCCCAGACGAAGGATTGCCATCGTGAAACAATCGTGACAAATATTGCAACAATCACATATTTTACACAGAGATCGCATTGCTATAGTGTTTGGGAATATTCATGCATAATTCAAACAGATAGCCACATAATATTAGATTAAAAATAAAACATTATAGAAAAGAATGGCAACATCACAGTTGTCTGAACCAGTGAGCATTAAGTCATTAAGTCGTCAGCCAGTCGTTTCCCATCGTGCTTTTGGTCAGCGCAGTCGGTAGAGAGCTACTGCACTTGACTGCTCAATCCGACACAGCCACCTCGCCATTGCGAGAGTTTTTTGGCACACGTCAGCATGACATCAGAGCAAGGCGGACATAACTCGGACACATTTCTAACCGGCATGCATCTCGCGCTGGTCACCGGTGATCGGTTCTGCGCAGATTTTGCTCATCTCAAACGAGCCTATTGTCTCGCAATGTGTTCGCTGCTATGACCTACGTCTACTGACCAGCCAATGAAAATGCAGCATGATGAACGCGACGTGACATATACAGGTTAACGGAAGTTATTTACCTCAAGCTCCCTGTGCAAAAGTGGCATCCCGAGTTGGCCTCTTTTCCCTAGCCATGACCGGGTCCATGTTTCCCTATTCCGCCACCACCTCTTCTTTTTTCAGCACACGTGAAAACCACAACCACTAAATCATGATTCATCTTGCTGTATGACGTTGCGCTAAAGTGGGTCACAGCTTACGACTCAGTAGGTGTCATCATCGCACAGTCTACATCAGAGGTCTTCAACCCTGCTCCTGGGGACCCACTTGCCTAGAAAGTATATTTGCAACCGGCTTCAGCACACCTGCCTGCAATTTAATACTGTGTTGCATATTTACAGTTTTCTGTTAATTAATTTGTATGGTAAATATTTCTTACATATTGTTTTAATTATATTTTTTATTAGCAGTAGTAGCAGCAGCACTATTATTATATTAATTAATATGTCTGTCAAGTTAAACCAAACTTTTCTTTTGATGGGTTGCTGTGAAGACCTTTACATGTCTGTTTGTATTTGATGTGACAGTAGTTTTTCCAAAAAGTAGCAGTAAAATGCTCATGTGACTCTCACACCAGTACTAGAGATTATGTATTCATTAGAACTGGGCGATTAATCACATCCAAAATAAAAGTTTTTGCTTATATAATATACAGGTGTATCTCAATGAATTAGAATGTCATGGAAAAGTTCATTTATTTCAGTAATTCAACTCAAATTGTGAAACTTTTGTATTAAATAAATTCAGTGCACACAGACTGAAGAGTTGATTTTGGCTCACATTTAACAAAAAAAACACCAATTCACAAATTAAATCAACAAATTAGAATATTTCATAAGACCAATAAAAAATAAAAAAATAGTGAATTGTTGGCCTTCTGGAAAGTAAGTTCATTTACTGTATGTGTACTCAATACTTCGTAGGGGCTCCTTTTGATTTAATTACTGGCTCATTTCGGTGTGGCATGGAGGTGATCAGTCTGTGGCACTGCTGAGGTGGTATGGAAGCCCAGGTTTCTTTAACAGTGGCTTTCAGCTCATCTGCATTTTTTGGTCTCTTGTTTCTCATTTTCCTCTTGACAGTACCCCATAGATTCTCTATGGGGTTCAGGTCTGGTGAGTTTGCTGGCCAGTCAAGCACACCAACACCATGGTCATTTTACCAACTTTTGGTGCTTTTGGCAGTGTGGGCAGGTGCCAAATCCTGCTGGAAAATGAAATCAGCATCTTTAACATAAGTCAACATAAGAAAGCATTAAGTGATCTAAAATTTCTTAGTAAACGGGTGCAGTGACTTTAGTTTTCCAAAAACACACTGGACCAACACCAGCAGATGACATTGCACCCCAAACCATCACAGATTGTGGAAACTTAACACTGGACTTCAAGCAACTTGGGCTATGAGCTTCTCCAAATGAAGATTTCCAAATGAAATACAAAACTTGCGCTCATCTGAAATGTCCAGACTGGCAACAGTCCAGTTCTTCTGAGCCCAGGTAAGACGCCTCTGACATTGTTTGTGGTTCAGGAGTGGCTTAACAAGAGGAATACGACAACTGTTGCCAAATTCCTTGACACGTTTGTGTGCGGTGGCTCTGATGCCTTGACCTCAGCCTCAGTCTATTCCTTATGAAGTTCACCCAAATTCTTAAATCGATTTTGCTTGACAAGCCTCTCAAGGCTTTGGTTCTCTCAGTTGGTTATGCACCACAGTTCAAAGAACCAAAGACTTAAACTACTTCGGTCTGTGTGCATTAAATTTATTTAATACACAAGTTTCACAGTTTGAGTTAAAGTGCTGAAATAAATGAACTTTTCCACAACATTCTAATTTATTGAGATGCACCTGTATGTGTGTGTACTGTGTATTTTTTGTGTATATTTTGAATGTTTTTTTTTTTTTTTGGATGCAATTAATCAGAATTAATTGTTGCCCAGCACTGCACCCAGGCACATGTGTTTCAGTACATGTGTAGTAAATTAAACCATGTGTCTGTGGCATTTATTCATATAGAGATGCACAGAACATGCAGGATTCATATTTAAATTCTATGATGTTCCGCATTATACAGTAAATTCCATTTTTATGACTGGGTCCCATGATTCCGTATGTGTTTTCTGCCTTGCAGTAATCATTGGACCCTAAATAAACGATGGAAACTCAGAAAATATGGCTCTTATCAAAATGCATTCTTAAAGTAACCCAGCTAACAAAAATGAACATTTCACCAACATTTCCCATTCAGTTATGAAAATGTTGTTATTATAGACTTTCAAAATGTCCAGCTTTTAAAATGTTTTGAAAAGTTTTATTCTTGGTTGTACAAACGTTAGGTGAATCTTCCATTTAATCATTTTGCAAACATTATGGGAGCGTTAGTTTTTAACATTCTCTAAATGTTCTGAAACAAATAGCAACATTTAAAAAATGTCAGATGAATCACCAATGAAATGTTTAATAAAAATAAATGAAAAATTTAAGAGCAGTTTTTGACAAGGTAAAAAGGGTGTTGTTTTACATTACCATTTAGAAATTTTAACCAAATTTTAATTAAAGAATCATATCAACTTGTGTAAAATGGGCATCTGATGACCCCTTTAACTTCGGTTCCTTGAGATAAGGAAATAAGCATTGGTTATTGAACCACTCTTCCCTAACATTGGGATGAGAAGGAAGACAATGTTTTTTTGTTTTTTGTTTTTTTCACAAATTGGTACTGCAGAGTGCCCTGTTGTTTTCAGAACTATCTTTATCGTTTGGTTTCTGCGTAGACCTGCACGTTCACCTCTCTTAATTCTAAGTTTTTCCTCGTAAGGAACCATTTCAAATGGCTTCGCCAAAATCAGGTCAACAATATTAGCACTGTCTGCCATCGTGTGCAGGTTCACCCACGACGCTAGCCTAGCCTACTATATGAATGAATGAATGAACGATCTAAAAAAAAATTAAACTCTGTAAAAGTGAAACAAGGAATGTGGTGTATAATTGTGTGAAATGTATGATGAAAATCAAGCAATTTCGCCAAGCAAATATAAAGAAATAGGTTGCAGCAGTTTTTATTTCGACTGAACTTGAGAAATCCGCGATGGGACTGAGCGCGAATAGCTTCAGCGATTCCTTATAGTACAAAATCGCTGTCAGTCAAAAGGAGATGCAGTCTTTCGACAGACCCTCCAATCATCATGCAGAAGCTCGGAGTCCGGGCCAGCCCACTCCTCATTCACCCCAGAGACGCTGAGCATCCGTGGGCAGGACATAATCACAGCGTTTATCCAATGACGGTCTAGTTTCAAAGCACTGAAAAAAAACGTTCAAAGCAGCCGCATTGAAGTCAATGGACGCTGGGCTTCAACAGGGAAATGCACTGTGACGGTACGGGAATGTATGAGAAGAAAATCAAGTCAGCCGACCTGCTATATCTAACTGATTCTGAACGAACTCGTCTTTGAGATGAACGTTTTCTAACGCATTTTTAGTCAATAAAATGTTAATACAATAGTACATAATTTGACCATTAATTTTGTGACATTATAGGGGAAGCTGAGCTTCCCTTGCAGTCTTAAAGAAATCGCCACTGCTATGCTGCTATATTGGTGGGCATGGCTAAGAGTGGCTGGAAGTGGTGCTTATCTATCTATTACATCAGAGTACAACTTTCCAAAAGCTGTCGTTTTAGAAGACTGCCTCCAATATAAGCTTATTTTAGACTAACAACAAAGTTTTAAGTTCTGAACAGGGTGTTTTTATAGTACAATGACCTTTTAAATCCAGTGACCCCTTATCCAGACTGATGTCTGTCAGTAATGTCCAAAAGAACTGGTAATATTTGGACAAATGTAGGCCAAGTAAATGCAAACACATACTTCTGTACCTTTAAGATGTCAGTAACACCAGTACTGAGGCACTAATGCATGAGAGACTGAAAGCTGTTCATCCGTCACACATTCATTCACTGTTCGCTGGCCATTTGAGGCCATGTCTTTGTGTGGCTCTGTCTCTTGTCTAAAGCTGAGGACAGCCTGTGGTCATAAAACACTTTAACTAATCTCACACTGGCTGCATGCTCATGGTTTTGGGTTTGTATGTCCCTGCATGTGACCAGATGCGTATGAAACTGCACATTGCATGAGGAGGACCTGTGGGTTCCCCATGAGAGGATCTTGTGCCATTCCTCGTCTCCAGTTAAGGAGAACTGGCTTTGATAACTGTCCACCAGTATGGTGGGACAGTGCAGTATCTGCTTTTGGTATCTGAGTGAGACTCTCACTGTTAAGAGGTCGACAGTAACTTCAAGTCATGGTTCAAGGTGAGCATGGATGGAAATGGAGTCAGAAAAGAGCAAGTGTTCTTATTTGTTAAGTGTTTCTGGAGTATGAGCGGAATAAGAAATATAACTGCACTGGATTTTCTTTTAGATATTTATTTCCTGTATCTGGGAGCATGAATGCATGAATGGGATTTTCAAACATGACAAAGTCTCTCATCAGTGCATTAGTGCTAAACATTTTAATAAATTAAAGGATTTAGAATGACAGCAGCCCTAAATATTGAATAATATTGAATAAATAAAGAGTAACACAAGGAGTTCAGGCTCTGGCATTTTTATTTTGCCGATAATTCACCTCAAAAATGGCTGCTTGGTAGTGTTTTTTTTGTTTTTTTTTTAATAATCACTGAAATACTATTATAGTTTTTATTAAAATTTTGGATATTTTACATTTTATGTTTAATTTGAGTTAATAATATATATATTTGTCCTTTTGTATTATTATTATTATTATTATTATTATTATTAGTTATATTTGTTTCTTTATTCCATCAAACAAACTAAAAATAAGTGAGATACTAATTGAAATATTTTATTTATTTTATTATTATTATTATTTTTTTATATTCTATTTTATTTCAGTTAATTAATAAATGCATCCAAAAATTTTGTGTACATAATGTATATGTGTGTGTACTGTGTATATTTTTTATGTATGCATGCATGTATATATTTAAGAAAAATGTTATGTTTATACAGTATCTCACAGAAGTGAGTACACCCCTCACATTTTTGTAAATATTTTCTTATATATTTTCATGTGACAACACTCTGTTCACCAGAGCTTCACAGATTGCCACTGGAGTCCTCTTTCAGTCCTCCATGACAACATCACGGAGCTGGTGGATATTAGAGACCTTGCGCTCTTCCACCTTCCGTCTGAGGATGCCCCACAGATGCTCAATAGGGTTTAGGTCTGGAGACATGCTTTGCCAGTCCATCACCTTTACCCTCAGCTTCTTTAACAAGGCAGTGGTCGTCTTGGAGGTGTGTTTGGGGTTATTATCATGTTGGAATACTGCCTTGCGGCCCAGTCTCCGAAGGGAGGGGATCATGCTCCATTTCGCTTGACACCATCTAAACCAAATAAGTTTATCTTAGTCCCATCAGACCACAGGACATGGTTCCAGTAATCCATGTCCTTAGTCTGCTTGTCTTCAGCTAAATGTATGCGGGCTTTCTTGTGCATCATCTTTAGAAGAGGCTTCCTTCTGGGATGACAGCCATGCAGACCAATTTGATGCAGTGTGTGGCGTATGATCTAAGCACTGACAAGCTGCCCCCCCCACGCCTTCAACTTCTGTAGCAATGCTGACAGCACTCATATGTCTATTTCCCAAACACAACTTTTGGATATGATGCTGAGCATGAGCATTCAACTTCTTTGGTCGACCATGGCGCGGCCTGTTCTGAGTGAAACCTGTCCTGTTAAACCGCCGTATGGTCTTGGCCACTGTGCTGCAGCTCAGTTTCAAGGTCTTGGCAATCTTCTTATAGCCTATGCCTCTTTATGTAGAGCAACAATTCTGTTTTTCAGATCCTCAGAGAGTTCTTTGCCATGTGGTGCCATGTTGAACTTCCAGTGACCAGTATAAGAGAGTGAGAGTGATAACACCAAATTTAACACATCTGCTCCCCATTCACACCTGAGACCTTGTAACACTAACGAGTCACATGACACCAGGGAGAGAAAATGGCTAATTTTTGCCTAATTTGGACATTTTCACTTAGGGGTGTACTCACTTTTGTGGCCAACGGTTTGTAAATGGCTGTGTGTTAAGTTATTTTGAGAGGACAGCAAATATACACTGTTATACAAGCTGTACACTCACTTCTTTACATTGTAGCAAATTTCTTATTTTGCTCATATTTTATATTATTTTATGTCCTCTAAGCCCCGCCTTTCTGAAACGGGTCAGTTTTGACACAATTCACCAATGAAAATCATCGAGGTGTGCTCTGATTGGCCAGCTGTATTGTGCGTTGTGACTGGTCGATTACTCTAAGCGTGTGTCGGAAATGTTACGCCCCTTACAATATGTGGAATCCCATCCTCCCGAGCAATTGACAGGTGATAATGTTGACTGTACTACGTTATCAATTCGAGCCAGAATCCGATCCAGAAAATGCAGAAGACCAAGCTGATCAGTCAACTTGGCCAGCGCGACTTGATCAAAACATAGCAGATTGGTAAGGTTTTACTTTACAAATAACTATTACACCATGTCTACACCTGACGCGACATTCGTCGCAACGCAACAGCAAAAGTCTGTGAACATATACAAAGCGACCATTGAAAACCACACTCGCGTCCGGTGTAGACACGTTGTTACATTTAACAGCTCACTAACGTTATATGTAATCACTTCAATATACTGTATATACGACATTATAAGAACTTTCAACACTGTATTTATTTTATCACTAACTGAAGAAATATAATACTTTAAAAGCATACTGTTGTATTCTTACCATTTTTGTTTAGGTGCAAATGTACAAACTGTATTCCTTTGGGTGGTGTTAAGCAAATCGTCACCACATGCTGACGTAGATACTTGGGGGTGTGTTAGACCCAGTCGTTTTAGGGGGGTGTGGCAGACTCCTAACTTTAATAAAGAATATCTCTTTGAATTTGAGACTTTAGTCTCCAAAGAGAAAGGAAAACTTGAAAACTCATTCAATGACCCCTTTAATAACATGCCCATTAATACCCTTACAAAACAAATAAGGAATTTAGTACATGGATGATTAAACAAAGTAGCACGGTAGTATCATGAATTGGCGATCTCACAAGCTTACCATAGGACAATATGAAAATTGAGCATATCGCCCAGTACTACATTCTGTATGTTGCATCTACACTAATTTGAATCATGAATGTGAAATGATTGTAATATAAAAGTATAATTAAAAACTTTAATGTCAGGTAGGATTAATCACAAGGTAGGATTTCAGGAAAAATGTGTGATTAATTATTATTTTTTTCTTTTTTTTTATTTCCATTTCTTCAGTGTTGTCACATGAAAATATATAATAAAATATTTACAAAAATGTGAGGAGTGTACTCACTTCTGTGAGATATTGTAATTTAAATATATTTAGTTATAATATAAATTATATGGTTATAAATATATACATGTAAATATTGAAAAATATATACTGTGTGTGTCTTTATCTATACATAATAGAAATACACAGTACACATACACATATATCATATATACAAAAACTTTTATTTTGGATACGATTGATTGCGATTAATCGTTGCCCAGCACTAATTTTTTTTATTATTATTTTTTTTTTTATTTCTGGTAATTATACTTGGTAAAGCATCTAGTGTTTTCTGCTGTATCTGTTTTTTGCTGGTTCTTTATATTGTCACTTTGAATCAGATCTGTGTTTGTACCGAAGTTTTGCTTTGTCTGTTTGTTCCTGTGGGTCTGCTGTTCATTTCTTGTGTTTTGCGCTTCCTCAATCAGCATTACAAAGAGAGTGCTTACAGTGTAGCTCTGGGTGTCTCTAATTAACGCAGATCACTGCTCATTAATATTAATTAATCACAATTAAAGCTGCAAGTCTCAGTGATGAGTCCATGTGTTTTGTACTGCATTAACAGTATTGGGTACAGCACCTCGTAGGAGCTGTATGATATCCAAAAAAGATGAAGAAGCACACTAAAAATGAATTTGACCATTTAGTCAGAAACTTGGTAGGAATGATTTGCAATAAATAATAATTTTATTAGAGGCCAATAAAAACTCCTTTAAGTGTTGTCCTGGATCAGATTAGATTGTGCCAAAGAAAACACTGTCTCAGCATTTTTTATATGATTGTTATAAAAAGATGGACTTGCATATTTACAAAAAAGATGTTCGGACATGAGTCTTAAACAACTAATTAATTGCTAAAGTGACAGATAGCCCAAATGCACACACACACACACACACACACACACACACAAAAAACATTATTTTTTATTTATTAATTAAGTATTAATAAAGTCTTTTTGCCTTGTATTTATTGTTTATTTATTCATATTTACTTATTAATATAATTATTTAATTAATATTCACAAATTTTAAGAACCGTGGCAACGTAATGCTGCTTTAAACGTAGAGGATGGTCACACCAAATACTGTCAGACTCTGTGTGCGAACAAAAATCTCACTGGATTATTACAATTATTGTCAAAATTTATGTTTGGAAATGTAAACTGATGTTTCTTACTTACTATAGCAAAAGATATTAGATGACTTAAAACCATTTTTTAGCTGATGTAAATACGTGTGTTCTAATAATTTTGGCCACCGCTGTATATATAGTCCATTCATTTTGAATTATTCCTCTCTACTGTGACAAGAGATAAACATCCTCATACTCAATTGATCTACCATTGCACTACATGATCAGAGAAACTGGAATATGTACCATATGACAACTGTACTAAATCAAATAAGGGGTTTTACAGACTTTACAATTAGCTACAAAAATGAATCTCTGTGGCAGATTAGACTATTGGCTGATGATTTAATGCTCTTCGCACTGCATGCATCTGATGTTGAGAGTTTGCTGGCTGATTGTGATTGTTTTTCTGCTGACTCTGTACCTCTTTTTTTTCTAAACTACTGCTGCGCTTTTACAGTCAACTCTGTGAGCAAGACTTTAGCTGACAGGTGACATTTACCAACATACCTTACCACTATTGTACTTTCAGGAATCACGCTTATCTAAGAGTGAAAATTCTAGTATTTCATTTTCTGCTTCTTTATTTTTTAAAGCTGCCATTCATTGGGCTTTTTGAACATTTTGGTGGACATTGGAGTCCAAGTCAGAGCTCTTTAAAATGCAGTGCTGCTTCCCAATGTAATTTTTTACCAATACAGTTACCTTACAATCGTATTATAGCCAACAGAACGTTTGTATTATGAATCTTAGACAAACACCTCTATATTTTCCTGCTTGGATATGTCTAGATTAATCAAGATAACACAGAACGTTTTTAGAACTTTGACTAATGTATGTATCTGACTAAGGTTCTCTTAAGGTTCACTACAAACATTCCAATTTTGTTCAAAGTTATCTAATCTTTATTTAATAATGGTCTCCTTAGTACAAAGACTTTATATGGTCTAAACCTTAGTACAAAGACTTTATATACATTATTTATACATCACATAATTTTTTTTTTCTGAAATCATTTTTTTAAATGTTACTTGTTTCAGAATGTTCAGAAAACATTCAAAAGTGCCATTCTCACAATGTTCCACAAATTGGAATGTTCCCTTACCGTTTGCCTCAAGAAAAAACGTTTTAAAAACATTTTAAAAACTGGACATCTTTGTGCTTCAGAAACCAAACTATCTGTTGGAATGGCTGTTACAGGTCTGACATGTTTTCTGGTGGTCTGCAGGTGGAGTCTGTGCAGACTCAGAAGAGCGTTTAATGAACTGGCTGCTGGGTAAGGAGCGCTATAATAAGCTGATCCGACCAGCGGTGAACAGGACAGAGAGAGTGACGGTTCTCCTGCAGGTTTCTCTGGCGCAGCTCATCAGTGTGGTGAGTCAAAACCGGACCTCAACAGCAATCAAAATGTCAGTATCTATGGTTTTGTGGTGTATTTCAATGGCCTAAATGTTTGGCTAATCAGATAGTTGCATCAGAGATTTCAAAATAAATTTCAATCAGTTGTGAGGCATGGACAGAGAGATATTGATCTCAGTCCACACCAGTATTATTGAGTTTGTCCCATGAAATATTGTTTTCAACAGAGTTTCTCAGTCCTGGTGCCTCCTGTTGCCACCAAACACACCTGATTCAAACTCATCAGCTCATTAGTAATGAAATGTCCTGAAATTAATGTCAGAAAGTAGGCAGATAATAACTTTAAATTATTGAAAAATATTGTAGGTGTTACTGCTGAAAAAAGTGGCTGTAGAAATTCGGTATGGTGAATAATTATGGAAGATTATTTTATTTATTTGTTTACTTGGCATGGAAAAATTGAAATTGGAAAATTAATTGTGGTCATTAATTATGAAGATATACATATATTTAGTATTTATTTACATTTTCTACAAAAAATGTGGAATATAAATAATTTTTGCTTAATACTTTTATTATTTTACTATATACTATATATGTCTTTATATACTGTAAAGACATTTCTATTCCATTTAATGTCACGTTTCTGTCAAAATATCTGCAGTCACTGCACTTCTTTTGAAGTCAGTATTAGCAGTGTTATCAGTGTCCTTATGTGTTTTTATTTCTTTACTTCCAGAATGAAAGGGAACAGATCATGACAACAAATGTCTGGCTCACTCAGGTCAGTGTCAGAGGCTCATCAAATGTAAGTTAATACTCAATTATAGCATCATCAGCTCTGATGTCCTTGTGGTTGATCTTGAATTTATCCATTGCAAATCCTGTCCAATAATCAGTGCGCTCACGTCCATTCATCACACCGCTAATCAAGCGTGTAATTTTGGCCAGTCTGACTGAGGGAAAGCTCATATATGAAATAATAAGACAATTGCTATATTATCTGCAGAACTGGAATGATTATCGACTGTCGTGGGACCCGGCGGAGTACGAAGGAATCGACAAGCTCCGGATACCCTCCAGACACATCTGGCTGCCTGATATAGTGCTGTACAACAAGTGAGTGATGGCAATGAGTGTTTCTGATACGAGAAACTTAGATGCTGCAGGCTCAAGGAGATAATAACCAGAAACTGGCTCTAGACCAGCAAGAAATGAGGCACCGGATTTCAACTGATAGAGTTACATTACAGCATTATTATCATTAACTGAAATGATTAAGCATTTTTCGAACTGAATTAAAATAAAATATAAAGCAACATGCATCGTTTTTATTTAGCTCAGGTTTAAAAACTATTAAAATTGCAAATTAGAGGAAAATAACAACTACAAATGAAATAAAATAAAATTTAAACGTAAGTAAAAACAACAAAAGCACATAACAAAGTTACTTAAATAATGATAATAATAATAAAAATCTAAAATAATAAAATGACAAAAGCGCATGACGAATAAATGTAAATAAAAACAAAACACTTTGTACCTCATAATGACAAAGTGAAAACAGAATTTTAGAAATGTCTGTAAATTTAATAAAAAGAAAAAACTGAAGTATCTAATTTACATAAGTATTCAGACCCTTTGCAACAACATTTGAAATTTAGCTCAGGTACCTCCCATTTCTCTTGATCATTGCTGAGATGTTTCTACACCTTGATTGGAGTCCACCTGTCGTAAATTAAATTGATTCAACATGATTTGGAAAGGCACACACCTCTCTATAAAAGGCCTCACAGCTGACAATTCATATCAGAGTGAAAACCAAGCCATGAGGTCAAAGGAACTGCCTGCAGAGTTTAGAGACAGGATTGTATCGAGGCCATATCTGGGAAAGGGTACAAAAAAAATTATGCTGCACTGAAGGTTCCCAAGAGCACAGTGGCTTCCATAATTCTCAAATGGAAGAAGTTTGGCACAACCAGGACTCTCCCAAAAACTGGTCGCCCAGCCAAACTGAGCAATTGATGAAGAAGGGCCTTGTCTAGACTGGTGACCAAGAGCCTGGGGGTCACTCTAGTTAAGCTCCATGATCATATGTGCAGGTAGGAGAAACCTACAGAAGGGCAAACATCACTGCATCACTCCACCGATCTGGGCTTTATAGCGGTGTGGCCAAATCCAATCCTCTCCTCAGTGAAGACGCATAAAAAACACTTGGAATTTGCAAAACAGCACCTAAAGGAACCTCATACTGTGAGAAACAAGATTCTCTGGTCTGATGAACCTCAATTCCAAGCATCTTGTTTGAAGGAAACTAGCTCTGCTCATTACATGCAGAGTACCATCTCAAAAGTGTGCTGGTAGCAGCTTCATGCTGTGGGGCTGTATTTCAGCGGCAGGGACAGAGGGACTCGTCAGAGTAGAAGAAAAGCTCAAAGCACCAAATTATTGAGATAGCCTTAATGAAAACCTAGTCCAGAGCATTCAGAACCTCCCAACATGACAGTGACCCTAAGCACACAGCCAGAGGGACAACTCTGTGAATGTCCTAGAGTGGCCCAGCCAGAGCCCTGACTTGAACCCTATCGAACATCTCTGGAGAGACCTAAAAATGGCTATCCACCCACGGCCCCCAAACAACCTGGCCGAGCTTGAAAGGATTTGCAAAAGGAGAATGGCATAAAATTTCCTAATCCACGTGTGGCATCATACCCAAAAAAGACTCAAGACTGGAGTCTACATACCCATGTTAAAATGCCAGGTTTATGTGATTTAAAATCATTAAAATACCACAAATAATTTCAGAACTTTTTCCACCTTTATTGTGACCTATAACTTGTACAAATCAATTGAAAAACAAACTAAAATCTTTTTTTCTGTGGAAAGTAAAAATAAAAAACTAAAATAATGTTGTTGCATTAGTGTATACACCCTTAAACTAATACTTTGTCGAAGCACCTTTGTCGAAGCAATTTTATTACAGCACTCAGTCTTTTTGGGTATGAGTTTATCAGCATGGCACATCTTGACTTGGCCATATTTGCCCACTCTTCTTTGCATAAACACTCCAAATCTGCTAGATTGTGAGGGCATCTCTTATGCACAGCCCTCTTCAGATCACCCCACTGGTTTTCAATTGGATTCAGGTCTGGGCTCTGGCTGGGCCATTCTAAAACTTTAATCTTTTTCTTGTGAAGCCATTCTTTTGTTTGTCGTCACATGTTTGTCGTCACATGTTTGTCATCACATGTTTGTCGTCACATGTACCACATAACCAGTACTCGCCAGAAATTCCTGCAGCTCCTTTAATGTTGCTGTAGGCCTCTTGGCAGCCTCCCTGACCAGTTTTCTTCTTGTCTTTTAATCAATTTTGGAGGGACATCCTGTTCTTGGTAATGTCACTGTTGCACCATATTTTCTCCACTTGATGATGACTGACTTCACGGTGTTCCATGGTATATCTAATGCCTTAGAAATTTTTTTGTACCCTTCTCCTGACTGATACCTTTTAACAGTGAGATCCTTCTGATGCTTTGGAAGCTCTTTGCGGACCATGGCTGTTGCTGTGAGATACGACTAGGAAAATGTCAGGAAAAGCCTACTAGAACAGCTGAACTTTATTTGGGGTTAATCAGATGCATTTTAAATGATTGCAGGTGTACTGACTCCTATTTAACATGAGTTTGAATGTGATTAGTTAATTCTGAACACAGCCACATCCCCAGCTGTAAAAGGGTGTGCACACTAATGCAACCACATTATTTTAGCTTTTTATTCGTATTTCCCACTAAATAAAGATTTCAGATTGTTTTTCAATTGAGTTATTACAGGTTATAGGTCACATAAAAGGCGGAACAATTTCTGAAATTATTTATCATGGTCTAATTTTTTTTTAAATCACATAAACCTGGCATTTTAACAGGGGTGTGTAGACTTTTTTTATATCCACTGTGTGTGTGTGTGTATATATATATATATATATATATATATATATATATATATATATATAGCTTAAAGCACTTTCAGTAATAACATATCTCACATATTTAATATTCTGTCTGTTCTATAGTGCTGATGGAACGTATGAGGTGACGGTCTTCACCAACGCCATTGTCCTGTTTAATGGAAGCATCGCCTGGCTTCCTCCTGCCATATACAAG
Organism: Cirrhinus molitorella; assembly: GCA_033026305.1. NCBI lineage: Eukaryota > Metazoa > Chordata > Actinopteri > Cypriniformes > Cyprinidae > Cirrhinus > Cirrhinus molitorella. The sequence continues at coordinate 29,150,336 of CM065127.1, read as the reverse complement.
AGCGCCTGTAAGATAGAGGTCAAACATTTTCCTTTCGACCAGCAGAACTGCACTCTGAAGTTCCGCTCCTGGACTTACGATCACACTGAGATCGATCTGGTGCTGAGGTCCGAGGTAGCCAGCATGGACGACTTCACGCCCAGCGGCGAGTGGGACATCCTGGCTCTACCTGGCAGGAGGACGGTCAGTGCTTTGGATCCCACCTACGTGGATCTGACATACGACTTCATCATCAAGCGCAAGCCACTCTTCTACACCATCAACCTGATCATCCCTTGCGTCCTCATCACCTCGCTGGCCATCCTGGTCTTCTATCTGCCGTCGGACTGTGGCGAGAAGATGACACTGTGCATCTCTGTCCTGTTGGCGCTTACTGTCTTCCTTCTGTTGATCTCCAAGATCGTGCCGCCCACGTCCCTGGATGTTCCATTGATAGGAAAGTACCTGATGTTCACCATGGTGCTGGTCACGTTCTCCATCATCACAAGTGTATGTGTGTTGAACGTTCACCATCGCTCTCCAAGCACACACAGCATGCCAGACTGGGTCAAGCTGGTGTTCCTGGTCAAACTCCCAGCGCTGCTGTTCATGCAGAGACCGCGTGGAAACTCAGCCCGTCAGTGTCTGCGGCAGAAGCGCCGTCTGCGGGACCCTGGATCTCTGCTGGGCCTCGCAGCTCCTCGCAAATCTGCCATATCGTCGTCTGCCTCTGCGCTGCTGGCCACGTCATCAGCCTCAGCTCTCTCATCACCGGGACACTTTTACAACAAGGGACCTCATCTTGAGTTCAACTATGGTTCTCGGAAAGGAGATCTGCGGCCCACAGAATTCCTGCCCAATGGACACAACTCAACACAGGACCTGAGAGGGAGCAGGACTGCTCCAGTCTGGGGACCTGAGGTTCAGGAGGCTGTGGATGGCGTTCGCTATGTAGCTGATCACATGATGGGAAATGATGACGATCAAAGTGTGAGTGACTTCTTTGTTTTCTAGATACACTTTCACATACATTACCTTTTAAAGTCTCTTCTGCTCACCAAGGCTCCATTTATTTGATCAAAAACAGCATACAAATGCAAACTTGTGAAACATTATTACAACTTAAAATAAGTTTTCTATGTGAATGCATGTTCAATGTAATATATTTCTGTGATCAAAGCTGAATGTTCAGCATCGTTACTTAAAGGGGTCATCGGATGCAAAGTTCACTCTTACATGTTGTTTGAACATGAATGTGTGTTGACAGTGTGTATACAGTGTGTATTCCTTTAAAAAAATAAAATAAAATGATAGCGCATCTGACTCCAGATCAGAAAGTTGCGTGTTCAAATCACGTCAAATCAGGTCAGGTGAGCTCTTCTGGGGGCAGTCGTGGCCTAATGGTTAGAGAGTTGGACTTGTTCACTACTGTGTGTGTGCACTTAGATGGGTTAAATGCAGAGCACAAATTCCAAGTATGGGTCACCATACTTGGCCACATGTCCTTTCCTTTCCTTTCCTTTCCTTTCCTTTCCTTTACACAAACACCCTATAATAATAATAAAAAAACACCAGGTGGTTTTTATTTAATCTGTAAAAAAAATTTCCCCTTTTTCAAATTAAGCCATTCTCAGCATCTTGTCTGTGTGACGTCAGGCCACTCTCACAATAGATTGATTGACACGACCATCTTACCTTAGACTCACCCTGAATGAGCTGTAACAATCTGATCGCCATTGACAAGAATGGTCCTAAGCGATTGAGTTGTTATGTTGTTGGATGTAATAATGAACATAGTAGACGTCATTTAAGCCGCCTTTCCGCTGCACACGACATTCGGACACGATTGTCGCAATTCTCCCTCTAGTGGCAGTCGCACAGAACTTTCAAACTGTTAAGCCTGATTATTATCAACGTTGAAAAGAGTTGTGCCACTTTATTTTTTGTGGAAACAGTGTTATACTACAATTCAAAAGTTTGGGCAAGTAAGATAAAAAAGAAGTTAATAAAGAAATTAATACTTTTATTCAACATTAAGGATGCAATAAACTGATCAAGAATTTACAGTAAGGACATTTATAATTACAAAAGAATTGTATTTCAAATAAATGCTGTTCTTTCTGTTTATCAAAGAGTCCTCAAAAATATGAAGCATCACAACTCTTTTCAACATTAACCAACAGGAATAGCATTTTTAAATCTATTGTAATAATATTTCACAATATTACTGTTTTACTGTATTTTTTGGCCAAATAACCACAGCCTTGGTGAGCAGAAGAGACTTTTAAAAACATTTTTAAAAATCCTTATTCCTGTTATTATTTTTTTTAATTTTCATTTTGATCAGTTTAATGTGTCCTTGCTGAAAAAAGTAATTGCATTATTCTTAACTGAAAAACAACGTATTTTTTTGTAAAAGTATTTCTTACTCTAAACCTTTGAACAATAATGTGATAACATTGAGCTCATATTATCAATAATTTCATGTCATCCTAATAATTCTGTGGGATTGATGGCATGTAGACCTTTATGCCTTTTATAGTTTCACTTTTAAATCACAAGCCATAATTGCACTCATCAGTTTAAACTAAGATGTTGAGTTTGTGAGTCTTTAATGACTTAAAAAAAGAAGAAAGGGATGAATTTGACTATAGTGGAATGAACGGCATGTTTGTTTTATTTGCTGTGATTCTGTGTATTTACAGTTGCAGGAAACACTTATTTAACATGTTGCTCATCCTCACACTTCTGTGCATATCTAGTAAGGTATTACCTGGATATTATGGGTTTAAAACCGATAGGATTATACAGTAAAAGGTGAACGGCATTTAAAGTCAACAAAGCACATTTATTCAGCAGACACACAATTAGCAAACAGAGGTGGGATAAACCAGAGGTTACACTCACGCTTCAGCCAAAGCACATTGTAAGAGCATCGATCGTGTGCTTAAATCACACTGGAAGAGAGAGAGCAGCTGAATAATAGTGACTATCAAAAAGTGCAGAGGACAGCAGTCTGAGAGATGGAGCGGCTGCACTGGTCAATAGCGGCTGCTCAGCACTGTGTTCCGACTCATTCTGCCTCAATCTGTTTCCTTGTCCCTTATTAGTGCACTAACAGGTCAATAGGTTTATTAATGAGCCGATTTCTGTGCATCTGCATGTCCGCAGGTCATCGAGGACTGGAAGTATGTGGCTATGGTGGTGGACCGCTTGTTTCTGTGGATCTTTGTGATTGTGTGTGTGGTGGGAACGCTGGGTCTGTTCCTCCAACCACTCTTCCAGAACCAGACTGCCGCCATCCAGCAGCCCAACACGGAGCCATCCAGACGGGATGGGATGTGAGGCCTAACCAAGTCTCCTGGAGATCTGTATAAACTTCTCAAAGACATGAAGCTCTGAATGATGTTCTGAGCATGAAACACTACTCTCATAGTGACACAGTCATTGTACAGTACAACACAATATACTATTGTATTGTAATAATGTCACTTTAGAGCGTTTTCATCACATCAATAATCATTTGACCAAGAATATGACTGCAAAGTGCTTGAAGCGCAAGTGGCACCAAATGGAACTGCAGAATTTATAATTATGATTTATGATTGTTATCAAATAGGTTTCACTCCCCTTGACTGCCATTGTTATATCAGTCTTTACATATTAGGACTGGATAATAGGGGTGTAACGATATATCGCAGTACGATATTTCGCAATACAAAAATGTTGCGATATGTATCGTAGAGTCACTGCGATACTTTTATGATATGACGGCAGTCTAATCCTATTGGTTAAGCTGCCGACTAGTGATGGAAAGTTTGATTCTTTCAAGAGATTTGTTAATTTTCAGTTCGTTCACCAAAATGATTCGTTCAGAATCGTTCACTGATTCGTTCAGTAACCATTTCTTCAAATGACATATATATATATATATATATATATATATATATATATATATATACATACATATACACCAGCAGGGGGCGAGAAAGAGTATCTTATGCGTTATGTCTACGATTAAGTCAACGATTGTACTGCATTACTATTTACTTGTTACAAAAACTGACTTGACTTATTAAAATGTGTAATCTACTCATTAAATAAATAAAATAAGGTTCAGGTGACCAAAACATAAGGTTTTCTTGCATAATTAACATTTTAATTGTTTGGTCAGACAGTTAAATAAATCGTGGTGTTATGTTCTGTATATTAAATATGAATATATATAAACAAGCGTATGTGCACACTGCACAGTACCACCACCTGCTGCAATTTGCATCCGCTTTCTGTTGATTGCTGAATGAGACTGACTCGCATGCAGAGTCAGTCTCATTCATGACCAACGTACCCGGTACACAGTTATTCACGAACGACATGTATCGTTCAATTCGTTCACGAAGGGCATGTACCGAAATCTCTCTCTCGTTCAGACTCAAAACTGCGACTCAGTCAGTGATGGGCGTATTCGTTCAGTAGATCCAACCAATTACATGCCCCTTCACAGCCCGATTTTCATTACAATCTATCGTTCTATCGTTCAACAACTGGTTCTTTTCATTCACGAACGAGATGTACCAGTTCGGTCATTTCGTTCATGAATGACATTCACCAGTTCATTCAACTCCACGAACAAGATCTCTCTCGTTCAGATTCAAACAGCGACTCAAAAACAGTCAGTGGTGGGCGTATTCGTTTATTACATTCAACAAATCACATGCTCCGTCACATCTCATACTCGAAGGCTATTGGCTCGAAGTTAAGTCTTTGAACAGTCCACAGAACTACCCGGTTCCCTGAGGTGCCCATACACTGCTTGTAGCGCTGCGCTGCTGTGGAGGGAGGAATTTCAGTGAACGAGAAATACGAGTCAATGGATTACGTGAACGAGAACGATTCGTTCCATAGACTGTAAAAAAAGATGGACGACGCACCTTCACTTTCTTTCATTGAAGAAAAGTGAAGCCGCCAGCGCCCCAATAGGACGCGGCCATACTGTGCTGATTTGGGTACCCTAGTCTGCGCAGTAGCAAGCAAAGTGAAGCCGCGTCCCGCCCACACACGATCGCAGGCACACACCCCTAATTAGCCTGACTGCTGCAATTTTTGTCTGCTTATAGCTGTACCAGAGGCTTGTGTTAAAATAATGCAAATAAAGCCCCAATCTCTTAATTAAGTTCTCGAAAAAGTCCGTTGGCGCCTCAGTTCACTCAGAGAATCTGTCAGGCTCAGCTGTCAATCATGACGTCACGCTCCCGTTTTTACAATATCAAATAACTAACTAAAACCAAACTTATTTGAAAACCGAACACTTGAACTTACATCAAAGTGATAAAAACTACATAAAATGACAAAAAACATCTTTGGAAAACAATTATTTTAAGTGAAATTTAATTATTTAGTTTGTCTCATGTTCCATTAGATTACATGGAGAGGGCGTGGTTTATGACATTGAACATTGAATCTTGCGTCGCAAGCAGGTTTAAATGATTCACGGGTCAGTCGCTTGCTTGGTTGCGTGAGAAAAGTCGTGGCTCTCTTTTACCGCAGTGTCACAGCAATAGCTGTGCTCACGGAAAAGCAAAAGATGGTCCATGGAGCTGTTCCATCGTGTTACCACATCGATGATAAGCTTATGTGATGCGATCTTAAGCATCTTTTGTTCTTCCGTGAGCACAGCTGTTGCTGCGGTGAAAGAAAGCTTTATACTTTTATTTATCTCTTCACAACCAGTAATTAGTCAACCTGATGCCGGTCTAAGTCATATAAGGCTAAGTAAAAAAAGAAAAGGTGCTTAAACTTTCCATTTAATAAATTGTAAATTTTACAAAGTTTTTACAAACATGAAATATCTCATGCAACTCATTCCATACTCCAAGTGGTCTCTAAAGGCATGTGGTAGGGTTTGCTGAGAAACGAATCGAAAATGTAATCTATTATTAAAAATCTAGCCTACAGTCATCGCATTCATACATTTATGAGTGCATACGTAAATTTTATATAAATGCTCGGCTGTTCGCGCCGGCGCGCCTAGGAAAGGCACACAAAAGAAACACCAAGACAATATGTTGATTTAAAATAAATAAAATGGACTTGAAACACAATACTTTCTTGTGAAAAATCTGTTCTGACTGTTTTGTGACAGTCAGTAATGTAGCTACAGCGTTGAATGCGCGCAAAGAATTTGTCAAACTTGGAATTTTGAGCGGTGAGTGGATTCCAACGTAAATTCTTCTGGTCATTCTTCTGGTAAATTCTTCGCCTCCATTTTGCGTGCGTTTTCAGTAACAGCAGTACTATGATGATTTTACAGCTGGAACGCTACCTTGAGCAACAAACGACTGTAACGGCAGCTCTTTTGAGCACAGAGGTGCGCAAAAATGCCCGTCAACTTGATACTCTGGATAGCAATGACATCACTGATGCAGAAGAAATAGTTAAACCTCTAAAAAAAGCCGCAGCTGGCCTGTCTGATGAGAATAATAATTCATGTTTTACATTCATGGGCATATCGTTACACCCCTACTGGATAAGATTGTTTAATGCAATTATTATGTAAAATTTAACAAATAGTTACAAAGAAACAGGAAGTAACATTGAATTAAACAAGAAATTGTGAAGTAGTGAGACTGAAATAGTATTTTCTTGTACAACTTAATCGTTGTTTTATTTTTCAGTCTTGATAGATAAACAAGGTTTGATTTTACTATTTTCTAATTTGACAAAGTCTTAATCAAATTAGTACAAATTTGTCTGTTCTTGTCTGGATGCTTTTGATTTGGTTGGATCGTCTGCTCACCCTTGTTTAATTTTACACGTCTTCTCTTTAGCACCAGTGTGTTTGGTACTCAAGCATTTATTAGCTTTGTCTCTTTTTTTCTTATCTTTTGTGTTTCTCCTTGTGTGCTCACCTGAAAGCACATTCAGATCTGACCTAAGATGGACGCATGTGAATCATTATATGTGTTGCGCCACCTGCTGGCTATATCTTTGTCTTTCACTCACATTCACACGGAGCAGAATCCATGCAACTCTTCTGTATTTGATGGTTATTTAATAAGACCTCTAATCCAGATTACAGTGTATTGCTCTCTCTCTGTATTGATCTCTTTACATAGTGTCAGATTTTGTGAGGACAGGTTACACCTAGGTGTTGGAGTTTTAATATTTTTTCCCCAAGTTCCATACAGGACAGTGTTGGAGTGTGGGAGCAAGAGTTATGGAGTTGGTGGATCATCAGTCTGAATCATAAGATATTTGAAACATACATCGCCTACCATTTCTTAGGAAGGACAGAGAACATTAGGGTCCATCTGATAAGATCGAGGCAAAGACATTTAACAGTTGTAGGAAAAGTGGTTTACTAAATACACAGGTAATGAAGTTTGACATGGTTTTGTGTTTATGAGGTCATACTTAACATGCATAACATATGATCTCCCTATGTTAATTTCCTCACGTTAAACAGAAGCTTTCAGGCAAATGTATTATTTAGAGGTTTATTATTTTTCTGAGGTCTTCTCTAGTCGAAGCATTAAATGTGCTTTTCATGGTAAAACTATTAAATGTTCCTGTGCTTTATCATGTAACTAAGTCACACTATATTGCCATATTCTGAGGCGTCTCTCATTAAGTTTGTTACGTTTTTAAAATAACGTCAATTTAGAGGTAGGTGTTAATTCAGTTAAACTGAGATACTTTTTGCCATTGAGATGACAGGAAAAAAACTTCTATTAACTTAAATTCACTCTAGTTTATATTGCAAAAAACTATCCAGTTTAACTTGTAGCCGGTCGAATTTTTAGTACATCTGTACATTTGCTGTTTCATTGACACCTGCGCGCTCTCGCCTATCTCTGTCACTCTCTCTCTCTAGTTCCTCGTGCGCGCGCTCTGCTCTCCTCTTCATCCGCGCTTCAGTCTTTCGCCTCTGCGCTCTCGTCTTCGTCCCGCGTATACACTGTTGGAATAATCTTCTGTCAATTTTCCGGATTATACGATGAAAACCAGACCTCTCGTCATTTTCCACACCTGCTACTTTCTGTTTTTTCTTCTGTCGGGTGAGTAAAGCAAGACTGACCCTGATGCGATGTTCGGCTACTTGTTGCTGTTTATTAAAATATTTTGTGTTTGCTGTCTATCAACGACTCGAGCGTTGAATTCAAGAAAGCAATGAGAGATAATAACAACAGACTTAGAGTGTTTATTGACCGAATGTTTCGTGTAGTTTGTGTTTTCAGTCATTATTTTATTTTAATTTTTTTCCGCCGGTCGCAGGAAAAAGTCAGTTTCTAATACACGCTGACCACTGTGACAACATGCCCCAATAGCGGCACACGCTGTCACAGCATATTTTTTTTATGTCTAACACAAATCTTTTGAGCACAACAGAGAAATTAAACCGGTAAAAAAAAAAAAAAAAAAAAAAATCTGTTAGATCCAAAAAAGCAAGATTTTGTCAAGAAAATGGTTTTAAAGTTGATGCTTACTACAATTTTTTTTGACATTATGTAGTGTTATTGTCTTTTTAAGGTGAATCTCTTCGTTGTATTCATCATTTGCTAAATTGATAATTAGAGATGCAAGTTTTAGAAACGTGTATAATAAATGCTCTGTTCTCCACTGGTGGTGCATGTGTTCTTCTAAAATAATAGATTATGCTGTACTGAATGTGTCTGGTCCAGATTCAGGGGTTTGTGGCTCTGAGGCTGAGCACAGGCTATTCTCCGTCATCTTCTCCAGTTATAACCAGTACATCAGACCAGTGGAAAATGTGTCTGACCCCGTCATCGTCCAGTTTGAAGTGTCCATGTCACAGCTCGTCAAAGTGGTAAGTGCCTGTCCAGAACAGAACAAATACAGGGTTATTTACCCCAGTTTCAGATGGTCTTTGAGGGATTTCATTTGTGACACACTATTCTCCCTGGTTTCTGCTGTTTCTGTCAGTCATCTATTAGCCACATGATGAGTCTTGGTCTCTTCAGAGAGTGAGTGTTTCACTCATGCTTGAGTTTCATTGGCTGGAGCTTCAAAGTCTCTGCGCTTGAGCTCTGACCTCAGACACGCATCAATCCGTCAGCATGAATGAGCGTGTGAGTGCATGATCTGGTGAATTTTTAGTCTCCTTCTCATCTTTCTTCTTTATTCCCCACCTTACTGAGTATATCTCACTTCTAATAAATGCTGTGTCTATCAAGCTTTATTCTTTCTCATTTCTATTCTCTCTTATGTTTAATTCAGCTTCATGATAAGGTTTGTGTGATGCAATAAATGCATTTCTGCAGTTTATGTGCATCCAATCATATCTGTTTGTTATGCTTTAAAGTTTAGAGAGGTTAGTAAATACTAATATTAGAAATATTAAGTTCTGAAATATTCGCAGCTCTCTGCCAGCACCTTTAGGGGTGTTTTAAATTTTGACAGACTGTTAAATTAAAAATAAGATTGTAATATGTCAGTTGAGATCATGAATGAATGAATAAATTAAGTTTGATTAGTCCTATAAGGCAAACACATTTTTTTAGGCCAAAATAAATAAGATGTTCCTTTTTCCCTTCCTGATACCGATTCCGATACCTGTGAATCTCAATTAAAAATATTTTTGAAATTGAAAATGTTTAGTTTCAAACATCATATACCAAAATATAATCCTAAATGTATTACAGTGGCAAGAAATACATTTCCAATCTTAGTATCCTACATTTATGTGTATGTGTTTTTTTGCATGCATTGTGCGGTGGGTAAACACACTACTGAGGTTATATATTTTTATATTAATTTATATATATATATTTTTTTTTTTAATAGTTACATTTTAGTTACTGTAATAACCCTGATTTGAATTTATTGTCTTAGATTAAAATATGGAGGGTTTTTTTTTTTAATCCTTATAAAAATCTGTATTTATACTTTTTAAATATATATTTTCAAAAATATACTAAAAATTGTCAAAAATATAATAATATGTTATTTGGGATTTTGTTTTATATTTATTTAAAAATATACTTTTTTTGGTATATGGGATTGTGAGAATTCAAACTTTTTAACATTAAAAAAAAAAAAAAAAAAACCCCTCCACACATGTAACACTTCAAATGTTATGGGCAGCTGGAGGTCCTGTGTACATCATGAATCTCCTTCAGGCGACGGGACTCAGGTGGTTCTCGCTCTCCATCCAAGCACAGCCCATCTGTGAGACACGGAGGCTCCGGTTGCTCCCGTTCAGACTGACGCCTAGAGAATGATTGCTTATGACAGCATGTTTCTTCTTTAAGCTCTAAAATATTAATCTAGAGCCGTGTTTATTCCCCCGCAGGTGATTTGTCTGGGACTCTTAAAGACCCTCTGTTTCTTTTTTCCACAGGATGAGGTGAACCAAATTATGGAGACCAATCTTTGGCTGCGACATGTAAGCTCATGTATTATTCATGCACATCCAAAGGTCATTAATTCATTTAGATAACTGGACACAATTGTATTCACTATCTTTGCAGTCTCGATTTAAAATGATTGGTGCAGCAGGTGGATTTCATTCCTAGTGAAATACAGATGTTTGGTCCTTGCTGGTGGGGTGAAAGTTGTGAATGTTAAAAATGAATCCCAAGCAAAGTTTTTGAATAGACAGAACATGGTAAGCAGTGTTAATTTTGACAGCAAATTTTGATTTAGTTTTAGTCATAGTCTTTTGACATAGTCTTATGACTAAAACTAATTTTGATTTAGTTTTAGTCATAGTCTTTTGACATAGTCTTATGACTAAAACTAATTTTGATTTAGTTTTAGTCATAGTCTTTTGACTAGTTTTAGTCGACTAAATCTACAGTAAATTTAGTCGGCTAAAATTTAATGGGTTTAGTTACAGTGCAATGGATTTATTAAGAATTTCTTTAAAATTTCCAAACTCATTATAAAGGTTTGTTATTAAGATTTTATCATGATAAACACACAATTTAAACTGCAGTGATACACAACATGCCTTAATATTAAAATTAAATAAAACTACTTCTCATAAAGAACATGGTCTTCTTTTGAATGAAATACCAATGGTTATATAGGCTAATTATGCATTCTTTATAGTAACTTGTTTACCATATTCTTCATTCTTTCAAACAGACATGTTTATTTCTATAAATCTAAAATCCACCGGGAATATTCTGACCACACCGGCCCACTACCAGCCCACCACCAGCCCAACCAAATCCCTCGACCACAACCACCTTACATATATTAATTTAACACAAAGAAAATACTAGGTCTATTGTTTAAATCAGATTATGTTGTGTTCTGTGTAATGTTGAGTGGAACTTCATCTGTTCCAACACCAGCCATGTCTACACATTTAGGAAGGATTTTACAGAAATAGGAAATCTGACCACTAGATGGCACTAGGGAAATTATTGACAATTAAGTGTAGTTTAAAGCTTTTATATATTATATTATATTATATTATATTATATTATTAACAGGTAAAACTATCAAAATAAAATTATAAAACTACATACATATTTTACTCTAGCTCTAGTAAAGGCCCAGGCATCTGTAACTATAGCTTCCTTTGGTTCTGAAGACCAAATCTCTGTAGGTATTTTCAATACAGGCCTAAACAGGCCATGCACTGAATATGAACATATTTCTTTGTATAAATCAAAGTAATAACATTGTATACATTTGGAGAAAGGAACTATGGATAGTGCTAAGGCAATACAATAAGATATTCAACCACTGGATAATCAGGCAAATCAGCCAAATAAATTTCAATAAATTTATAAAAAACTATAGATATTTAAGTCCAGTATAAAGATATTTGTGGGTGGATGGAAATTGCAAGCATCATGCAAGTGTATCTGGGTATTAGGCATAGCATTCGAATAGTTGACTGTATATATTTAAAAAAGTAAGCATAGACAAAGGCAACCCCAAAACAGGCAATTAAAAATCAGGCACTTTGAATATATTTTTGAATATGTTTTTACTAGAGAATTATTACATATATACAGGCAGTTTCAAAAAGTTCCAAAAACCCTGAGGCTTATATTTAACATCTGATTATATACAGAGATATGTGTCCTTTTTCTCAGGGGCACAGAATAAGTGTCCTTTCTACAGGGGCACAGAGAGTAGATTCTTTACCTCAAGGCCACAGAGTAGAGTCCTTCTGGTGTTGGGAAGCAGAAGTTTTGGCCTGAAAAACATAAGCGATGTCACAATAGAATTGATTAGTATAATAAATGGATACTTTGGTAACATTAAATTGTAATGAAAACAATCTTGACAAATGTCTTACCTTAAAACATGAGCTGTCGTCTCAAGCGGCCGACCGGGAAATCTCCCGAACCTCCCGATGGCCACTCCGCCCCTGTTCTCAGTTCATGGAACGCGAAAGAGTGTGAGACATGCTTTCTGTGTGTATGCGTGGGTGTCTGCGCTCAGAAAACAAGACCGAACTGAGTTCCCTCTTGCGTCGTCAAATTTATCCATACGTCTGCACTTCTAACACATATTGACATTTTTGAAAGGTTTTGTAAGACGTGCAGCAAGTGTATTTAAGCTTGTGTCCCGTTGGTTTGTAAGCATCTAACCTCCTCCTACGCAACGGATTATTCTGAAATAATCTCTTTCCAAATCGTCCCTCCTTAACATTTTCGTCTCGTTTTTATTCGTTGACGAAAATGCCAGTAGATTTTTGTCATAGTTTTTGTCATTCAAGAAGAATTTTAGTTCGTTATCGTTTCTTTTTCGTCTGTGAAAAAAAAAAAAAAAAAAAAAAATGAATAAATAAAATGTAGTTAATGAAGTTTTTGACGAAAATTACTCGTCAACGAAATTAACGCTGATGGTAAGGAGTTATGAATGGAATAAAACGATATGAGAAACCCCATTAAAACAAGTCAGTCCACTTTATTGATAAATCAGATTTAGATTATTGATGATACATTTCAAATCATCGACACAATTAGATTTACAGAACATGCATTAATGAATAAATTAAAGAAAACAGGTGCTGTGATCATTAAGGAACTGAGTGAGCAGGTGACATGAACGTATTAAAATGGCAAAACTGTTATTGCTTGCATTAGCCCGGTGACAGTTGTATGTAATGAAACGGAATTGAATAGATGATGCAGAATTTGTTAAAGTATCGTACGGAAAGGGTTTTAATCAAATTCAGTATGAATTCGGCATGGCGACCCTCACATGATTTGGTGTAAGAGACTGCAATCACCTTGACATACACTGTTAGACATTTCTGTAATTTCTACAGTTATTTACTATATATCACCTAGTATAATACTGCAAATTTGCTTTACAGTAAATAACTGTAGTACCATTTGCATTATGGGAATATTCTGTGACGTCAGAGCACACATACAGAGACTCACTGTATTTTTTAAAATTGCTGTATACTACTGTATTTGCTGTAACCGCCTCTTTGGTACATTCTTCTGAGGTTGCTTTATTTTCCTCAATTCTTACATTTGGATTGACATTGTATAACGTTTGTTGCCAACCGCCATTAAATCCTAGAAGAAGAAGTAGAAGAAGAAGGATTGACATTTTCCGTAACTTGCAGCGTAACAGTTTGGGACTGACTACACTGGACGCGTAACATCGCTTGTAATGACTGGGAATTCATTTGCCATTCATTTCAGAAACCGCGTGAGCGCTTGGAGTACATATGTACGTCAGAAATATATCACTTTACTGTCCGTATCCACTGGAGATAGTATATGGGTTTTATATTGTCTTTTGCCGAGCCGCACCACCACGCCTCGCCACGCGAGTCCGAGGAAGGCAGGGAAGATGCGCGCCGGCGCATCGGATTTACCCGGGGATAAAACCGCAAGAGTGGAAGAGTTCCGGAGAACATAAGCGCTGTGTGTCGACGCATCTTACGAGAGAATAAAACCAGCAATCAAGGTAATAATATATTTACGTTTGTCTGTGTGTTTATGGCAGATTTTGCACATCAGTTTAAACTTTTACCCGTAACATTTACTTGTCACATGGCGATAACTTTACCATGGCAAACTGCGCGGTCGTTTCAAACGACTTTGTCAGCTTATTGAATTAAGTTACCGATTTAAATTTGTTTTTAACAAGCAACGCTTGTCTTATATTAACATTGGGTTAGCTAATGTAAAGTTTTTGTTCAAATGTTAGTAGTTAATGTTGGCCAGTAACCTAATGAGAAAGTAAAATCGTATTTTAGTTAGGTTTACCCAAGTTTTATGGCTAGCTGCCTTTTTAGCTTTACAATTAGTTTGTAATAGTTTTTAAATAAAATTTTAGATTTACTGCATTTTTTTGTATTTGTGTTTTAAAGGCAACTCCAGTGAAGCATTAAGAAAGACGAGCATGCCAGCCACCCTGAGACTGACAATTCATGGTAAGAGAACAACTATGGTTTTGAGAGGTTTCTGTATTCTATGGGGTTTGCCTTTTAAAAGTGTGCCATTTCTACTTCTTGTTTTTCAGAGAAGACATTTCTGTCAAAGTGGATGATGAGCAAAGCTGGTGGCCATGTTTTGGAACAGTAGGCTACTTGGGTTTTGCAGATGGCTATTCTTTGACTGTCTTTTTTACCTAATGTGTTTCTGTTGCCTAAAGATTCTTTGCGAGGATAAATCAAGATGATACAACAAGATGCACTGTTCCAGCATTGGAAGTACTACATTGGAAGTATTGGACTGTATTTTTAAGTGTTATACATTCAATGTTTTAAATAAAGAATTTGACATTTTGGAATTATTTTGTCTGTTTTAATTTAATACAGTATTATAGAGTAAAAATATAATGAATAAAATAAAAATAAATAAAATCTAATGGAATATATATTAAAATTAATTAATTACAGTAGTATACTGATAAATTTGATTGTTTTACAGTAAATCACTCTAAAACAGTACAGTTTGCAACTGTAAATCAAATGCAGTTTGTTACTGTAATTTTTAATTACAGTAACTTACTGGCAACAGTGTTGCCAGTAATTTACTGTAAAAAACCCTTGATATGTCTAACAGTGTACCTCCAGCTTGCAATCGTGTTACTTTAACTTGCAGTTTGAATTTCAAAAAAAGTGATGGTAACAGAAGTTAGGTAGGCTACAGTTTGAAGACTGAGTGTGAAATTGAGCTGGGGTTGTTTCTTAAAAGCATTGCATGTGAAGCTTTTCGGAAATGCAGCTCTGAGCTTTGAACTTTGCTTCATGTGATGTGCATCTTAAATCTTACTATAGTTAAAAAATATATATTTCCGGCTAACTTTTAAACCTAGCAAATCACTAGTTGGTGGTGGTGTGTATATGATACCAGATTCATATAGGTGAGAAATAAATGAGACCGTAATCTCAGTAATAGGTCATAGGGGCCTCATTTATAAAGCATGCATACAATCAGATTTGATCTTACAATGTATGTATGCTTAAATACACGCCAATGCTCATATTTGTAAAAACTGTCTTTGACGTGAAGAAGTGCTTAGCATCCTGTCATGGTCTGAGCAGGGTCCGAGCGATTTCTACCAAGGGGGACCCCACACCCCCCCGCCACAGTCCGCAATAGTGTCATCTTAACGCCATTTCGCCCCAGCCTCTCCAGAGGTCTGTGCACGCCACTATTTACAAGGCAGAGAGCTGAAATACAGTCGCACGCAAGTTTGAAATTGTTTGCGATTCATAGATTTCACATCTGAAAGAAAGGCGTACATGCGCTTTCTGTGTACTCTCATTCTACGCATATTTGAGAGTTGATCGTAAGATCATATTTCCCAGATAGCACACGTATGCAAGATGTCTGCAAGATCACTTGATCTGGAAAATATCTGCTGTGTACAAACATCTGACAGATGTCTGTAAGATGTCAGTTTTACATATATTTAAAATCATAAACATCTAAAAGACATCTAATAGACGTCAATTTGACATCTGATAGGAAACATCCTATAGACGTATTGCAGAAAAGTAAACATTCTAAAAATTATGTCTACCGTATGTAAATGCTGACGTCAAATAGAAGTCTCTGTAATGTATGTGTATGGTTTCTGTGCAACGTTTTATAAATGCCCCTGATGTCTAAAATTTTTAGTTAACTGAAGATTGGAAATAGTCTACTGAGACAAGACAACTTTAGATGCAGCAAATGAAGGAAGTGCATCTCAAGATTTCTTATGAGAGTGATTATGTGAGTAAGATTTTAACTCAGAAAATTATAATACAGCAAAGAGGGCCTGACCAAATTAAAGGCATAATTCACCCAAAAATAAAAATTCTGTTATTAGTTTCTAACCCTCATGTCATTCCAAACCTGTAAGACCTTTTCTCTCTTCGAAACACAAATTAAGATATTTCTGATGAAATCCAAGAGCTTTCTCATCCTCCATAGACAGCAAGGGTCCTACCACAGCCACAAGGCACAGAAAAGTTGTAACAACATTGTTAAAATGGTTCATGATGCCTAGCGGTTCAACTGTAATTTTACGAAGTTATAAGAATACTTTTTGTGCGCAAAGAAAACAAAAAAAAATTACTCTTTGCAACAATTCTTCTCCTCTGCATCACCGTAGGCACCATTAATGAGAGTACCCCGATGCATGCATGTGCGTTCCTACGTGTGCATCATGGTACTCTCGTTAATTGCGGCAGACTGTCCCAGAGGAGAAGAAATTGTTAAATAAAGTTGATATTTTTGTTTTCTTTGCGAACAAAACGTATTCTCATAGTTTCATAAAATTACAGTTGAACCATGTCACATGGTCTATTTTAATGTTTCTGTGCCTTGACTGTGGTGGTACCTTTGCTGTCTATGGATGGTCATGGTGGTCTCAGATTTTATCAGAAATATCTTAACTTGTGTTTCGAAGATGAACAAAGGTCTTACAGGTTTGTAATGACATGAGGGTAAATAATTAATGACAGAATTTTTTATATTTGGGTAAACTGTTTTTTAAACATTGTTTCTCTTTCTGAATTAATCATTCAGTTCATTTAAAGACAAATCAGTGATCACATTTAATTGAGCTAATTAAATTAATTAATTAGCTAATTCAAATGGGTGGTAAGTCATACAAAATTTTTAAGCAGTTGACCTGGAAACACTGCATCTATTGACAGTGTCAGTTCTTTTACATGTCCCTTGCATTGGCATTGCCTCCCTAAAATATATTAAACAGGATTGGTGCGTCCTGCGTGACTCTTTTCCTCTGCTGTGCGTCCTCTTGGTGATGACAGGACTTTGCTGCTGTTTTGTCAGATTGAACCTGAGACGGCCTGGAGAATAACAAATGAGAGCATGGCTTACAGCCATGTCTTTGAAACACACACTAACTCTTAATGTTACTGAACAGCTGATTGTCATGTGTTTAGTCTGTTTGTTTGCTGTAATCCTGCAGTACTGAATGTAATAATAATGCATTCTACGTGAAAAAAAGAAAGTTTATTACAGCAATATTCTGAAAAAGAAAGTTTATTACAGCACATTCTGAATATCTTCTGAACATTACCCAGTTTTCACTCAGTAATGGCCAGTGAATTCAACACATTGGATTTTTTAAAATAATAATAAAAAATAAATAAATAATAAGATTTTTTTTTCCCTCAGAATTGTCCTCAGATATAAACTCACACAATTTTTAAGCAGCTGACCTGGAAACACTGCATCTATTGACAGTGTCAGTTCTTTTACATGTCCCTTGCATTGGCATTGCCTCCCTAAAATATATTATTAAAATATATAAATATGTGTGGGATATGAACACGCAATCTTTTTCTAACAATTTTTATTATTGCACAATCTCTAACAACAAACTAGTCTTTTCTCAGAATTGTGAGATAAACTCAAAATTAAAAGTTCTAAAGTACAATTCTAAAGAAAAAATAAAACTATTTTCTTACAATTGTGACTTTATCTTACAGTTATCTCACAATTTAATCTGTCTTTTCTCAGAATTGGGTGATTGAGATGCAAAAAGTAAACTCACAATTGTGAATTGTGATATAAAAAGTCACAATTACCTTTTTTTTATTTTTTTGTTCAGTGGCAGAAACTGAAAACTCACTTTTTTCAGTGTGTTTCTACTTTTCCTAGATTTGGAATGATTATAAGCTCAGGTGGGATCCCAGGGATTTTGGAGGCGTTGAGTTTATCCGTGTGCCCTCCAACAAGATTTGGAAGCCAGACATTGTGTTGTACAACAAGTAAGTGCTCCGTTTTGATCCTCATTTTGTTATGGACATCATCAGTTCTTCATGATCAGTCTCACTTTCTGAACTACAGTGCAGTAGGAGATTTTCAGGTGGATGACAAGACAAAAGCTCTTCTACGCTACAATGGAGATGTAACCTGGATCCCACCGGCCATCTTTAAGAGCTCCTGCAAGATTGATGTCACATACTTCCCCTTCGACTACCAGAACTGCACCATGAAGTTTGGCTCGTGGACCTACGACAAAGCCAAAATCGACCTGGTGCTGATAGGCTCCACCATCAACCTGAAGGATTTCTGGGAAAGTGGCGAGTGGACGATTATCGATGCTCCCGGATACAAGCACGACATCAAGTACAACTGCTGCGAGGAGATCTACACGGACATCACATACTCGCTCTACATCCGTCGCCTGCCTCTCTTCTACACCATCAACATGATTATTCCTTGTCTGCTTATCTCATTCCTGACCGTTCTGGTGTTCTACCTCCCGTCTGACTGTGGTGAGAAGGTGACATTGTGTATTTCTGTTCTCCTCTCCCTCACGGTGTTCCTCCTGGTCATCACCGAAACTATCCCGTCCACATCTCTCGTCATTCCTCTGATCGGAGAGTACCTTCTTTTTACCATGATATTTGTCACTCTGTCTATCGTGATCACAGTCTTTGTGCTCAACGTGCATTACCGCACACCTAAGACACACACCATGCCCAGTTGGGTGCGTCACGTTTTCCTCAGTTTGCTCCCTCGGGTCATGTTCATGACACGGCCTGAGAAAGACCTGGAGCGAAAGACAGGAGGCCCTGCAAAATCTTGCACTCTTCACACTCCAGGTCTGGTTTCCACCAAACAGACGAATCTGTCACGCCGACCTCATCTGCTCCTGTGCACCACTGAGCTCAACAACCTGAGTGAGGCGCCCAAGATGGCACCCGGCTTTCTGTGTCGAGAAGGCAGATGTACGTGCTGCTGGAAGCAACACGGCACCAGCGAAGGAGTAGAAGATGGAGGAGGTGGAGGGAGTCCGTGCTCCAGCTCTGAGTCTCTGGACGCAAGCTTTTTGTGCATGTCGGCTATCTCTCCACAAGTCAGAGATGCCATAGAGAGCGTGAAGTACATCGCTGAAAACATGAGGTTACAAAATGAGGCCAAGGAGGTAAGAGAACGGATATCAAATGCATTCATAATGAATTGATCTAATATTATTGCTATTATTGTTATTGACACTTTCTATTTCTAGCAAATTCTGATACTTGAAATATAAATCAATGAGATCTTTATAACAGTACAGTAGATACTTAACATAAAGTTATATAAACATCATTTCTCACTTTATATATTCAATAATGTCTTAGTAAGATGATATTTAAATGATCAAAACATATAATGCAATGCAATACAATGATGTTTAAGAGATGAACTACAGTAATAAACGTTTCTCAAAAGATTTGAGATGTTTTTAAGGCTTGAGAAGATCATTCCTCCACTGAGGAACAGTGAAAGTAAAGGTTCTGGAAACAAACATTCCTCAAAAGCCTGAAAATCCTATTTGAAACCCACAGATTTTTCTAATAATTGATGTCTGGTTAATCAAGTAAAGATACATTGCTTCTGTCCAGTGTTCAACTGGAAATTTTACTGAAGTTATAATAAGTTAAGATTTGACAGCAAAATAACATGCTAGCATGAGCTGAAGGTGACAGAAGGCATGAAGGATATTGTGTGCAAACGCAAAAGTTTGGATCATTTAGAAGCCTTAGAAATTTGCATATGAAATATGATCCAGGTGCTTTATAGAGTTCATGCTCTTCCAACTCTTGTCTTTAAAGGTCCAGGATGACTGGAAGTATGTAGCCATGGTGATTGACAGGATCTTCCTGTGGGTGTTTGTCCTCGTATGCATTCTGGGTACAGCTGGACTCTTCCTGCAGCCGCTCCTGATGGGCGAGGACATGTGATGCTTTTACATGCACAGACTTTACATATGAGCATTTTAATAGTCAAAATCAAATTTTCAGCAATCCTAGCTCAGCTTTTTTTTTTTTTTTTTTTTTTTAATCTATTTATATTATGTTACATTTAGAGGTCAGTTTACAGGTTGGTTGACTCTAGAACCATTCAGAGATCAATTGAAGAAGTTAAATGAGGATCATCATCGACTTTCAAGATTTCTAAGGACCCACCCAACGGCTTACTGTCCTCCTTTGTCAATTCGTTTTACCATCAAAATCATGCAACCCAGTTACATTATATAAGTTTAAAAAACATTTGGCCTGTAGATGGAGTATCAGAGGCTTGTGCAAATATAGTATTTAAGTGTCATCTTAAAGGAATAGTTCACAAACAAGTCTTTATTTTTGAATGTTTTATCCCTTCAAATCTGACTGTCTGTTAAACTCACACATAAACATCTCTTCAATGAGATACGGAGTGCTGTTTATTGTCATATATAATCATTTTGTTTTACAATTTTAATAACAATAAACAATAAACCCATGTCATATATATTTTACAAAAATACACACTTGGACGAAGTCACAATCTCCTTGTGTGAGTATTTTATCAGCTTACTTTCAGGTAAAAAGCGCCACCTAGTGGATACTTTAAGCAAGTCCCTGGTAAAAACATAAGACAATTCTTTGTAATTCAGTAATTGGTCTCAAAAACAGTCAAAATGTGTTTTCCTCTCCATGTACATGTTCATATGAAGAGTTCAGATGCAAAACCAGCTAAAAACCATCTTGGTCAAAAATGAGATAATGATACTGAGTGAATGCTCTGGACATCAATTACTTTTACTTTAAACTCACTAAAATCCCACCCTCAGCCCAATCAGAAGTACCAGTACTTACATAGAAACCTATTCATTAGAGCCTAATAAAAATGCATTTTTTAAAGAAAGATGTCAGATGGATTTAGAGGCTTTTTGCATTTGAACTCTTCATATATTCTTAATGCATAATGTAAAACCTTGATGCACATTTTCAATCATTTGAGGAATCCTGCAAATAAAGAAAGAACGAGAACTATGAAGATATTCTGTTCTACTGGCACCAGAATTTGCTGGCTGAAAATGATTTATCTTCAGTTTTTGTGAGAATTGCAGTGTTGTAGCTATATATCTGCCCTGGACTACACTGACAGTAACGTTTTTATAACGTATTGTAAATTACTGTCATACACCTGTTTCTACGTCACTGATAGTTGACATAGCTTGCATTAAGCAATAAGACCAAATCAATTGTTTCTGACATTTAGACTTGTATGCAAAGCAAACTGAGATCCAAAAAATAAATTATCAAATTCACAACTTAATAGAAACCTATTAATAATAGCAGTAATGTGCTGTATTCAACTGTACATCCACACCAACCATTGAGCAAAAAGCTCTTAAGGGTTTCTAAGTCAAAAAAGGGTTAGAATCTTCCTTCAGGCTCTTTCACATTAAATGCAAATGTTCTGCACAGTGAAGATTTTAAATAGAAACAACTGATATGAACCTTTTCACACTAGATGCTACTGTTTTTCCCCTTCAGTAAGTGGGTTTATTTTTTTTCTTATCGTCGGGTGATGAAACACTTTCAGATTACTTATTTTATTATTCATTTTAACATGTTACTTAAGCAAAGAAATAACCGACATCATTTGTTTATGAAAAATGCTACAGGGAAAACCATTGGGGCTTTAACTAACCAACGTTAAAAATACTTAAACATTAAAATATAAAACCTCATGTCGTTATGCAAATGTTAAATGTTTTCCAAATCTGTGCACATGCACAAGCATAACAAAATACATAACTTGGTTTTACACCAACTTCAAACAAAACCACAAAACATAATTTGCATGTTGCTGAACATTAATCAAATCAAAGTGGTCATATACTTTCCAACAACAAATTAATGAAATCTTTCCAGCTGGTTAAACAAGTCTCATATGCAATATTTCTATGGACTGTATATTTGTGTAAAACAGCCTTTATTTTATTTATTTATTTTATTAATATTATTGGTTCTATAACCTTATATTTAGCTGAAAGTATTGCTTGATTCCTAATAAGAAAGATTCTTTTATTGACACACACTGTTAGTGCTCCAAACTTGTAAAACCTGAGCAAAAGTTATAGTCAAAGACACTGTTCAAGTGACATTTAATGGAAATCATTATTTTCAGAAATGAAGTGTATGTGCATGAAGAGTCCAGAGAACATTATGTTCTGGTCCTGCATGCTGCTTTTCGTGCTTTTCACTTTATGACCTTGTGAGAATTCTACTAACCGAGCAAGGCATTTGATAATCAAAGTGACAGGTCTGCCCTCTGGCTGGAACAGGTTTAGTTAACATTTCACAACATATTATAAATTACATGACTGTCATGCTGCTAGTACTACTGTCACACGATCATTATCACACTACGTTACAACATCAATGAGCTATACTAATCAACACAGTATTTTCTGACAACTGTAAAATAAAATAAAAATAAATAAATAAAAAAAGTAGGATATGCATGGTGGGATATTTAGTTAATCATTTTGAAACACTGAATGGTTGATAATACTAGGTTGGTGTGGAATGCTACGACGACTGAGATGAGAAAATGTGCATCATGATTGTTTTTACAATTAAGCAAAAAAAAAAAAAAAAAAAAAAATATATATATATATATATATATATATATATATAAGTAAAACTCGGACATATGAAAGTTAATTGTTATAAAATTAAATAATTATTCAGAAAAAACATGACAATGTCAACTTTAATTAACTGTAAAATGCTTCTAAACTTTGAACAATGATACACAACGTGGCTTTGGGCAGAACTGTTACGAGAACGCAAATGAACCTGTCCATCATAGCTTAAAATTTGCCTTTGGGTTGCTAAGACAAAATGAACTCTTTACACTATTTTAAAAAAAGCCTTGTGGCTAAAAAACCCTGAAGGCTAGACCACTCCTACTCACTGAAAGTATAAAACTAAGACCACCACCTGCAATGCTCATCCTGACTCTTTAATCCACCTGTGCATCAAGCCCATCAGTCCGACAACATGAGCTGCATGTTCAAGTCAGAGTTCCAGTCAAGCTTCCAGACCATCTCCAGCTTTGTGAGTGATTTCTCAGACTTTCTTGCACTCCTGACATATATTAGCCTCTCTAAATTAACTTGTGAATTTTCAGTGATAGCTGAAGTTGTATTTAAGTCAGTTGTAAACCTTTTAACATACAGAAATGCAGAATACTATATTTATTATGCAGAGCATCCCTTATGTGAGTCTTATCTCTGGAGGACTAAAAGATGGGAAAACTATCTTCATTCAGGGAGCTGTTCCATCTGGATGTGAGAGGTGAATCTTTCTGTTCATGACTACATGCTTTAAACTAGAAATGCAAGTGTGTTTAAGTAGCTAGTTTACTCCTTTACATTGTTTTTGATCATTGCAGCTTTGTGGTGAATCTGAAGTGTGGGGAGTCTGAAGGAGATGACATTGCCTTTCAAATCAAGCCCCAGTTCAGCATCAACTGCATAGTTCTAAACAGCCGCCAAAATGGGTCATGGGGAAAAGAGGAGAAAGTGGAATTAGCTTTAAAACAAGGGAGCAGCTTTGACCTGATCATTGTCATAAATTCTGAAAATTATCAGGTGTGTTTTAATGTGTGTCATATTAAAGGGTGTATCATGCACAGGCAAAAAGATATATATATATATATATATATATATATATATATATATATATATAATAACTAAATGTAGTCATTTTTAATCTGAAGGTGTATTTGAATGGATGCGAAGTTGGCCGATTTCAGCATCGTATACCTCTGGATCGTGTCATTGCTCTAAGTGTTGGAGGAGAAGTTTCGTTGACAAATGTGGCATTCACCGAGGTGAGTGATCCTTCTCTTTTACATATATTTCCAGACTATATTAAATTAATTTTGTTTACATTACTTTAAGCACAGGCATTAATGTTTTTGCATTAAGTTATACTAATACTACAGACAGATAAACACTTCAGTATACTCATCATGTCCAATATACGTGACACAGCAGTCCTGCAATGTGGCCTGCTATAATCCACCCAAACCTATTATAAATGGCAAATTAGCTATCATTGATTTGTAATCTGCAAGATTATACTGTGATCACAATTGGAAGAGTGTCTGGAATACTTTAAAAATTGATGTCACTGCAGAACTGCTTGATTAAATAAAAGCAAAAAGCAATGAAATAAAAAAATGTCCGGTAGATATACAAAGGGTTGTGTTATTCAACTCTTACCATCTTGCTTTTACAGAGCTGGACTGGATCTTCTATCTTTGGACAGAGTGCAAGTATGCTCCACTCACAGAATGGGACTGTGACTTTTGGAGGACATTCATCTGTGCTGAATGGAAGCTGGTCATTTATTGGCTCTGAACAGGATTTGCCAACTATCCATCCACACATGGAACTTTCACTGAGCAACCCAGTTCAAAATCTTGTGAGTAACAGACACTTTCCAGGGATTCAGAACACAACAAAGTGCAAATAAAAAGGCATTAAAAGGCTTTTTTTTAATGTATCCCTTTGGAATAAAATATAAAAATCAGAAGTTCAAAGCCTGCCATAAGAATCAGGTTAATATAGGCTGATGCCTATTTTCTTGTGTTTACTGCAGACTCTTCCTTATGTGGGACCAATATCAGGAGGACTGAGAGAAGGCATGGCCTTGTACTTGCAGGGAGTCGTTCCTACTAATGCTGAATGGTAAAGAATTGTTTTGTTGGACAGTTTGTTTTATTTTATTTATTATTATATATTTTTTTTAATTGTTGTTTAGGTTTGGTTGTTTTAAAATGTTTCATCATCCCTGCAGGTTTGCAATCAATTTCAAAACTGGTCAGTCAGACAGTGATGAGACTGCTTTCCACTTTAACCCTCGAATGGACCAGAAGGTGGCCATGAACAGCTTCAGGAACGGAGGATGGGAGGCTGAGGAAAGTATCTCTGACAACCCATTTAAAAAAGGACAAGATTTTGAGATGTTCACTGTCATCAAATCTGAAGGATATGAGGTATGTGTTTTGAGACAGGAAAATCACCACATGACTCTTAAAGAAAGCTAGAATCTTGTCCTAACATGGCTTGTGTTGCTTGGGTTCTTCAGGTATATGTGAATGGTAAGGAGCAGTACACATTCAAGCACCGTATACCACTGGAAAAAGTGACTACATTACATATCAATGGAAATGTTGTTGTGAAACTTTTTGGCTTCATACAAGTAAGTTACATTTTCTACAGCTGTAGAAATATTGCAGCATGAATGATACTGTGTCAGAATCCAGTGAGAATGATGTGAAGATTGAAATGATTTCTAAATACAGTACAATCTCTCTGTTACCTCATTAGAACTGGGGTCCATCTTCATTTTCTACAGAAGTTACAACAATCACCAGTCTAAGCAGGCCACGTAGGGAACTTTCAACCATACAATCAGAGATCTTGCAACCAGTCCAAAACCCTGTGAGTGACCAATCTTGTCCAGTGACATCTGACTGCACAACAAACTACAATCACTTAATGAAACAGCAGTACATGAGAACTGTCTAACCCAAGAGCAGACTATGATAAACAATTTAAACATGAATGAAATCCCAAATGTCCTATTGCAATGAGTTCAAAACCTCCACAATAATCCAGTTAATACACATTAATACTTGTGTTCTGCAGACCCTTCCTTATGTGGGCCAAATTTCTGGAGGACTAAAAGAAGGCATGGCCTTGTACTTACAGGGAGTTATTCCTACTAATGCTGACAGGTGAGGAATTTATTTATTTATTTATTCATTTATTTTCAAGAGTTTGGGAAATTTTGACAAAAAACAAACACCTGTTCTTTGGTTTGGGTACTTAAACACATTTCAACTTCTACACAGGTTTGCACTAAATTTCAAAACTGGGCAGTCTGAGAATGATGACATTGCTTTTCACTTCAACCCTCGAATGGACCAGAAGGTAGCCATGAACAGCTTCAGGAATGGAGGATGGGAGGCTGAGGAAAGTATCTCTGACAACCCATTTAAAAAAGGACAAGCTTTTGAGATGTTCACTGTCATCAAATCTGAAGGATATGAGGTGTGTGTTTTGAGACAGGAAAATCACCACATGACCCTTAAAGAAAGCTAGAATCTTGTCCTCACATGGGTTGTGTTGCTTGGGTTCTTCAGGTATATGTGAATGGTAAGCAGCAGTACACATTCAAGCACCGTATACCACTGGAAAAAGTGACTACATTAAATATCAATGGAAATGTTGTTGTGAACCTTTTTGGCTTCATACAAGTAAGTTACATTTTCTACAGCTGTAGAAATATTGCAGCATGAATGATACTGTGTCAGAATCCAGTGAGAATGACATGAAGATTGAAATGATTTCTAAATACAGTACGTTCTCTCTGTTACGTCATTAGAACTGGGGTAAATCTTCATTTTCTACAGAAGTTACAACAATCACCAGTCTAAGCAGGCCACGTAGGGATCTTTCAACCATACAATCAGAGATCTTTCAGCCAGTCCAAAACCCTGTGAGTGACCAATCTTGTCCAGTGACATCTGACTGCACAACAAACTACAATCACTTAATGAAACAGCAGTACATGAGAACTGTTTAACCCAAGAGCAGACTATGATGAACAATTTAAACATGAATGAAATCCCAAATGTTCTATTGCACTGAGTTCAAAATCTGCCACAATAATCCAGTTAATACACGCTAATGACATTTACTTGTGTTTACTGCAGACCCTTCCTTATGTGGACCACATTTCTGGAGGACTAAAAGAAGGCATGGCCTTGTACTTACAGGGAGTTATTCCTACTAATGCTGACAGGTGAGGAATTTATTTATTTATTCATTCATTTATTTTCGAGAGATTGGGAAATTTTGACAAAAAACAAACACCTTTTCTTTGGTTTGGGTACTTAAACACATTTCGACTTTACACAGGTTTGCACTAAATTTCAAGACTGGGCAGTCTGAGAATGATGACATTGCTTTTCACTTCAACCCTCGAATGGACCAGAAGGTGTCCATGAACAGCTTCAGGAATGGAGGATGGGAGACTGAGGAAAGTTTCATTGACAGCCCCTTTAAAAAAGGAGAAGCTTTTGAGATGTTCACTGTCATCAAACCTGAAGGATATCAGGTATGTGTTTTGAGACACACACCTTGCAGCACACATCTTAAAAGCATGCTAGAACCTTGTCCTCACAGGGGTTGTGTTGCTTTGGTTCATCAGGTATACGTGAATGGTAAGGAGCAGTACACATTCAAGCACCGCATACCACTGGAAAAAGTGACTACGTTAAATATCAGTGGAGATGTTGCAGTGAACCTTTTAGGCTTTATAAAAGTAAGTTATATTTTCAGTGCTGTTGTAGAAATATTGCAGCATGAATAGTACTGTATCAGAATCCAGTGAGAATGATGTGAAGATTAAAATGATTTCTAAATACAGTACATTCTCTCTGTTACCTCATTAGAACTGGGGTAAATCTTCATTTTCTACAGAAGTTACAACAATCACCAGTCTAAGCAGGCCACGTAGGGAACTTTCAACCATACAGTCAGAGATCTTTCAGCCAGTCCAAAACCCTGTGAGTGACCAATCTTGTCCAGTGACATCTGACTGCACAACAAACTACAATCACTTAATGAAACAGCAGTACATGACAACTGTCTAACCCAAGAGCAGACTATGATGAACAATTTAAACATGAATGAAATCCCAAATGTTCTATTGCATTGAGTTCAAAATCTGCCACAATAATCCAGTTAATAATAATAATAATAATAATAATAATAATAATAATAATAATAATAATAATAAATAATGCCATCTACTTGTGTTTACTGCAGACCCTTCCTTATGTGGACCAAATTTCTGGAGGACTAAAAGAAGGCATGGCCTTGTACTTACAGGGAGTTATTCCTACTAATGCTGACAGGTGAGGAATTTATTTATTTATTCATTTATTTTTGAGAGATTGGGAAATTTTGACAAAAAACAAACACCTTTTCTTTGGTTTGGGTACTTAAACACATTTCGACTTTACACAGGTTTGCACTAAATTTCAAGACTGGGCAGTCTGAGAATGATGACATTGCTTTTCACTTCAACCCTCGAATGGACCAGAAGGTGTCCATGAACAGCTTCAGGAATGGAGGATGGGAGACTGAGGAAAGTTTCATTGACAGCCCCTTTAAAAAAGGAGAAGCTTTTGAGATGTTCACTGTCATCAAACCTGAAGGATATCAGGTATGTGTTTTGAGACACACACCTTGCAGCACACATCTTAAAAGCATGCTAGAACCTTGTCCTCACAGGGGTTGTGTTGCTTTGGTTCATCAGGTATACGTGAATGGTAAGGAGCAGTACACATTCAAGCACCGCATACCACTGGAAAAAGTGACTACGTTAAATATCAGTGGAGATGTTGCAGTGAACCTTTTAGGCTTTATAAAAGTAAGTTATATTTTCAGTGCTGTTGTAGAAATATTGCAGCATGAATAGTACTGTATCAGAATCCAGTGAGAATGATGTGAAGATTAAAATGATTTCTAAATACAGTACATTCTCTCTGTTACCTCATTAGAACTGGGGTAAATCTTCATTTTCTACAGAAGTTACAACAATCACCAGTCTAAGCAGGCCACGTAGGGAACTTTCAACCATACAATCAGAGATCTTTCAGCCAGTCCAAAACCCTGTGAGTGACCAATCTTGTCCAGTGACATCTGACTGTACAACAAACTACAATCACTTAATGAAACAGCAGTACATGACAACTGTCTAACCCAAGAGCAGACTATGATGAACAATTTAAACATGAATGAAATCCCAAATGTTCTATTGCATTGAGTTCAAAATCTGCCACAATAATCCAGTTAATAATAATAATAATAATAATAATAATAATAATAATAATAATAATAATAATAAATAATGCCATCTACTTGTGTTTACTGCAGACCCTTCCTTATGTGGACCAAATTTCTGGAGGACTAAAAGAAGGCATGGCCTTGTACTTACAGGGAGTTATTCCTACTAATGCTGACAGGTGAGGAATTTATTTATTTATTCATTTATTTTTGAGAGATTGGGAAATTTTGACAAAAAACAAACACCTTTTCTTTGGTTTGGGTACTTAAACACATTTCGACTTTACACAGGTTTGCACTAAATTTCAAGACTGGGCAGTCTGAGAATGATGACATTGCTTTTCACTTCAACCCTCGAATGGACCAGAAGGTGTCCATGAACAGCTTCAGGAATGGAGGATGGGAGACCGAGGAAAGTTTCATTGACAGCCCCTTTAAAAAAGGAGAAGCTTTTGAGATGTTCACTGTCATCAAACCTGAAGGATATCAGGTATGTGTTTTGAGACACACACCTTGCAGCACACATCTTAAAAGCATGCTAGAACCTTGTCCTCACAGGGGTTGTGTTGCTTTGGTTCATCAGGTATACGTGAATGGTAAGGAGCAGTATACATTCAAGCACCGCATACCGCTGGAAAAAGTGACTACATTAAATATCAGAGGAGATGTTGCAGTGAACCTTTTAGGCTTTATAAAAGTAAGTTATATTTTCAGTGCTGTTGTAGAAATATTGCAGCATGAATAGTACTGTATCAGAATCCAGTGAGAATGACATGAAGATTGATATGCTTTCGAAATACAGTACATTCTCTTTGTTACCTCATTAGAACTGGGACACATCTTCATTTCCTGCAGAAGTTACAACAACCACCAGTCTAAGCAGGCCACGCAGGGAACTTTCATCCATACAATCAGAAATCTTGCAGCCAGTTCAAAACCCTGTGAGTGACCAATCTTGACGAGAAATTTTAAGCACCTAATGAAACAGCGGTGCATGAGAACTGTTTGAACCAAGGGCAATTGTCTCACTACAATTTCAAGATTGTGATGATCATTTTAAACATTTTAGACATTCCATATTCCACTTTTGTTGAGGTCAAATCCTGCTATAAAAATCTGGTTAAATCCTATACGCTGAAGCCTATTTACTTGTTTTTACTTCAGAACCTTCCTTATGAGGGCCAAATTTCTGGAGGATTAAGAGAAGGCATGGCCTTGTACTTACAGGGAATTATTCCTACTAATGCTGACAGGTGAGGAATTTATTTATTTATTTATTCATTCATTTATTTTCGAGAGATTGGGAAATTTTGACAAAAAACAAACACCTTTTCTTTGGTTAGGGTACTTAAACACATTTCAACTTTTATACAGGTTTGCACTAAATTTCAAGACTGGGCAGTCTGAGAATGATGACATTGCTTTTCACTTCAACCCTCGAATGGACCAGAAGGTGTCCATGAACAGCTTCAGGAATAAAGGATGGGAGACTGAGGAAAGTATCACTGACAGCCCCTTCAAAAAAGGAGAAGCTTTTGAGATGTTCACTGTCATCAAACCCAAAGGATATCAAGTATGTATTTTGAGACACCTTGCAGCACACAGCTTAAAAGGATGTTAGAACCTTGTCCTCACAGGTGTTGTGTTGCTTTGGTTCACCAGGTATACGTAAATGGTAAGGAGCAGTACACATTCAAGCACCGTATACCGCTGGAAAAAGTGACTACATTAAATATCAGTGGAGATGTTGCCGTGAACCTTTTAGGCTTTATACAAGTAAGTTACATTTTTATTGCTGCTGTGGAAATATTTCAGCATGAATGGTATCCAGTGAGAATGAGATGAAAAGTAAAAAGCTCTCTAAATACACTATGTTCACCCTTTAGAACTGGAGTGCATCCCCATTTGTTACTAAAGTCAAGTCAAAACCTGCACATCTGGGCAGCCCATGTGAAAAACGTTCCACTGTACATTTAGATATCTTGCAGCCAGTCCAAAACCCTGTGAGTAACCAATCATTGCCAGTGACATCTGACTGCAAAAAAAGTAAAAGCTCTTAATGAAACAGCTTTGCATGAGACTTGTTTTACTACAAGAGTAACTTTTCACCACAATTTTAGGATTATGATGACCACTTTAAACATCAATAAAATTCTGTATTTTAATGAATAATGCATTTGAAATTTCAGTTTCAAAGGCTGATGTATGCTGATGGCTATTTTCTTGATTTTGCTGCAGACTCTTCCTTATGTGGGACCAATATCAGGAGGACTGAGAGAAGGCATGGCCTTGTACTTGCAGGGAGTCATTCCTACTAATGCTGAATGGTAAGGAATTGTTTTGTTGGACAGTTTGGTTTATTTATTTTTTTTTTTATTTTATTTATTTTTTTTT
This sequence comes from Cirrhinus molitorella, assembly GCA_033026305.1. Classification (NCBI taxonomy): domain Eukaryota; kingdom Metazoa; phylum Chordata; class Actinopteri; order Cypriniformes; family Cyprinidae; genus Cirrhinus; species Cirrhinus molitorella. Next base: position 29,118,848 of record CM065127.1, on the reverse strand, counting down.
TTTTAATTGTTATTTGGTTTTGGTTGTTTTAAAATGTTTCATCATTCCTGCAGGTTTTCAATCAATTTCAAAACTGGTCAGTCAGACAGTGATGAGACTGCTTTCCACTTTAACCCTCGAATGGACCAGAAGGTGGCCATGAACAGCTTCAGGAACGGAGGATGGGAGGCTGAGGAAAGTATCTCTGACAACCCATTTAAAAAAGGACAAGCTTTTGAGATGTTCACCGTCATCAAATCTAAAGGATATAAGGTGTGTGTTTTGAGACAGGAAAATCACCACATGACCCTTAAAGAAATCTAGAATCATGTCCTCACATGGGTTGTGTTGCTTGGGTTCTTCAGGTATATGTGAATGGTAAGGAGCAGTACACATTCAAGCACCGTATACCACTGGAAAAAGTGACTACATTAAATATCAATGGAAATGTTGTTGTGAACCTTTTTGGCTTCATAGAAGTAAGTTACATTTTCTACAGCTGTAGAAATATTGCAGCATGAATGATACTGTGTCAGAATCCAGTGAGAATGAGATGAAAAGTAAAAAGCTCTCTAAATACACTATGTTCACCCTTTAGAACTGGAGTGCATCCCCATTTGTTACTAAAGTCAAGTCAAAACCTGCACATCTGGGCAGCCCATGTGAAAAACGTTCCACTGTACATTTAGATATCTTGCAGCCAGTCCAAAACCCTGTGAGTAACCAATCATTGCCAGTGACATCTGACTGCAAAAAAAGTAAAAGCTCTTAATGAAACAGCTTTGCATGAGACTTGTTTTACTACAAGAGTAACTTTTCACCACAATTTTAGGATTATGATGACCACTTTAAACATCAATAAAATTCTGTATTTTAATGAATAATGCATTTGAAATTTCAGTTTCAAAGGCTGATGTATGCTGATGGCTATTTTCTTGATTTTGCTGCAGACTCTTCCTTATGTGGGACCAATATCAGGAGGACTGAGAGAAGGCATGGCCTTGTACTTGCAGGGAGTCATTCCTACTAATGCTGAATGGTAAGGAATTGTTTTGTTGGACAGTTTGGTTTATTTATTTTTTTTTATTTTATTTATTTATTTATTTTTTATTGTTATTTGGTTTTGGTTGTTTTAAAATGTTTCATCATTCCTGCAGGTTTTCAATCAATTTCAAAACTGGTCAGTCAGACAGTGATGAGACTGCTTTCCACTTTAACCCTCGAATGGACCAGAAGGTGGCCATGAACAGCTTCAGGAACGGAGGATGGGAGGCTGAGGAAAGTATCTCTGACAACCCATTTAAAAAAGGACAAGCTTTTGAGATGTTCACCGTCATCAAATCTAAAGGATATAAGGTGTGTGTTTTGAGACAGGAAAATCACCACATGACCCTTAAAGAAATCTAGAATCATGTCCTCACATGGGTTGTGTTGCTTGGGTTCTTCAGGTATATGTGAATGGTAAGGAGCAGTACACATTCAAGCACCGTATACCACTGGAAAAAGTGACTACATTAAATATCAATGGAAATGTTGTTGTGAACCTTTTTGGCTTCATAGAAGTAAGTTACATTTTCTACAGCTGTAGAAATATTGCAGCATGAATGATACTGTGTCAGAATCCAGTGAGAATGACGTGAAGATTGAAATGATTTCTAAATACAGTACGTTCTCTCTGTTACATCATTAGAACTGGGGTAAATCTTCATTTTCTACAGAAGTTACAACAATCACCAGTCTAAGCAGGCCACGTAGGGATCTTTCAACCATACAATCAGAGATCTTTCAGCCAGTCCAAAACCCTGTGAGTGACCAAACTTGTCCAGTGACTTCTGACTGCACAACAAACTACAATCACTTAATGAAACAGCAGTACATGACAACTGTCTAACCCAAGAGCAGACTATGATGAACAATTTAAACATGAATGAAATCCCAAATGTTCTATTGCATTGAGTTCAAAATCTGCCACAATAATCCAGTTAATAATAATAATAATAATAATAAATAATGCCATTTACTTGTGTTTACTGCAGACCCTTCCTTATGTGGACCAAATTTCTGGAGGACTAAAAGAAGGCATGGCCTTGTACTTACAGGGAGTTATTCCTACTAATGCTGACAGGTGAGGAATTTATTTATTCATTTATTTTCGAGAGATTCGGAAATTTTGACAAAAAACAAACACCTTTTCTTTGGTTTGGGTACTTAAACACATTTCGACTTCTACACAGGTTTGCACTAAATTTCAAGACTGGGCAGTCTGAGAATGATGACATTGCTTTTCACTTCAACCCTCGAATGGACCAGAAGGTGTCCATGAACAGCTTCAGGAATGGAGGATGGGAGACCGAGGAAAGTTTCATTGACAGCCCCTTTAAAAAAGGAGAAGCTTTTGAGATGTTCACTGTCATCAAACCTGAAGGATATCAGGTATGTGTTTTGAGACACACACCTTGCAGCACACATCTTAAAAGCATGCTAGAACCTTGTCCTCACAGGGGTTGTGTTGCTTTGGTTCATCAGGTATACGTGAATGGTAAGGAGCAGTATACATTCAAGCACCGCATACCGCTGGAAAAAGTGACTACATTAAATATCAGAGGAGATGTTGCCGTGAACCTTTTAGGCTTTATAAAAGTAAGTTATATTTTCAGTGCTGTTGTAGAAATATTGCAGCATGAATAGTACTGTATCAGAATCCAGTGAGAATGACATGAAGATTGATATGCTTTCGAAATACAGTACATTCTCTTTGTTACCTCATTAGAACTGGGACACATCTTCATTTCCTGCAGAAGTTACAACAACCACCAGTCTAAGCAGGCCACGCAGGGAACTTTCATCCATACAATCAGAAATCTTGCAGCCAGTTCAAAACCCTGTGAGTGACCAATCTTGATGAGAAATTTTAAGCACCTAATGAAACAGCGGTGCATGAGAACTGTTTGAACCAAGGGCAATTGTCTCACTACAATTTCAAGATTGTTATGATCATTTTAAACATTTTAGACATTCCATATTCCACTTTTGTTGAGGTCAAATCCTGCTATAAAAATCTGGTTAAATTCTATACACTGAAGCCTATTTACTTGTTTTTACTTCAGAACCTTCCTTATGAGGGCCAAATTTCTGGAGGATTAAGAAAAGGCATGGCCTTGTACTTACAGGGAGTTATTCCTACTAATGCTGACAGGTGAGGAATTTATTTATTTTTTTATTCATTTATTTTCGAGAGATTGGGAAATTTTGACAAAAAACAAACACCTTTTCTTTGGTTAGGGTACTTAAACACATTTCAACTTTTATACAGGTTTGCACTAAATTTCAAGACTGGGCAGTCTGAGAATGATGACATTGCTTTTCACTTCAACCCTCGAATGGACCAGAAGGTGTCCATGAACAGCTTCAGGAATAAAGAATGGGAGACTGAGGAAAGTATCACTGACAGCCCCTTCAAAAAAGGAGAAGCTTTTGAGATGTTCACTGTCATCAAACCCGAAGGATATCAAGTATGTATTTTGAGACACCTTGCAGCACACAGCTTAAAAGGATGTTAGAACCTTGTCCTCACAGGTGTTGTGTTGCTTTGGTTCACCAGGTATACGTAAATGGTAAGGAGCAGTACACATTCAAGCATCGTATACCGCTGGAAAAAGTGACTACATTAAATATCAGAGGAGATGTTGCCGTGAACCTTTTAGGCTTTATAAAAGTAAGTTACATTTTTATTGCTGCTGTGGAAATATTTCAGCATGAATGGTACTTTGTCAGAATCCAGTGAGAATGAGATGAAAAGTAAAAAGCTTTCTAAATACACTATGTTCACCCTTTAGAACTGGAGCGCATCCCCATTTGTTACTAAAGTCAAGTCAAAACCTGCACATCTGGGCAGCCCATGTGAAAAACATTCCACTGTACATTTAGATATCTTGCAGCCAGTCCAAAACCCTGTGAGTAACCGACCATTGCCAGTGACATCTGACTGCAAAAAAAGTAAAAGCTCTTAATGAAACACCATTGCGTGAGACTTGTTTTACTACAAGAGTAACATTCTCACCACAATTTTAGGATTATGATGACCACTTTAAACATCAATGGAATTCTATATTTTAATGAATAATGCATTTGAAATTTCAGTTTCAAAGGCTGATGTATGCTGATGGCTATTTTCTTGATTTTGCTGCAGACTCTTCCTTATGTGGGACCAATATCAGGAGGACTGAGAGAAGGCATGGCCTTGTACTTGCAGGGAGTCGTTCCTACTAATGCTGAATGGTAAGGAATTGTTTTGTTATCAAATTTGGGAAATTGAACAAAACCAATTCACTGTTATTTTGATTCAGGTGTCTGAACACATTTTAACTTCTGCACAGGTTTCAAATAAATTTCAAGACTGGGCAGTCCAACAATGATGACATTGCTTTCCAGTTTAACCCTCGAATGGACCAGAAGGTAGTCATGAACAGCTTTAGGAATGGAGGATGGGAGGCAGAGGAAAGTGTCTCAGACAACCCATTTAAAAAAGGAGAAGCTTTTGACATGTTCACTCTCATCAAATCTGAAGGATATCAGGTACATGTTTTGAGAACACCCCTGAAAGGAATCTAGGACCTTTTATTCATATGTGTTGTGTTGCTTCACTTCATCAGGTTTTTGTGAATGGTAAAAAGCTGTACACATTCAAACAACGTATACCGTTTGAAAAAGTGTCAGCATTAAATATCAGTGGAGATGTTGCTGTGATCCTTTCTGGCTTCATAAAAGTAAGTTACTTTTTCATCAGCAGAAACAATAAAACCCGTATGAATGATACTGTTATGGAATCCGGTGAGAATGGGTTGGAGGGTGAAAAGATTTGTTAATTTACTTTTTCTCTGTTCCCTCATTAGAACTGGAGCACATCTTCATTAGTTACATCAAAAATCACCAGTCTGGGCAGCTCACATGGAGAAATTTCCACCGTACATTCAGAGATCTTGCAGCCAATTCAAAACCCTGTAAGTGGCCGATCATTTCCAGTCACTTCTGAAAGCACAATGAAACAGCAGTGCAAGAAAACTGTTTTGCCCAATTAAGAGCAATTGTCACATCACAGTTTCAAGACTGTGATGACCACTTTAAACATCAATGAAGTTCTATATTCTCATGTCTGTGAGTTCAAAACCTCACATAAAAATCTGGTTAACATATGCTGATACCTGTTTTCTTGTGTGAAATGCAGAGCCTTCCTTATATGGGTCACATTTCTGGAGGACTGAAAGAAGGCATGGCCTTGTACTTGCAGGGAGTTGTTCCCACTAATGCTGACCAGTAAGGAATCATTTTGTTACAAAATTTGGGAAATTGAACAAAACCAATTCACTGTCATTTGGGTTCAGGTGTTTGAACACATTTTAACTTCTGCACAGGTTTGAAATAAATTTCAAGACTGGGCAGTCCAACAATGATGACATTGCTTTCCACTTTAAACCTCGAATGAACCAGAAGGTAGTCATGAACAGCTTTAGGAATGGAGGATGGGAGGCAGAGGAAAGTGTCTCAGACAACCCCTTTAAAAAAGGAGAAGCTTTTGACATGTTCACTTTCATCAGATCTGAAGGATATCAGGTACGTGTTTTGAGAATGAGACTCACCACACCCCCAAAAGGAAACTTGTATTCATGTGTGTTGTGTTGCTTCACTTCATCAGGTTTATGTGAATGGAATAAAGCTGTATACATTCAAGCACCGTATACCTCTTGAAAAGGTGTCAGCATTAAATATCTGTGGAGATGTTGCTGTGATCCTTTCTGGCTTCATAAAAGTAAGTTACTTTTTCATCAGTAGAAACAATAAAACCATATGAATGATACTGCTATGGAATCTGGCGAGAATGGGTTGGAGGGTGAAAAGATTTGTTAATTTACTTTTTCTCTGTTCCCTCATTAGAACTGGAGCACATCTTCATTAGTTACATCAAAAATCACCAGTCTGGGCAGCTCACATGGGGAAATTTCCACCATACATTCAGAGATCTTGCAGCCAGTTCAAAACCCTGTAAGTGGCCGATCATTTCCAGTCACTTCTGAAAGCACAGTGAAACAGCAGTGCAAGAAAACTGTTTTGCCCAATTAAGAGCAATTGTCACATCACAGTTTCAAGACTGTGATGACCACTTTAAACATCAATGAAGTTCTATATTCTCATGTCTGTGAGTTCAAAACCTCACATAAAAATCTGGTTAACATATGCTGATACCTGTTTTCTTGTGTGAAATGCAGAGCCTTCCTTATATGGGTCACATTTCTGGAGGACTGAAAGAAGGCATGGCCTTGTACTTGCAGGGAGTTGTTCCCACTAATGCTGACCAGTAAGGAATCATTTTGTTACAAAATTTGGGAAATTGAACAAAACCAATTCACTGTTATTTGGGTTCAGGTGTTTGAACATATTTTAACTTCTGCACAGGTTTGAAATAAATTTCAAGACTGGGCAGTCCAACAGTGATGACATTGCTTTCCACTTTAAACCTCGAATGAACCAGAAGGTAGTCATGAACAGCTTTAGGAATGGAGGATGGGAGGCAGAGGAAAGTGTCTCAGACAACCCCTTTAAAAAAGGAGAAGCTTTTGACATGTTCACTTTCATCAGATCTGAAGGATATCAGGTACGTGTTTTGAGAATGAGACTCACCACACCCCCAAAAGGAAACTTGTATTCATGTGTGTTGTGTTGCTTCACTTCATCAGGTTTATGTGAATGGAATAAAGCTGTATACATTCAAGCACCGTATACCTCTTGAAAAGGTGTCAGCATTAAATATCTGTGGAGATTTTGCTGTGATCCTTTCTGGCTTCATAAAAGTAAGTTACTTTTTCATCAGTAGAAACAATAAAACCATATGAATGATACTGTTATGGAATCTGGCGAGAATGGGTTGGAGGGTGAAAAGATTTGTTAATTTACTTTTTCTCTGTTCCCTCATTAGAACTGGAGCACATCTTCATTAGTTACATCAAAAATCACCAGTCTGGGCAGCTCACATGGGGAACTTTCCACCATACATTCAGAGATCTTGCAGCCAGTTCAAAACCCTGTAAGTGGCCGATCATTTACAGTCACTTCTGAAAGCACAGTGCAACAGCAGTGCAAGAAAATTGTTTTGCCCAATTAAGAGCAATTGTCACATCACAGTTTCAAGACTGTGATGACAACTTTAAACATCAATGAAGTTCTATATTCTCTTCTATGTCTGTGAGTTCAAAACCTCACATAAAAATCTGGTATGCTGATGCCTATTTTCTTGTGTGTACTGCAGAGCCTTCCTTATGTGGGTCACATTTCTGGAGGACTGAGAGAAGGCATGGCCTTGTACTTAAAAGGAGCTGTTCCTACTAATGCTAACAAGTAGGGAATTTTTTATTTTTATTTTTATTTTTGACAGTTTGGGAAATTGAGCAAAAATGCTAAATACATTTTAACTTCTATACAGGTTTGAACTAAATTTCAAGACTGGAAAGTCCAACAATGATGACATTGCTTTCCACTTTAACCCTCGAATGGACAAGAAGGTAGCCATGAACAGCTTCAGGAACAGAAAATGGGAGTCTGAGGAAAGTGTATCTGACAACCCCTTTAAAAAAGGACAAGCTTTTGAGATGTTTATTGTCATCAAGTCTGAAGGATATGTGGTAAATATTATGAAAAATTAAACTCACAGCACCAATAAAACAAAGATAAGAAATTTTACTCACATATTGTGTTGCTTTGGTTCATCAGGTATACGTGAATGGCAAGGAGCAGTACACATTCAAGCACCGTATACCGCTGGAAAAAGTGTCAATGTTGAATATCAATGGAGATGTCTTTGTGAATCTATTTGGCTTCATACAAGTAAGTCACATTTTCTGCAGCTGTGGCAATATTTCATCATGAATGGTACTGTCAGAATCTATTGAAAATAGAAATAAAAACTTTTTAAATACTTTCTCTCTTTGTAGAACTGGAGCAAATCCTCATTTATCACTAAAATCAGATCAAGAACTGCACATCTGGGCAGCTCACGCTGGGACCTTTCAACAATACAGTCAGAAGTCTTACAGCCAGTCCAAAATCCTGTGAGTGACTGATTCTTTCCTGTGATTCTCACTGAGTAATGAACTGCAAGTATTTTCCCTCTGCAATTCTGTCAAAGAGACAGCAGCTTGTAGAGGCTCATGGAGCATCTGAATGAACTCTGGTTAAAGGTAGCTAGAATGGGCGGTGTGGTAAGCTGGGATTTCAGCATTCGGACAGCCTCAGAGCATTCTGCAGTCCAGTACTATGGCTCGTCTTTAAAATTAGTAGGTAGTAGTAATGAAGGTAGTGGGCTGTCTTGTCCAGAAATTGGGCAACCTGATTGACCAAAATTTACGGTCACCTTTTGAAAGCAGCTGGGGGCAGAGCTCAGGCCAAATGGCATGTGTGTACCAATATTCCACATTGTTTGTTATGAACACTGTGAGGTTTCTGTTGGAAGAATGGAAGTGGCACCTGCAGATAACCTTAGCGCAGGTCTAGCTTAGTAAAGACCGTTGACCCACAGAAGTGGGTGGTCAACTCCTCTGCCGTAGGTAAAGAGTTCTTTTCAGGAATAACCGCCTTATTGACAGAGAGCAAGTCCACAAAGACTTTTATTCCCTCAAACATTTTTTTCTGGCCATGACCAGGTTGGAGATCCAGGGAGCAGCATTTACTGGGTCAATCACTCCTATAGCCAGCATAATTTGGAGCTCTGCCATCACTTCATCCCCCAAAGTGAGGGGAATCCTGTGCAAGGGATGAAGGACCGGTTACATCTCTGGTGGATCCACCAGAGACCTGTGGGCTGTGAGGCACCTGAGTCAAACAGTGCTGGCTGTCTCTGTTGCCAGGTAGAGGTGACAAGGTGAATGTCTGAGCCCTTGTCATCTTGCAGGGTGAATCCTAAGCATAAGAAAAGATTCAGTGGTTAGCAGAGAGAGCGACTGCTTCCTTGTAAGTTTTTGCAAGCCAGACTGCGCAATATATTCTCTGTCCCTCCGCCCCAAAACAGTGGCAAATCAGGGCGATCTTTCTCTGGTTGGAAATGCCATTGTAGTCCATAGCTTCAAGATATACTGAGAAACCATCAAACCAACTCACCCACAGAATAGTAGGTTCACCAGGCACGGGAAGGTGCTGGAGGTGATAAGCTAAACTCAGCCTCGTTACCAAAGTTAAATTTAAACTGATCGAAAGCTTAAGAACTCAGTCTTAGCTTTAACGGATGTTTTTTCTTCTTTTATTTTTCTCTGTCTTATGCATGCTTCTCATTCATGCTAAACACTTCAAGAACTCTGTAACATACTGAACACAACAGACAGTCCACAAAAAAAAAAAAAATATCATTTACTCACAATATAATTTACTCACCCTCATATTGTTACAAAGCCATATGACTGTCTTTTATCTGTGGAACATTGTTTTTTCTTTGTTTTGTCTTTCCAAACAATGAATAATAAAGATGCAAAAGGAGATCTTGGGAAATGCTAACTTTTGTATGATAGCACTGAAAGAGATCGTCACACCCTCCCTGCAAACGCCGTCCAAAGCTACGCCCCCTAAATGCATCTACACACACAGACCAGACAACCAGAGACAGCATTACTGCAATACACTGTAACACAGAGTTCAACAGGCCAGGCAGGAAAACTGTGTGTTGCTAATAATGAATGGGAGACAAGAAGATGGCGTATTTTCCCCGAGTTTAATAAAGCATACAGCGAAAATGTCACAAACAGAAAGGCTGTTTGTATAACCTACCATGACCTATTTTCTTGTGCTTACTACAGACTATTCCTTATGTGGGCCCAATTTCAGGAGGACTGAGAGATGGCATGGCCTTATACTTGCAGGGAGTTGTTCCTACCAATGCTAACCAGTAAGCTTCTTTTGACTTTGTTTATGCAACAAAATTTTAAATGAATTCAATACTACAGTTCAGTCAGGAAGATCACATTCTCTGATGTGCACTGATGTATGGTTAGGTAACACAAACCACCACGTCACAATATTATAATTGTTTTGGTACTGCACCAAACATGAAAGTGATACACAGCCCTGCACTAGATTTGTTGTAGTTATTTCTTTTTGGACTAATATTTCCAATCTCAGTTCATCATAATGTAGAGAAAAGAGTCATTGTCAAGATTAAAATGTCTCAACTTCCATGCAGGTTTAGAATGAATTTCAAGACTGGGCCAACTGACAAGCATGACATTGCTTTCCACTTCAACCCCCGAATGGGCTCAAAAGTGGCCATGAACAGCTTCAGGAATGGAAAATGGGAAACTGAGGAAGGTTTCTCAGACAACCCCTTTAAAAAAGGAGAAGATTTTGAGATGTTCCTTGTAATCAAATCTGATGGATATCAGGTATGCGTCTTGAGACACTAAGCTCATAGCACAGCCCTAAAAGAAAGGTAAGATCTTGTCCTCACACAGGTTGTGTTGCTTTGGTTCTTCAGGTATATGTGAATGATAAGGAGCAGTACATATTCAAGCACCGTATACCACTGGAAAAAGTGACAACATTAAATATCAATGGAGATGTTGCTGTGAACCTGTTTGGCTTCATACAAGTAAGTTACATTTTCTGTGGATGTGGCAAAATTGCAGCAGGAATGATACGTAAGAATCTATTAAGAATGACATGGAGAGTAAAAAGCTTTCTAAATACACTCTCTCTGTTCCCTCATTAGAACTGGAGCAAATCCTCATTTATTACTGCAGTCAAGTCAAAAACCTTACATCTGGGCAGCCCACGTGGGGAACTTTCCACCATAAAGTCAGAGGTCTTACAGCCCATTCAAAATCCTGTGAGTGACTCCTGAGTAAACAGTAATATGCAAGCACTTATGGAGATGGTCCACCTAAAAATCGGTCTAATCCCTATTTTCTTGTGTTTACTGCAGACTCTTCCTTATGTGGCCCCAATTCCAGAAGGGCTAAGAAAAGACATGGCCTTGTACGTTCAGGGAGTCGTTCCTACTAATGCTGATCGGTAAGTTACAATTCAGTTGGCCATGTGTAAGAAACCAATCCTCTGATATTCACTGAATAAGTTAGGCTTAGGTAACAGGAGCTAGCACATGATAAGATACATATAGCAATAAACAATCACAGAACATTATATCTTAATGCATTACAATATTGTTATATTAATATTGAACCCAGGCCTGCACTAAATATTAAACAATATGTGATCTGTTGTAGTTTAATTAACTAGTTAATTTAATTACCTAATCTCTCTGATCTCAAATCGTCATGAGGTTGGTAAGATAAGTCATTATTTGGATTCTGATCATTTAACTTACTTCCATGCAGGTTTTCCATAAATTTCAAGACTGGGCCAACTGGCAAGGATGACATTGCTTTCCACTTCAACCCCAGAATGGGCTCAAAGGTGGTCATGAACACCTTCAGTAATGGAAAATGGGGAGCTGAGGAATGTGTTTCTGACAACCCCTTTAAAAAAGGAGAAGCTTTTGAGATGTTCTTTGTCATCAAATCTGAAGGATATCAGGTATGTGTTTTGAGACATGACCCTTTCAGCACCCTTTAAATTATATTATTATCAGATTTCAAATAATTATTTTTTTTTGGCAACTTTCAAATGATGATGTGACCATAGGAAACTAAGCCATATTAATATTTATTATTAATATTTGTTAAGTTGCTACTTCTAATATGGTTTTGTTTTGGTTAGGTTCGTATAAAAGGCCAACAGTATAGCATGTTCAAGCACCGCATCCCATTGGAAAAAGTAACTACAATCAACATTTACGGAAATGTCTCCATCAGTTTCCTTGGTTTTGTCATGGTGAGCAATACCAGCCTGCTTGTTTTCTATATGCATACAATATAACTTATATATTATAACTTAATATATATATAGTATACATGCAAGTTTATAACTTTCCTTTGTTTTCACAGGGAATGTGAATAGGACCATTTCTGTAACTCCACCTATAATAGAGACTAATGTGAAAGTCATGTATGTCCTCATCCTGGTATTCACACATCCAAGTATATCATAGATTTAAATCTAATCCTTTACCACAAACCAGGGTTACCGCTTTTATAGCAATGAAAGCAAATAATGTTGCATGTTTTGGGTCACAATACAAATATGTTTTAAAAAGGCTCTGTCACCATATAGATAGACATATAATGCATTATATTCATAAAATATTTTTTTTTTTTTCATTGAAACATAAGCGATCTGAAGTTTAATAGCAATGTGAGGTGATTTATAGAGAAGCTGAATGATTATGTGATTCTTTATGGCAAACCATCCTAAAAGTAAACCTTGAGATTTACAGAGAATACAGCAACAAAATGTAAGTTTTTCAGTTCATTGAAAATTTTGTCCCAAAGACAAAGATCACTGAGAAACTGATTTCACAGTCGATCTAGCTCAATAAAATATATTCAACGTGTCTTTAAATGTGTTCACATAAATGGCCACAAGGTGGAACTATTTCTACAGTATGACATACAGTGAACTGTACTCCCTTGTCATCAGTAGGCTTTTGTCTGAAACCAATAATGAACTGAGCACAATATGCTTATTGTTATTATCACCCACTATAATTACCAACATACAAAAAAAAGAATGATTCATGATTGTCTTAGAAATATGTCACTATATCAGAATTGTGTGCCAAATAAAGACTTTTTAAATTGACTGTTTACATTTTTTTTTGCTCCAAACTAAAAAATCCAAACTGATCACACTTGTAACACTGCTAGCCATTCTTCCAAAGCCTGTCTCATGCTTTCTTTACAACTATACATATTTTCATCCACTCAGTCATTGTTTTTTAAAATAAGATTCTTGTATTATATATTTAGAACATTTGATTTTCACCGAAACACAACTTTGTGATCTTTCAATTTAGTACTTTTAACAGTCAGTTCATTCAAGAGCAACCAATGTAAGATACATGTTTTAAATCGCATTTGTTGCTAAAAGAATTACAGTAATACAGGCAGTAATTGTCATGTTAGAAAATACACTTACATTACCAAGCTTGCATAACTTACATAAAATCCATAAGCTAGAACAGAGTTTACTGCCAATGCGGTAATGTCCTCAATGTGCCACGACTCTATACTCTAGCTGAACTTTTAAGAAGGGTGAGTTATAGTAATGTGCAGTCTTTACCATGGTAATGCTCACAGTATCACATGGCATAATAAAAAATGCTGTTTTTGATGCCATCTGTTTTCCTTTTTCTGATACATCTCTTATCGATCTCTGATCAGTTCCTTTATCTTGTGTCCTGCTGTGTGTTCAAAAATAGCAAAACACATGGTTTTACAAATGAGGACGTCCTCAAAGGGAGGTTTTAGGTGATATTGTCAAGTTTCTCTTACTTCTGGGTACCAGAAGCATTTGGTGTATGATTTGGCATTAGCAAACTGCAGATGTGAGGTCAAACGAATTAGGGCGCATTAACTCACTATCACAAAAACAAACAAACAAAAAAAAAAAAATAGACAAGATACAGCTAAAAATACAAATACAATGTGAAGTGAAACCCCAATGATCCACATTACCTCTCACTAAGCAGCACTCTGATTTTCTCATTCTCTCTTGGGCTTTTCTAATGTGATAACACCTATGCACTGCAAGAACTATTATATCAGTATTGCACAGCTAGGTGGGTGGATCATTAGTAATCAGTTTCTTTGAGAAGTGAGAGCTCTGCTGTGATAACGGGAAAGATAAAGAGTAAAGGGAAAATACACTGACTACATAAAGTGGAAAAACACTGTTGCTCAGATTCAGCCTACTCAGGCAGTACAGTAGCAGCGACTGTGACGCAGCTGTGAAGATGATGTAACGACAATGCAGTAAATCCCAGACAGTGCTAGTCCTATTATAAATTGATGTCTGTGTCCTCAATGGTCCCTGCAAACGTTTTACCTCATAAATTAGATTCAAGTTAAGTGGTTCAATATCTGCAGTCTTATTTGGAGACTGTAAAATTGTGTTTAGCTGCAGGTCTGCCTAAGCCATTCTGAATATTCAGCACTGCTAAGAGTTTGATTTACAGAGTTCAGTCAGAGGATGCTGAGTGCAGAAATGCCCCTGTGAATGAGAATTACAGCATCTACAGATACCTGTTGCTTTGCCCTACCCACAAATTTCCAGATCTTTGGTAGTGCAAATCACAGCATCCGTAATGTATGTAATTGCTACATATCCAACTACAGTTCAGCTCGTAAGTTTACAACATCATGGAGAAATCTGCAAGACATATATTGCTAGACATAAGAGTGGATATAAAATTGGATTTGTATTTCATACTGCCTATATTGAAGCTCATGTTGACATCAAATTATCCTTTACAGCATTTACTCACCCTTAATGCATAAGGTATTAAGCCATTTTAAATAATATCTGATTTTACATTTACATTTAGTCATTTAGCAGACGCTTTTATCCAAAGCGACTTACAATAGAAGCAATCAGAGCAACAAGAGAGCGACAGTGTATAAGTGCTGTGGCAAATTTCAGTTAGATAAACACGATAAGTCTTGCAAGGGTTTTTTTTTTTTTTGTTTTTTTTTTTTTATAAATATAGAAAACTGAAAAGAGTAGGAAAGAGCTAGTGTCAATTGGTCAAGTTCTGCCGAAAAAGATGGGTTTTCAGACGTTTTTTGAAGATGGCCAATGACTCAGCTGATCGAATTGAGATGGGTAGGTCATTCCACCAGCTGGGAACAGTCCACAAAAAGGTACGTGAAAGTGATTTTGAGCCTCTTTGGGATGGCACCACAAGGCATCGTTCATTTGCAGAACGCAAGCTTCTGGAGGGGACATAAGGTTGGATTAGACAGTTTAGGTATTCTGGTGCAGTGCCAGTGGTTGTCTTGTAGGCAAGCACCAGTACCTTGAATTTGATGCGAGCAGCTACTGGCAGCCAGTGCAGTCTGATGAAGAGAGGTGTGACATGGGCTTTCTTCGGCTCATTAAAGACCACTCTTGCTGCTGCATTCTGAATCATCTGCAAAGGCTTGGAAGTGCATGCAGGAAGGCCTGCCAAGAGTGCATTACAATAGTCCAGTCTGGAGAGGACAAGAGCTTGGACAAGAAGTTGTGTAGCCTGCTCTGATAGGAAGGATCTGATCTTCCTAATGTTGTACAAGGCAAATCTGCAGGATCGAGCTGTAGCAGCAATATGGTCTGTGAAGGTTAACTGGTTGTCCATCACAACTCCAAGATTCCTGGCTGTCCTAGAGGAAGTTATGGTTGATGAATTTAGCTGTATAGAGAAGTTGTGATGAAGCGCGGGGTTGGCTGAGATCACAATCAGTTCAGTCTTAGCAAGGTTGAGCTGAAGATGGTGTTCTTTCATCCAGCCAGAGATGTCGGTCAGACAAGCTGCGATGCGAGCAGGAACGGTGGGGTCATCTGGATGGAAGGAGAAGTAGAGTTGCGTGTCATCAGCATAGCAGTGATAGGAAAAAGCATGCTTCCGAATGACAGAACCTAACGACGACATGTAGATGGAGAAGAGCAGTGGTCCAAGCACTGAGCCTTGAGGAACTCCAGTAGCAAGAAGTTGTGACTCAAAAACTTCACTCCTCCAAGCCACCTTGAAGGACCTACCTGAGAGGTAAGACTTGAACCATTGGAGTGCGGTTCCTGAGATGCCCATCTTCATGAGGGTGGACAGGAGGATCTGGTGGTTGACGGTGTCAAATGCAGCAGACAGATCCAGTAAAATGAGTACTGAGGATTTGGATGCTGCTCTTGCCAATCTTAGGGCTTCAGTGACTGAGAGCAGGGCAGTCTCAGTTGAGTGGCCACTTTTGAAGCCAGACTGGTTTATGTCCAGGAGATGGTTCTGTGCAAGAAAGATAGAGAGTTGGTTGAATAGTACTCGCTCAAGTGTCTTAGCGATGAATGGGAAAAGGGATACTGGTCTGTAGTTTTCTAAAAGTGCTGGATTTAGAGTGGGTTTCTTAAGCAGTGGTATGACCCGAGCCTGCTTAAATGCTGTAGGAAATGTGCCAGTGTGGAGCGAGGTGTTTATGATGTGAGTAAGTGCTGGTATAACAGAGGTAGAAATGGCTTGGAGAATGTGAGTGGGGATAGGATCAAGCGGACAGGTAGTAGGATGATTGGAAATAATAAGTTTGGAGACGTCAGTCTCCATGAGTGGAGAGAAAGAGGAGAGAGTGTGAGTATTTGCTGTTGTGAAATTTGTATCAGTATGTGGTGTGGAAAATTGGTCGCTAATTGTTCTTGTCTTATTAATGAAAAATGTTGCAAAGTCATCAGCTGTAAGAGTTGATGTAGGAGGGGGAGGAGGAGGACAAAGGAGAGAAGAGAATGTTTTAAAAAGTGTGCGAGAATCGGGACAATTATTAATTTTGTTGTGGTAGTATGTTGATTTAGCAGTGGAGACATCTGCAGAGAATGAAGAGAGGAGTGACTGATACGCACTAAGGTCATTAGGGTTGTGTGATTTGCGCCACTTCCGCTCTGCAGCCCTGAGTCTAGAACGATGTTCACGGAGAACATCGGACAGCCAGGGAGCAGCGGGTGTGGTGCGTGCTGGTCTGGATAAGAGGGGGCAGAAGTTGTCTAGACAGGCTGATAAAGTGGAGCAAAGAGTGTCAGTAGCAGTGTTAGTGTCCAGTGCTGAGAACTGAGAGGGTGGAGGAAGTGCGGATGAAACCATAGACGATAGACAGGAGGTAGAAAGTATGCGTAGATTACGCCTAAAGGTAACTTGCGGTGGAGTGCGTGTTGTGTCTGTAGCCAATGTGAGGTCAGAGGTGATAAGGAAGTGGTCTGAAGTGTGCAGCGGAGTAACTAGAGTGTTGGCAGTTGAACAGTAGCGAGTGTAGATAAGGTCCAATTGGTTACCTGATTTGTGAGTAGCTGTGGTAGATACTCGCATGAGGTCAAATGAAGTAAGAAGAGTATTGAAGTCTGTAGCTTGGAGTTTTTCTAGATGGATGTTGAAGTCTCCAAGTAGTACCAGAGGAGTACCATCCTCCGGGAAGTGTGAGAGTAGCATGTCCAACTCCTCCAGGAAGTTACCAAGTTGACCTGGTGGACGATAAACAACTACAAGGTGGATTTTAACAGGGTGGATAACAGTAATTGCATGGGATTCAAATGATGTGTTGTTGGTGAAAGATGATAGAGGACTGAATTTCCAATCATTTGAAATGAGTAGACCAGTACCTCCACCCCTCCCAGTTTGGCGAGGGGTGTGTGAAAAAGTGTACATATTGGATAGGGCAGCCGGAGTGGCCGTGTCCTCAGGTTTAATCCAAGTCTCAGTTAGGGCCAAAAAGCTGAGACATGAATGATTAGCAATTGAGGAAATAAATTCAGCTTTATTTACTGCAGACTGGCAGTTCCAGAGCCCAATTGAAACAGAGATTGAATTAGATGTAGAGGATATAGAGACATTGCGCAGATTATTAGGGTTGCGCTGCCTCCAGTGTAAAATGCGTGAGTTGCGAGTGTTAGTAGTAATAGTAGGGATTTGTAAACACATAGTGAGTATAAGGGATTTAATCAGTTATAAGAAAGAGTAGGCGGTATAAAAGTAAAGAAAGGGGAAAGTGATACTCAAGTGCCTTGTCGGTGTCCTTGCTCGGTGGAGTCGTGCAAGGTAGAGTCGATGGTCTTTACACTCGTCGGTCTTCACACGAGGAGGAGTCACACGAGGACTGCCGCGGTGTAATAACCACTTATATATTCTGACACGTCAATTGAATTCAGCAGGCCATGCCTTGCTAGTTGGCTAACCGAAACTACACGAGACCCACGAGAACAAACGCGACTTGAGCGAGTGGTTCACACGGTAAACAAAGTAAGCAAAACAAATATCTCCTAGCAACAACAATCGCGTTAAAATCTAATGAGTAAAAAAGACAAAACACTTACAGACTGCTGTTCCCTTCTGCTGTTCTGTTGCTATGACTGATACTACTTGCAAATCGGTAAATAAGTACTCCAGCTGGCTTTGGCCACGCCTTGCTAGTTGGCTAACCGAAACTACAAAACTACACGAGACCCACGAGAACAAACGCGACTTGAGCGAGTGGTTCACACGGTAAACAAAAGTAAGCAAAACAAATATCTCCTAGCAACAACAATCGCGTTAAAATCTAATGAGTAAAAAAGACAAAACACTTACAGACTGCTGTTCCCTTCTGCTGTTCTGTTGCTTTTAAATCATATGTAATTTTTAATAATAGATTTTAGAATTGAAACAAGACATTTACAGTATGTATTATTCTACGGTAAGATTCATTTCTATATATACTGTACATTTGTAAAATTTTACATTGTAATAGTAGTTAAAGAGGGGTACAATGGTGTTTGGTATATTCATAGTTGTTTACAGTGTGTCACAAATCCGGTCTCTGTGGATCCCACTGATCACTGTCGGCGGGAATCCTCCCCTGAGTATTAGTGTCAATTTGGACTCCGTTTCCCAGGATCCCGTGCTAGTGTTGAACTCCACCCAGTTCGGCCATCTTAGGTCACTGGACCCGGATATAAATAGCGGCCATTTCCACTTCCATTTTGCAAAGTTTTGTCTAGCCCTAGCCAGCAATTCCGAGCGTTTTTCCTTGTGACTGATTTTTATGTACCGAACTGGACTGTTTCTCTCTTACGATTCCTCTCTGTTTGCCCCGACCCTCGCTTGTTTACTGGATTACTCTCGCTCGCTGCCTGCCCCAGACTATTTGCATGGACTTTATTTACTCTTTGGATTTGTCTCTGCTGTTCCCGATTGCTGTTGTTGACCCTGCCTGTTTCACTCCGATTCTGTTTAATAAACCGCTGCGAATGGATCCAACGTCTCCCCATTACAGAACATTTTGCCGCAACCGGATCCAGAGACAGTTTACCAACTGAGCACGGAGCTCACGGCTCAGGTTTCAATGCTCACGGCCCACCAACAGCAGATAACGTGGCTCTCCAACCTGACTGAGGAACTGGTAAAGTCTCTTCAAGTGCAGCCCCACTCACCTCCATGGTCAAATCCGGCAACTACCGTCTCTCCGGGTCACCTCCAGCCATACAGGCCTTCCAAGATCTAAAGCATAGATTCACCACAGCACCCATTCTTCACCATCCTGACCCCGAGAAAGAATTTATCGTCAAAGTAGACGCCTCCAGCTCAGAAACTGGCCCAGTGTTATCCCAATGCCATGGTGACCCCCCAAACTGTTCCCATGTGCTTTCTGCTTTCACAAGCTTAGTCCAGCCGAACGGAACTACGATGTAGGCAATCGTGAACTTCTGGCCATTAAATCTGCCTTGGAGGAATGGCGACATTGGCTGGAGGGGTCCCGCCTACCTTTCACGGTACTGACTGACCATCGCAACCTGGAATACCTCTGCTCGGCCAAACGACTTAATCACAGGCAGGCTCGCTGGGCTCTTTTCTTCACCCGGTTCAATTTCAAGGTTACCTACAGACCCGGTTCTCAGAGCACTAAGGCTGACGCCCTATCCCACAATTCAGAAAACGACTTAGAACCACCTTCCACTGAACCTATACTATCAACCTCCATCATTGTTGCTCCCGTGCTCTGGGATATCATGACAGAGATTAATGAAGCTCAAATTCAAGAACCCTCACCCCCAACTGCCCACAAGACTGTACCTAAGTGCCGCTCTCACTCCGACCCCGGGTCCTCACCCAAGTACACTCCTCTCCTAGTTCAGGTCACCCAGGTATCAATGCCACCATGCACCTTTTCTCCTCACGCTTCTGGTGGCCCTCCATGCAGTCCGATACCATTGACTTCATCCGTAAGTGCAACAGCTGAATCAAGAACTCTCACGTTACCTCTGTACCTACTGCCATAATAACCAGACCGACTGGAGTCTCTGAGTATGCTCAGAACTCGCTCCATAAACCTTCCACTAACCTCACTCCGTTTCAGTGGTTTTAGGTTTCCAACCTCCCCTCTTTCCATGGTCAAGTGAACCATCCAACCTACCAGCTGTCGACTCCTGGATGCAACAGAGCGAGGAGACCTGGAACCACATTCATCTACAATGAGCTGTTCGACGTACCTAGAGTCTGGCTGACCGGCTTTGCATACGTACCCCGGGAAAGTGGGTTTGGCTCTCAACCCAGGATCTACGCCTCCGGCTGCCATGCAGGAAACTCAACCCTAGGTACATGGGTCCTTTTCAGATAATAAAACAGATTACTCCCATTTCTTTTAGATTAAAACTCCCGTCAAATTACAGAATCTCACCCACCTTTCATGTTTCCCTGTTTAAGCCCGCTGACGACCCAAGAGGAGAGGAGAACCTAGAGGGGACCGGTCCGGCAGGCCCCCCTCCAATTATGGTGGATGGCGAGGAGGCCTACCAGTTACATGAAAATCTGGATTCCTGACACCGGGGGGGCTCGCTCCAGTACTTGGTCGACTGGGAGGACTACGGCCCTGAGGAAAAGTCCTGGGTCCAAGCTAACGATATCCTTGACCTATCCCTGATTGTGGACTTTCATCAGTCTCACCCAGATCGACCGGCCCCTCAACATCAAGGCAGACCCCGACTAGCCATGCCTTCTCGTGCCAGGAGTCGCTCCCAGGAGGGGGGCTTTGTCACAAATCCGGTCTCTGTGGATCCTTCCGATCGCCGTCAGCGGGAATCCTCCCCTGAGTATTATTGTCAATTTGGACTCCATTTCCCAGGATCCCGTGCTAGGGTTAAACTCCGCCTGGTTCGGCCATCATAGGTCTCTAGACCCGGATATAAATAGCGGCCATTTCCACTTCCCCTTTGTGAAGTTTTGTCCACCCTAGCCAGCAATTCTGAGCTTTGTCTCTGCTGTTCCCGATTGCTGTTGTTGACCCTGCCTGTTTCACTCCGATTCTGTTTAATAAACCACTGCGAATGGATCCAACGTCTCCAGATCTCCCCAACGTCTCCCCATTACACAGTGTTAAAGAGTTGGATTCTCATGCTAAACATGTCCAAAGTTTAAAAAAATAATTTAGACGAATGAGAATTTCTTTGCCGAAAATCTTACTTACTCCTTATATGAGCATTTCTCCAGGATAAACGTGCATGCAGCGCCTGCGCTCACGACGGCTAGACTGTGTGAAAGAGAGTGCGCCTATCAACGCGGTTCATTTGGCTGCACTGCCTCAAGGGATTTACTCGGGAAGAATGTCTCTAAAGAAGTGTGGTTTTGGCTGTAAGGCAAAGATATCTTTGCTCAGCTTCCCGAAGAACCCAGCATTACGTGTTGCAGCAATGGAGTTTTGCAAGTGTGTGTTTGTTGATGAATATTTCATATACAATGGCCAGTTCGACGCTGGATTTGTACATTGTTTGATACTGAAAGAGGAAGCGTCCCCAGCTATAACAGATCCCGGTCATGATTCAGAACTGCAGATGGTAAGTGAAACGGCATCAAATGTCTGTTTTATTGGCAATCCTAGCACACTTAAGTGATCATTGAACTTAGCTCCGCCCACGGTGAGCCTCCAGAAGCTTGGCTTTTCTGTAGAAAATCTGAAAGCTGTATTTTTCTTATATAAATATGATAAAACTAAAGACTTAGATATTAGGAGATATTAAGGATACAGTACTACTCTATAGGTACTCAGGATTAACATGAGATTAGGTGAAACTGTGTATGTTATGTACCCTTTAATAGTAGTTAGTGTGTATGAACAAACATCATTTAGAAATAGTATATTTATATAACAATATGTACAGTTACAACCTAGAGTAACACTTTACAGTAAGGTTCCATTTGTTAGCATTAGTTAACTGTGAAAAATATATATTTTTCTTAGCATTTATTAATTTTGCTAATGTTTATTTCAATATTAACTAACAATAAACAGTTTAATTTGTATACTAACATTAAGAAAACTGTATTGCAACACGTGTATTGCTCATTGTTAGTTAATGCTAACTAATGCATTCTTATTGTAAAGTATTACCAAAATTGCTGTAATAAGTGCTGTTCATTGTTAGTTTATGATTACAATTGTACCTTTCTTAATGACCGTGCTAGCGCGTAATAGATCTTAGGTGTATATAAATTACAAGTTTAAATCTATGTTTGTAGAGTAATGTCACACTACTGTCCGCTTGTCATCAGTCTGT
This sequence comes from Cirrhinus molitorella, assembly GCA_033026305.1. Classification (NCBI taxonomy): domain Eukaryota; kingdom Metazoa; phylum Chordata; class Actinopteri; order Cypriniformes; family Cyprinidae; genus Cirrhinus; species Cirrhinus molitorella. Next base: position 29,096,693 of record CM065127.1, on the reverse strand, counting down.
TTCTGTATCCTGCAGTATAAAACAGTATCTAAAAGCAAACACTGTTGGGACAAAGTTCAAGGTTTGAGCCTTGCATACTGTAAGAAATCTTTATTATCCTAGAGTTAAAGTGTGATTGAACTGACTGTCTCTTTGCAGCTGTGTCCATGTTTGGGTCACTTTCCACAGACTGGTCAATTTCAGTGCTATTTCCTGTCCTCCAGCCCCTGACCTAAACACATGCACTTGTGTGTACATTACGGAGCGACTTAAAAATGTTCCCACAAGCCAACATTAATCTTTCAGAATTTCTGAAGTCTTATCACAAACACTACTGTAAAGATTAATGATTTATAGGTTTTGTCTAAAATTAATGCTGTTGTTATCATTTTACAATTAATCAGAAGGGATGTCTGTGTGTGTGTGTGTGTGTGTGTGTGAGTGAGAGAGAGAGAGAGAGAGAGAGAGAGTGATCACACTATCACACCTTATTTGGCGTGGAAAATAAATGTCACTTTGATCTCTGGTAACAGGACTTTATATTTCTATTAAAGGGGTGATTAACTGAGAAACCAAAATTGCCTTGATCTTTTGACATATAATAAGTCATTATACTATAAAAACATCCTGTAAGTTTCAGAACTCAAAACTTTGTTTGTTACTCTAAAAACAGCTTACATTGAAGGCAGTCTCCCAAATCGACAGCTTTTGGACAGTTACTATGGATGAAGAATATCGACACCACTGCCTGTTTAGCCCTGCCACCCGAATCACACATCTATGTTTATGAGAAAGAAGAACACAGGTCTATGCAGAAACAAAATGATAAAGATTGCTCTGACAGCAAACAACAGGATGCTCTGCAGTGCCAATTTGTGGAAAAAAGTCTTTGCATTGTTTTCCTACTGATCCTACTTTCCTACGATTTAAAAAAAAGATTCAAACTAAAAGACGATGCTGTGCAGCCTATATGGGATCCAACAGTGATGGCGCTACAAAAGTGCGAGTAACTGTTTTCATTACATAGTCACTATTGCTTTGTCTCTTCCTACAGATCGTTTAAGTTATTCAAGTGTTTTAAACCTAAAAGGAATGGATGTATGCTCTTAGCCAATCATAGCAGTGGGCATTTACTTCAGAGTCTACAATCTGCCATGCCTAATTAAACAGAGCGTTCTGCTGAGGAGGAATAAAAACAGGACAGATTACTTCTAAATTATAATGTTGTTGTTTATATATATATATATATATATATATATATATACATATACATATATATATATATATATATATATATATATATATATATATTACTTCTAAATTATAATGTTGTTGTTTATATATATATATATATATATATATAAACAACAACATTATATATATGTATAATTTAGAAGTATATATATACAGAGCTGGGTAGAGTACTTGAAAATTGTAATCAGGTACAGATTACAGATTCCATGACAAAAATTGTAGTCAGTAGTGTAATCTACATTACATAGTTCAGGTAATCTAATCTGATTACTTTTGGATTACTTTTAGATTACTTTTAACTTAACTCATTTATCACATTGATTTAAATAGGAATATCTTATACCGTAATGATGAAGAAAATGTTCCATTCATTGTAATTTACAACAATTAAACACAAGGTTTCCCAAACTAGGGTTCGTACAGTAAAAGGAACTGCAGGGGGGTTGTAAATTTAATGAAACCTAACAATTAATTAAATCATAAACAATTAAAATAAAAATAAATAATTTTAAAACAAAGTCCCTTTCAAAACTATTCTGTACACTCAGTGGCCATTTTTGCAACGCCTCATACAAGCTCAAGTCTTAATGAATGGGTGAATCCAGAAATCTCAAAAACTGCTTCCTGAATTCACAATTAAAAAAAAATATATATATATGTCACCATCAGCAACAAAAATCAGAAATGAATTGTTCCATGAATGCTGTTTGTTATGCTCAAATAGCATTTAAAAAGCCATATTTGTTAATTACTGAAGGCAAGTATCACTGAATCCATGATTTTTTCTTAATTTTTAACGACTGTATATAACCATTCAACATTACAGTATAACTGAGAGCTATCAATTGAACATTTATTGGACTTTTAAAAATAACTTCTAATTTAAGTGAACTTAAAACAATCTTTCCATAAACCCACTATAATAAATGTCATACAGACTAGTAGCTACCAGTGTCCTTCAGCAAGAAAATATAGCCTAAAGTTATCAAACACTAAATTATATAAACATAATGCTTAAAAGTACAGAAGGCATTAATTTCCTTTTTTTTTTATTTTGTTTTTTGATTATCATACATCAAAGCAGCCGGTATACATAAAGACGCTCTGTGCATCCAAATAAGCACATTTCATATGCAGTTGTGAGTGAGGTGGCCAAACCTAGCCCCACCCATGCATTAATTGAGTTAAACACTTTCAACGCATTAAAAATGTCTAATGCAATTAATGTAAAAAATAATCGTCTGTGATAACATGCTTATTTTGACACCACTAATATGGCAAATGAGGTTTAGATGACAAAAAGTTTTGGAATGCCTGCATTACATTTAATTAAGAAATAACATGAATATGTGCTTTTTAATGGGTTTGAAAGACAAAAGGCTTCCAAAGATAATAATACATGGTTAAAAAAAGTTAAAATGAATGTGTTCATCAGTATTGATGCAATGTTGAAACCCTTCTTAAACCTGAGAAGTTTTTTGCAAATCCAGTGTGAATGTCCACAAAGCTGGAATTTCTGAATGTATATAATTTGTAGGCTGTTTTAGAAAACATTTAAAAGAAGAATAATTAGGGGGAATCAATGAGTTATGGATAATTTATTGCCATTTTGTGAATAATATGTAATCATGTAATCTATAAAAAAGTAACTGTACTCTGATTACGAGTACTTTAAAATGTAACTTACTCTGATTACAAGTACTTCATTTTTGTAATCTGATTACGTAATCCAGATTACATGTAATCAGTTACTACCCAGCTCTCTCTCTCTCTCTCTCTCTCTCTCTCTCTCTCTCTCTATATATATATATATATATAAATCTTGATAACATTATAAGTGGACCTCAGAGAACAGTACAAAACTGGGGGGGTTGGGGTCTAACATTACAGACCAGGTGATCAATATTCTTCTGGTTCAACTAAAATATCTAGAAACTAATTGTTTTAAAAATCAGACACCAAACAGAACACTTTAAAATAATGCCACACTTCTTTCACTACAAGAATAATGAATAATCTTATTATCTTTTAATCTTATTTGCAGAGGTGAGGGACTTGAGTCACATGACTTGACTCAAGTCTGACTTGAGTTACAAAGACTTGCTTGACTAAACTTGCTTGACTAAACTTAAAAAAGAGACTTGACTTTATAATAACTGTAATAATAATAATAATAATAATAAATCTACATTGCATAAAATTACATAAATTGGCAAATTACCAATTACAAGACCACGAACCAATGGCACCAGTGATCCGAGTTTGTGCGGTTCATGAATCTTGACGCTGCACAAGCACAGGAATACAGTCCGCCAAATACAGAGAGCAAGAGAACCTTCCAAGTTTCTTTTGGACGTAAACACTTGACCATATTCATAAAAGGAGATTTGCTGAATTCACAATTTATAAAGCCAGGATGTCGCCACTTCAAAAGATATGTAAGATAAGTAAGCTAACATTATTTGAATATCTGGAGAGAGAATAATGTAGAAAATAGCATGGGTCTTTATTTGTTTTCAAACTTCAAAAATAAAAATAAATAAAAAAAATAGAAATGATAAATTTATTGTCTTGTCATCAAACTTTAAATTCACTGACATTTGCCTCTCAAATCAAAGTGCTTTAGTCAGATATTTCTTTTATTTTATGCACCCAAAATTGAAGATATATTGGCAAAGCGTCTTTGAGCAACACACTTTGCATTTTAATGAACAAATACAAGGTTTTGAATAAAATTATGATTCAGTAACCCATGCTGCATTCACGCCATGTTGTTATTACCATAATTTCAACAACACATGGCGTTTTACTCCAAGCTGAATTATGCCAAAACGTTCACATGCTTGCAGACCTTGTAATTGACCCTGCACAAAGACTCTTTGTTACTGTTGCTATCTCCGACAAGCTATGCCGCTCTCACACAACACATAATGTTCTCACACAGTGAAAAATACATCACAGTGCAAAGAGGACACTAAAAATTTCAAAAACAGTTTCAGCTTATACATTTTGTCATTTTTAAATAAATTTAAATATATTTAAATAAATAAATACTATTTTGTTGCTTTTTAAAGTGTCCTGACAGATCGCTGTAGAACCTCAGTTCAAGTGGCATGTGAACCAATCATATTTTCCTCTTTACTAGTTATAGCATGAAATAAACATGAATAAACATCAGGAGGTATCTTATTTCAACTGTGGAAAGACGTCAATACACCATTTCTTCAAGTTCAAGTCGACCAACGTTAATCTACTCTCCTGTCTGGTTTGTTTGTCGGACAAATAAATACATGCACAGTAGTAAATACTATTCTGCAAGTGCTGTGAGTTTGAGTCATTATAAATGCACATTATAAAGCAGCACATCCAACTTAAAGAGAAACATTTGTGATGCGATCTGGAAAAACCCTTTGGATGTTGCGCTGGGATATTTTCAGGAAATTTGAAAAATAAGTCAAATATCAATTTTTTTGTCAAATTTTTTCATTAAATTATTATTCTATAACATCTTGTCTATCATCTCTAAAAATATCTTGGCAAAATTCACTTGTCAAGTGCAGTAAAATTGTGATTTATTGTGTCTCTCTAATGTTAAGAATGTGCTGTGGAGGTTCTTTCTCTAAACACCACAAAAACAGTTAACCAATCAAAATAAACCACGTAACATATTTAATAAACGTGTATCAATGCACATTATCCACCAGTCCTGTGTAAACTATGGCACACAAAGTTGTATTTATTTAATTTTTGATATGATATTTTTTGATATTTGATATTTTGAATCGGAAGAAGCTGCTCACTCAAATGATGTAACTTGCCTCAATCTGCTTAATCCTGATGATGTCAGTGCCCTAAACGATGTTATAATGGACTATTTCACATCCAGAGATGAAGGATCGGATGATGAAGTTAATAAAGAGGAGGAGTCCGCAGTTCGCGAATAGTTTGCTGCGCTTGCGTTTCTAAATGTAAACTACAACTACAAGGTACATTATTCGTGCCAAAACATACAAGGGTTGATCAAAAGTTTGGAGACTATGCCCGTGATAAACAACAAAAACAGACGTTAGTCTTTTTGTGTAATAATGCAGTATAGCGCTCCTGACAGCTTTCCTTAAACCCGTGAAAGTGAAACACGTCTAAATTTAAACCCGTTTTTCTCAAAATTCCATTCTGAAAATCATAGCTATCAGCTAACTTCAGATAGCCATAACTTTTGTTTCGTTCAAGCTATGAAAAAAAACCTAAAAAATAAAATTTTGATAAAAAGTTAGGTTTTTATCCCAGACCGCATCACATTTATAAACCTGGTGTCGAACAAATGAGAACATTTAATGACTTTATTTTACTCCACAACATCAATCAAATGTTTCAAATAACTTTTTCTGATCTGATGTGGCGTCTTATCACAGAATGAGGCAGAAAATATATTCTATACTTTAATAAACGTGAATGTCGATTAGCATAGCATTATAAATATACTTTGTTATGAAAATGCTGGAGATTGAAGAACCAACACATTCTCACTCCTAACTCTTGGTCAGGCCCCCTTGGCGTCACTTTTTGACGCACGGGGTACCCCTTTAGCGTCACTTATGGATTATGCATTGTATTTAAATGGTTTGCATGCATTTGCAAAAATAGAAAACATTTTACGTAAATGTATACTTTCATAGATATTTTCGAGCATTTTGGAGTTTTTACTTAGATGTTAATTAAAGTCTGTCTGTTTTGTCTGTCTTGTTTGAAGTTTACTCCATGTTTCTTATTTAAAGCAACGGAGGACCCTACACATCGAAAAATTACACTAAAGGGGCACCTTGTGCATCAAAAAGTGATGCCACAGGGTCCTGACCGTGATGAGTTGGGAGTGAGAATGTGAAAAACATATAAACCGCATATAGTCACGTTGTGTTTACTGTCTTCATGTTTGATCAGTTCCAGCATTTCTATTTTCTTTCCATATAGTTTGTCAAGTTTTGATCAATTACCCGGATGAACCACCATTGTGTCAATACTGTGAACATGTAAACAGCAGCATGGATTGCACTGTTAATGTTCTACTGAAGACGTTGTTCTACTAATTTATGATGTATAAACCAAGGGAAAAAAGTGTGGAAGCTGCTAAATCTAATAGAGAAAGACTTAGCAAGCAGGAAAGGGAGTTTTTAGTTATTTTGGCAAACTAAGGTTAATACAGGGCTCAACACTAAGCAATGATAGTGTTTCCTTGGTTACAGCTGTACACAAATGTCAGTCTTCAGCGTTTCTGTTAATGGCTTAACCAGTTAAATATAATAGTAACGTAATTTTCCACACAAATAACATTTTGGAACATGAATGCAGTGCAGTGAATGTATGAGTTGCTCTGGGCTATTGGGCAGTCCATATCATTGAGCCCTGTAATAGGTTATCCGTATGATCTGCATTCTTTGTCGCGGACTGATGACCCAACAATTCCTCTTTTATTTCTTGTCCCGACATAGTGAATTACTTTCGCTTCTTAGTCTATGGCATTGTTTACATTCAGTGCTGCAACAATGGCTTATTTCCAGATTGATGACATAACATGAAAACACTCTAGTCAGTCACAGCGATAGCTACATACCAGAGAGGCATATGCGTTATATGTGTTTTGCGCTCAGTAACACACACTCAACCCTATTTTGGCCATTTATAGGAAAAACAGTAATTTGTGGCCCTTCACATTTTATGTGGTCCCTTGACCCCTGATTTAGGCACTACATATACATATAACTCATAATTCTGTCAGGACCACTATCGTCAAAGATAAGTTACAATTAGCATACATTTTAGGTTAGGAGTATGGTTCTGTCCTGGGCAACACTGCATGGATGGGCAGGGAGAGCATAAATACCCCCTGACTGGATGAGTGGAGGAGTTGGGGATGGAGGTGGGTGATTAGCTCCTGAGCAAAGCGATAACTGCTGAATAATAATTGAATGGACCTTATAATGGGAATAATGATTGGCGTCATATTCCTATAGGTAGATGTAGATCAGCTGAGCTTCAGCTGATGCGAGCTTGACTAACATGACCTGTCAGAACTAACGCTGCGCTCCATTTGAGAGTTATATCTCACAATTACCAAAACCCCAACACCCCTTCAGCTCAGCATTCAATACAATAATCTCAAAACAGCTCATCAACAAATTAAACATTCTGGGCCTTAACTCATCCCTTTGCAATTGGATCCTGGACTTTTTAACTGGAAGACCTCAGTCAGTCCGTGTTGGCCGCAACACCTCCAGCACTACCACAATGAATATAGGTGCCCCACAGGGCTGTGTGCTCAGCCCACTGCTCTTCATGCTGCTGACCCATGACTGCACTGCCAAGTTCAGCTCCAACCACATCATCAAGTTTGCTGATGACACAACTGTGGTAGGTCTCATCAGCAACAACGATGAAACACCCTACAGAAAGGAAGTGGCACAACTGGTTGAATGGTGTGGTTCAAACAACCTGTGCCTCAATGTGAGTAAGACAAAGGAGGTTGTGATGGACTTCAGGAGGAATTCTGTTGACCACCCCCCACTGACCATCGACAGCTCGACTGTGGAGAAAGTCAGCAGCACTAAATTCCTGGGGGTGCACATAACAGAAAACCTCAGCTGGACCACCAACACTACATCACTCTCCAAGAAAGCACAACAGCGAAAAGATCATCTGTGCCCCTCTCCCCTCCATTCTGGACATTTTCTTCGAACGATGCTCCGGTAAAGCCACCAGTTTCGTGAAGGGCCCCACTCATCTTATCCACAATGTAAACTGTTGAAAAACTCAAAACACTCTGCAATTCTGAGTGTGCTACACACAGGTTAGTGCATAGACGCCGATCAAGCACCCACGAAAATGACCGCTCACCCACGGAAAAACATGAGTCTCATTTTCATAGTTCATTTGAGGCAGCTTTTGGCGTTATTTTAATGGCAAATGTCAAGACAAGAATGCATTATTGTAATATGAGAGGGTGCCAGCATGAATCTCTTGGCTTGCAGGCTGCTCTCCCGTCAGATCATGGCTATGTGCTCCCTCAGACATTATGTGTGTGCCTTCAAAATTTGGCTTGTGTATGTGTGAATAAGTGCTTATTATAAACAGGCATTTATTAAATAATTTTATTTAGTGAAGTGCAGCCCTCATAGAAAGAATGTGTGTTGGTTACTAAATAATGTATTTGCAGTCCATGCGTTTCACTTCTTTAGATACATTTTGTGTAGTGAATTTATCAAACGCACCATCCAATGGAGTAGGCTATACTCTAGAAAAAAAAAAATAGTATAATTAATTACTGAGAATTAAATATTTGAAAATATTTTATGTTGCGTATGGCTATGTTAACTTATCGTAATTATTATATAGTCGTGGAAACAGTGGCGAAACTGTGTGTGTGTGGGTGAGTGGGCTGGACAAACCACCTGTAGAAACTTCTGGGTTACGTATGTAACCATGGTTCCTCGAGGGAACGAGACGCTGCATCGGAGGACGCTTTGGGGAACGCCCTTGGCGGACCACGCTCTGAATGCATGAATGGAAAGTCAGACAAAGAAGGTGACGTCAGCGGCGGGTGACGTCAGCAACCAGGAAGCTATAAAAGCATGCGAGCCGGCATCGGCGTTTGCTTCGAATTCTTGAAGCGAGCGCTCGCAGGGACGCCGGAAGTATGGCAAGGAGACACAGCATCTCATTCCCTCGAGGAACCATGGTTACATATGTAACCCAGACGTTCCTCTTCAGGAACTCACGCTGCGTCGCAGGACGCTTTGGGGAATGAGATGTCCACGCCCCCATACCTTTAAGTCCCTGCCCAGTGTGTTTAGGGCAGAAGAACTAAGGAGCCAGGTGTGGCCCGAAGGTCAAGGTCATAAAACCTAATGAAGGTAAGGGGCGTAGACCAACCCGCAGCGTTGCATATGTCCTGAATGGGGACCCCCGAGAGGAGAGCTTTCGAAGAGGCGACAGCCCAAGTAGAGTGAGCCTTGACCCCCAAGGGTAAGGGGAGACCAGAGGACTCGTATGCAGAGCAGATGGCATCGACGATCCATCTGCTCAAAGTTTGCTTGGATGCAGGTAATCCTCTCTGGGGTTTGCCATAGCACACAAATAACTGGTCCGTCTTACGCCACAGGGCAGCTCTGTGGACATAAGCATCTAGTGCCCGGACGGGACAAGTGCAATGAAGCTTTTCCTGGTCAGCATTAGCAAAAGGAGGAGGGCAGAATGCCTGGAGCACAACGGGCTGTGGTGTGGAGGTGGGGACCTTGGGTACATACCCTGCTTTAGGGTAGATAAAAGCCTTAGAATTGCCAGGGGCAAACTCAAGGTAGGAGGGGGCCAACAAAAGGGCCTGCAGGTCCCCCACCCTCTTACGGGAAGAGAGTGCTAAAAGAAGTGCAGTCTTCAGCGATAGAAAGCGGTCTGAGATCTCATCGACTGGCTCAAAGGGAGGCTTGCACAGGGCCTCAAGGACCACAGCCAAGTCCCAGGTAGGGAAACGATGTCGTGCCGGAGGCCTCAACCTCAGTGCATCACGGAGGAAGCGTACAACAAGGGGATTCTGGCCCACGGAAAGACCACCCAGAGGGGTGTGGTAGGCCGAGATTGCCGCCACGAGAACCTTCAGGGTGGAATGGGCGATACCGGTGGAGAAACGGGATTGCAAGAACTCAAGAACTGTACCAATTGGGCAGTTAACAGGGTCTAGCTGACGTTCTCCACACCATGGGGTGAAAAGTTTCCACCTCAGGGCGTACACTTTCCTCGTAGAAGGAGCTCTGGACTGGAGAATGGTCTCAACAACATCGGTTGAGAGACCAGAAGCTATGAGCTGTGCCCCCTCAGGGGCCACACCCATAACTTCCACATCTCCGGGCGAGGGTGGAGGACGGAGCCCCCCGCCTGAGAGAGAAGATCCCTCCTGACAGGAATCTCCCATGGAGAGCTGTCTAGAAGGGAGATCAGGTCCGAGAACCAGACTCGGCCCGGCCAGTACGGGGCTACTAAAATTAGACGAACCCCGTCCCGGCGCACTCTTTCCAGAACTCCTGGGAGCAGAGCGTTTGGGGGAAAAGCGTACAGACGAAGCCTTGGCCACGTCTGTACCATGGCATCCAGCCCCAGTGGAGCTGGATGAGTTAGAGAGTACCAGAGGGGACATTGCGATGTCTGCTGAGTCGCAAAGAGGTCCACCTGAGCTTGACCGAAAATAGTCCAAATCTGCTTCACCACCTCTGGGTGAAGCATCCATTCCCCGGGCCTCGGCCCCTGCCTCGACAGGATGTCTGCTCCCACATTGAGGAAATTAAAATTACATTGGAAATTAAGTCTCACATTATTTACATTTTATTCACACACATTTTTGACTTTATAAAATCATTCTCTGAAATCTTGATGATCGTAGTAGTAGCCTAGTATTTTTGGCAGAATTTATCATTATAATTAACTTAATTATTTCCTGGATTTTCTACCACCATAGTCCCTAAACATAAAAAAAATAATTCCATGTAAATGCAGGAAATTGGATTCAAAAATATCTAATATTAATTTTGATGTGAGCTAGTTAATCATTTCAACTGAAAAATAATTCAATGTTATATGTTAGGTTACATTTTATTTTAATGCTTGCCTTAGTCTATTGACTATAAGAAACTTTGCAACTACATGTCAGCTAACTCTCACTAGAATTAGTAAAGCTTAGGTTAAGGTTAGGGTAGGTAGAATGCTGACGTACATAGTCAGTTTGTCTGATATATATTACTATACTTATAAGTGGCTTTAAGTAAAGTAGTGTAGGATTACAAATTTAAGAATCTGTATAAAATATGCTGATCTTATGTTCTGATGTAACATCATATGGAAAACTAAGATGAAGTACACTGTATTTAGCATTTAAGGTAAATATGCAGACAAATGATTCTCTTAAGCAATGTTTGTAGCAAGAGGTTCCTGCCAGTTCCTGTTCTCTTATTGTAAGTCAAATGAGCCAGACTACTGAAACTCACACCTTTTGTTGGTAATGGCACTTGGTGCCTCTGCCCCCGTCTTTGAGTAGTTTGTATTAGCACCTATGCATTTGAAGGACACTGGTATGCTGATAAGATCAGGGCTGGGAACATTCTTGTAACGGGAGTCCTGTACTACATTTGCTTTGTTTAGATTTGTCTCCACCTATATGTAATCCCTCCCCCTTGAAAGGTATAAGTTACTTTGTACCACTGCCTAATTCAGACTTCTTGACGACTGCAGCAACGCGTAGTGCGTCTCAATAAAGACCTCCGCGAAAGATACCCAAGAGTCTCCTGGATCTTTGCTTCAACAAGAAACAGTTTTCTACAGTAGCATAAGACTTATAATACATTATAACTATGAGAAATATAATCCATTGTAGCTTAAGTGGATGCAACGTGTTCATTGTGTTATAAATCATCATACTCCTAAAAGCTGTAAGTATTATAATACATTAAAACTGTTCTTATGAATATTCATAAGATATAATAGAACATATTATGTTTTTTTTTTTATAATTCATTATGCATTCATTATACTGCCTTAAGAATGCCCTTATAATGTATTATAAATATGGGCTTCATAGAAAATGTTACCAAACATTTTTAGTGAATTGTTGGCCTTCTGGGAAGTATGTTCATTTACTGTATATGTACTCAATACTTCGGTGTGGCATGGAGGTGATCAGTCTGTGGCACTGGTAGCATGGAAGCCCAGGTTTCTTTGTGTCACAAACTGTACCGCTGTGGCTCCCTCTACTCCCCGCTAGAGGGAGCCTTCACATGTACTTTGGACATTTACACTCACACTATCATGGACTACATTTCCCATAACCCCTTTTCATGAACTTCCTGTCTCCTCTCACCTCTCACCCCTGTCAGCCATCTTGCTCAGTCACATTGCGAAGTCTTGATCAGTTTCCTGTCATTTCTGAGCATTCATTCCGTGTTTGTTTTCCCGTGTTGACCCCCTTGTTCCCTGGCTCCTGTGATTGTTCTCCGTCCGCCTTTCGACCCTCACTTGTTTCTGGAATATCCCTTTGATTGCCGCCCACCTCGACTATCTGCCTGGACTATCGTTTGCTCTCTTGGATTTCCCTCCCTGTCCCCGATTGCCCCTGTTTGACCCCCGCCTGTCTGTTACCATTGTTTCTGAGAATAAAGTTTGCGTATGGATCCACACACCTATGACTCCTTCATGACAGAAGACTTTGGCACAACTGGATCCAGCAACTTTATTTTCCCTAGTTCAACCATGGACCCTTTCGACCAGCTACTGCAACTCAAACAAAGAGGTATGTCAATTGAGGATTATGTGCGGAGATTCTGTGACCTCATGTATCAGGTCCCGTTCTATGATGAGAACTACTTCATGGACATTTTTCTTTATGGTCTTGACGAGCCTCTCAGGTCCAGGCTTCGTCTTGAGGGCCCATGCTCATGTTTATCAGATTTCTTGGACTATGCACTGTGGTACGGGGACTCATCATTTCCTGTGGGCTTCGCGGAGGAGGAACACGACACTCACAAAATGGCGGCCGCACCGGCGCGTGATCACAAAATGGCGGCCGTACCTATGGCCGTTTTTGACTCCCCAGCACATTACCTCAGCCTTACAAGCTACAGTAGACTTATATCTTGTCAGGAAGATCCACCAATCCACTCAAGTCAGCGCTTGCCAACATCCAGTCTGCCCAGTCTCTCAAGTCAGTTAAGATGGCCGCCAAACCACAGCTTCCCCAAGTCAAGATGGCAGCCATTCCTAAGCCAAGTCAAGAGTCAAGTCTATCCTCAACTGCCTATCCAGATTCAAGTCCAGTCACAGCTCTCTCTCCACAGTCAAGTCAAGTCTCTTATGTCACTACAACACTCGACCCGGATGGAGAACATCCTAGCAGCACTCCGCGAGTTACAACAAGCCGCAGCTCCACCACCCAAGTCAAGCGTCGTCGCCGCAGTTCCCCCCATGACAAGTCAAGTCACAGCTGTTCCTCCAGAGTCAAGCCAAGTCATCACAGTCGCTTCTCCAGAGCCAAGTGATGTTGCAATTGTCACTCCAGAGTCAAGTGATGTAGCAGCTGTCCCTCCAGAGTCAAGTGATGTTGCAACTGTCACTCCAGAGTCAAGTGATGTCACAGCTGTCACTCCTGAGTCAAGTGTCGTCGTCACAGCTGCTCTATCCTCTGAGTCATGCGTCGTTGTCACAGCAGCTCCTCCCTCTGAGTCAGGCGTCGTCACCGAAGCTCCTCCCTCAGAGTCAAGCCCCGTCGCAGCTGCTCCGCCTCCAGAGTCGAGCCCCGTCGCAGCTGCTCCTCCTCCAGAGTCAAGTGATGTCACAGCTGCTCCTCCTCCAGAGTCAAGCGTCGTCGTCATAGCTGCTCCTTCCTCTGAGTCAAGCGCCGTCGTCGCAGCAGCTCCTCCCTCTGAGTCAAGTGTCATCGTCGCAGCTGCTCCTCCCTCTGAGTCAGGCGTCATCGTCGCAGCTGCTCCTCCCTCTGAGTCAAGCGTCGTCGTCGCTGCCGCTCCTCCAGAGTCAAACCTTGTCGCTGCTGCTCCTGAATCCTGTCTCAACACAGCTGCACACACGCCAAGCCAAGCCACAGCCACTGCTCTGATGCCCAGTCAAGTCTCAGCTATTGTTCCAGTACCAAGCCAAGTCACAGCAGTTGTTCCTGAGCCCAGCCCCATCACAACCACCACTCCTGAGCTGGCTTTCTCTGAGGCCACGCTCCTCCTGAGAGTTGCTCTATGGGTTGTCTGGGCCGCGTATACCACCACTGAGTCCTCAGAGGTGGCGGCTTTTGCTGCAGAACCTCTGAGGGTGGCTCCCCCGGAGGAGGTGGTCGAGACTACGGATCCTCGTGCCAAGGGAGGAGTCGCACCTGCTCCTTGCACTGTGGTAGCGTCCAGCAACCCACATCCCTCTAGTGAGCCCTCACCCAGTTCTGTTTCGGCCTCTGGGGTCTTCTATAAGTTGGGGGCCCAGCTTGACCAGGCCGAGAACTTGGGCTCCGAGCCCTCTCTCTCTCTCTGTGCTTGTTTGTCTATGTTCTGTGTTCCAGACCAGCCTGTTCCGCCCTGGGGGGTTCCTGTCCCGTCAGATCCACCCCGGAGGGCTCCTGCCTTGCCTACTCTGCCCTGGGGGGCTCCCGTGCCACCCTGGAGGGCTCCTGTCCTGTCTGCTCCACCCTGGGGGGCTTCTGCGCCGCCCTGGAGGGCTCCTGTCCTGTCTGCTCCACCCTGGGGGGCTTCTGCGCCGCCCTGGAGGGTCCCTGTCCTGTCTGCTCCGCCCTGGGGGGCTTCTGCGCCGCCCTGGAGGGTCCCTGTCCTGCCTGCTCTGCCCTGGGGGGATTCCGCTCCACCCTGGAGGGCTCCTGTCCTGTCTGATCCGCCCTGGAGGGCGTCTGATTTGCCTGATCCGCCCTGGAGGGCATCTGATTCTCTCTCTCTGTGTGTGTCTGTCTGTCTATGCTCTATGTTACAGACCTGTCTGCTCCACCCTTGGGGGACTCTGTTCTGCCCTGGAGGGCTACAGTCCTGTCTGCTTCACCCTGGGGGGCTTCCGTGCCGCCCTGGAGGGCTCTCGTCCTATCTGCCTCGCCTGATCCGCCCTGGAGGGCGTCCGACTTGCCTGATCCGCCCTGGAGGGCGTCCGACTCGCCTGATCCACCCTGGAGGGCGTCTGATGATCCTGCTCCGCCCTGGAGGGTGCCGGCTCTGCCTGATCCGCCCTGGTGGGCGTCTGACTTGTCTGCTCTGCCCAGGTGGGTGCCTGCTCCGCCCGATCCGCCCTGGTGGGCGTCTGATTTGTCTGCTCCGCCTTGGAGGGCAACTGTTCCGCCGGTCCCGCCCTGGAGACTGTCTGCTCCGCCGGCTCCTCTCAAGAGTATGCCTGTTCCATCTTGGTGGTCCTCTGCATCTCCTGAACCATTTGCCCCTCCTAACTCACTCAGCCCTCATGGACCAGGTCTACCCCTCTGTACTCTGCCCCCCCCCTTTTGTTGTTATTGGACTGTTTTAGCATCTGGAAGCCGCTCCTGGGGGGGGGGGCTCTGTCACAAACTGTACCACTGTGGCTCCCTCTACTCCCCGCTAGAGGGAGCCTTCACATGTACTTTGGACATTTACACTCACACTATCATGGACTACATTTCCCATAACCCCTTTTCATGAACTTCCTGTCTCCTCTCACCTCTCACCCCTGTCGGCTGTCTTGTTGTTACACTCTCACAGTATTTAAGGACCGGTTTACCTCAGTCACATTGCGAAGTCTTGATCAGTTTCCTGTCATTTCTGAGCATTCATTCCGTGTTTGTTTTCCCGTGTCGACCCCCTTGTTCCCTGGCTCCTGTGATTATTCTCCATCCGCCTTTCGACCCTCGTTGTTTCTGGATTATCCCTTTGATCGCCACCCGCCTCGACTATCTGCCTGGACTATCGTTTGCTCTCTTGGATTTCCCTCCCTGTCCCCGATTGCCCCTGTTTGACCCCCGCCTGTCTGTTACCATTGTTTCTGAGAATAAAGTTTGCGTATGGATCCACACGCCTATGACTCCTTCATGACACTTTGACAGTGGCCTTCAGCTCATCTGCATTTTTTGGTCTCTTGTTTCTCATTTTCCTCTTGACAATATCCCATAGATTCTCTATGGGGTTCAGATCTGGTGAGTTTGCTGGCCAGTCAAGCACTTTAACACCATTATCATTTAACAAACTTTTGGTGCTTTTGGCAGTGTGGGCAGGTGCCAAATCCTGCTGGATAATAAAATCAGCATCTTTAAAAAGCTGGTCAGCAGAAGGAAGCATGACATGCTCTAAAATTACTTGGTATACGGGTGCAGTGACTTTGGTTTTCAAAAAACACAGTGGACCAAAATCAGCAGATGACATTGCACCCAACACTGGATTTCAAGCAACTTGGGCTATGAGCTTCTCCACCTTTCCTCCAGACTCTAGAATCTTGGTTTCCAAATGAAATATAAAACTTGCTCTCATCTGGAAAGAGGAATATAACAACTGTAGCCAAATTCCTTGACACGTCTGTGTGTGGTGGCTCTTGATGCCTTGACCCCAGCCTCAGTCCATTCCTTGTGAAGTTCACCCAAATTCTTGAATTAATTTTGCTTGACAAGCCTTCTTTGGCAATGAATGTTTGTGGCTTACCCTCCTTGTGAAAGGTGATTATGTAGCCTATTGAACCAAACTGAGAGACCATTTTGAAGGCTTAGAAAACCTTTGCATGTGTTTTGAGTTGATTAGCTGCTTGGCGTGTCACCAGATTCTAATTTGTTGAGATAGTAAATTGGTGTTTCAAAATCATCGCAAATAAAAGAACCAAAGACTTAAACTACTTTAGTCTGTGTGCACTGAATTTATTTAATACACAATTTGGGTTGAATTACTGAAATAAACTTTTCCACGACATTCTAATTTATTGAGATGCACCTGTACATACTGATCTCATGACTTGGATCACAGATGTGCAGACCTTGTCTCTCTAAGCATTCCTTCATGACATCCATTGTCTTTGGCTAGCCTGATCAAATACTCTTTTGCATCTTCATATGGCATTGGTAAAGTATTGCAAAAATCTGCTATGGGGCAAACTAGAATAGGTGATTGTGCTGAAATGCTGTTTTAAAATGTCAAAAATCAAGTGTGGATTATTTGTGCATCAACAGATGTGTAATTACTAATGTTGTCAAAATTAGAGCATTAACATAGGCAATTTTTTCAGTTTAATATGTTACTGAAACAGAGAAACGGTACTGGTGATGAGAAGCTTCAGTAGAACATCATTGAACTGAAGTCAGATGAGATGAATGCAGTGCCAGCGCGCACTGTATTAGGTTATATTAAAGTGCTGTATCATAATCAAACCCAAATGAATCCACGAGTATGCAATGTCGTAGTTCTGTCATTAGTTAGAAGGTAATTAAAGCTGCCTTAAAAATGTGCATGTAAGTATTTATAATTTGTGAGTCACATCAGCGGCAGCTTTTAAAGTAACAGCAGCCAAATGATCCTAATAACCAGCTGCTGTGATGTCTGTTAATCAAAGAACAAAATTAAAAAGAGGAAATCAACAACTTCTGTAGTTTAAAGCTTTATCTTTAAGTCTAATAAATGTTAAATTGAAAGCTCTTAATTATACAGTAATGTTGAATGCTATAGTCAATGGTTAAAAATTAGGAAAACAATTCATGGAGACATCAGTTGGTATTAATGATACTTGCCTTTAGTCAGAGATGGTATTAAACAAATAGTAAAACTATACTTTTTTATGTTGTTTCTACATTAAGTTAGATTGAATTAATATTAGATTGAATTTGAAATTATTGCAATATAAAAGTACAATTAAAAAACTTTGATGTTAGGTGGAATTAACTGTGATTAATCGTGATTAATTTCTGAAAAAAAATGTGTGATTAGTGTTTTTTTTTTTTTTTTTTAATCAGTTGACAGCACTAGTAATTACGTAATTTATTTCCTCACCTGTGTTTCCCATTAGCCTATCCAATTGTGAGGGAGCTGAGGCGGAAGCCGAAGGTGAATCCATATGCGGATGTTTATTAAAGGTGTTAGCAAAATCTTGATCCATAATCAGAGTCGTATAAACAGGCAAAAGGTCGAAAACAAAAGATCAGTCAAACCGTGCAACACAACAGAAGGGCTAGGCTAAATTCAGTGGTCGTAAATCCAGGCAAAAATGGTCAGTAACCAGATATCAGTCCAATCCAGGCAACAAGCAAAAAGGGCAAGCCAAAAAGGCAAAAATCAAGGAAACAAGCAATGGATCATACACAGGCAAGCAATCAGGAAATTCAGAAAACGCTCAGTAGTCAGTAATTAGCTGGCAATACTTCGCAACCATGCCATGTGGCGGCCAAGCTAATATGGCCGCCAAACAGGAAGTGAGTTCAAGGGTCAGCAGAGGGAGCATGAACAGTCAGTACTCAGGAGAGGGCTCCCTCTGCTGGCATGGTGTTACACCAATATTTCTTAAAACTGCTCATGAATTGGATTAGCATGTTTTCTTAGATACAGGGAAACTCTTGTACTGTGAGTTTATCTGAGACATCTCCCCTAAGTATTGTAAAAAGTCTTTACATCTGATTGCATCACTAAAACTCAGATCTGGACTTTGGTTAACTGGACTTTCCATGGCACAATCAACATACAGCTGAAGACAAAATTATTAGCGTCTTATAAAATATTTCATTATTTTTCAAGTAACTCCCAAGTGTTGTTTAACAGAAAGATGATTTTATCAACACAGCATTTTTAAACATAATACTTTATTCAGGAAGCTTTTAGGGTTTGTAATACAAATAGAAATAAATATAAAACCAAGAATTTTAAAAAGTATACTGGTCAAAATTATTAGCCCTCTGATGTTAACAGTCAATAGTGTATCCATTTTGCTTGATAACAGCCTTTACTCATTTGCTGTAGTTCTCAACAAGTTTCAATCACGTGACAGCCCATTCTTCCTTAGCAAATCTCTCAAGCTCCTCCAGATTTGTTGGTCTTCTGGCAAAAACTTAACCTAACCCTAACTCTATTGGATTAAAGTCTGGGCTTTGTGCAGGCCAGTCAAGTACACTCACTTTGCTCATTTGGAGGTATTTCTTCAGAAGTGAGGTATGCTTTGGGTCGTTATCAAGCTGGAAGACAAAATGTCGACCCAAACCAAGTTTTCTTGCAGACTGTCTGAGGTTGTCTTTTAAAATCTTCTTATAGTCTTCCTTTTTCATGTTTCCTTTAACCCTGATGAGATTCCCAGTTCCAATGCACTGAAACATCCCCACAGCATTATACTCCCACCATCTTGTTTCACTGTGGGAACGGTGTTCTTGGGGTTGAATGCCTCTCCCTTCTTTCTCCAAACATAGGCAACATCTCTATGGCCAAAAAGCTCTAGTTTTGTCTCATCTGACCAAAGGACACGTTTCCAGTATGTATCACATTCCCCCAGGTTGTCCTTTGCAAACTTCATTCTAGCTTGGAGGTGTCTCTTCTTCAGAAGTGGAGTCTTTCTTGATCGGCAACTTTGCAGTTCATTCCTGTGTAGGGCTCTAGTGATTGTCTTCGTTGAGACAATTCCAGACTTGGCTAGGTCATTCACTAGTGTCTTGGCAGTTGTTCTTGGGTCCTTAGAAACCTCTCTCACTAGTTTTCTTTCCAAAGTATTTGAAATCTTTTGCTTCCCGCCTCTGCCCATCTTGTTCTCCACTGTGTTGGTCTCTTTAAACTTCTTGATAATGCATCTCACTGCAGTTCTTGACATTTGAAAATACTTTGATAAACGTGTGTATCCTTCTCCATCTTTATGAGCATTAACAATTCTTTCTCTCAAGTCCAAACTAATTTCTTTTGTCTTTGCCATGATGACAGTGCATATTATTTTACTAGTTGTTTTGCAAGATACTAATCCTCAGCTTAAAGAGCAATTTAAAGGCTAAACTAGGTTAATTAGGTTAATCAGGCAAATTAGGTTAATTTGGCAAGTCATTGGACAACTGTGGTTTGTTCTTTAGCTAATCAAACTAATCATTTCTTAATGGGGCTAATAATATTGACCTTAGCAGTTTTTTATTTTTTTATTATTATTTTATTCAAGCAACTATAAGAAATCAGACTTTCTCTAGAAGAAAAAAATAAATAATAGGAAATAATGTGAAAACATTCTCTTGCTCTGTTAAACATCACTTGGGAAATATTCAAAAAAAAAAATCGTAAAATTTCACAGGAGGGCTAATAATTTTGTCTTCAACTGTTTCTTGTGGAAGTCAGAATGGGTGTACCAAATGCCCTGCTAGAAGACCATGGCGTCCTAGGCTCAGAAGGTATTCTAAAAAGAGCCCTTCCCCTACCAAACTGGCTACTTTGGTCAAACATCTCATTGTCATTCACCTCCTCAGTAAAGTTACTAACACCCTCAGCCATGTTTCTATATCACAACTGTCAATTAAATTCAACTGACAACAAAAATCAAGCAGCAAATTTAATGGTTGATAGTCTTAATTCAAATTGATGCTGTGGTTTCTAAGGAGAAAAAAACATTACATCATATCTAATAGTCCTTCAGTTTTTGAAAACATACCTAAAACCAGTCACTGCAGCTTTCCACAGTGAAGGAACTGGTGTTGATCTTTGGATGGATCCTTTGGAAGGTCACAGCACCATTGTAACCAGACCCATGAAGGGACTGATCTGCCTTTGAATCATAAATGGTCCAATGTATCTGGGACTCAGCTTACAGCAAGGCAGCTGGAGGCAGATGTCCCTGGTGGAGAGCCAGATCTTTTGACCATGGAGGTAGGTAGGTGTTACTGCTCTGTGAGTGTCGGCCTCTGTGAGTCCCAAACCCTCTTGCTTTCCTGAAACCAATGGTTGACTGCTGACACTTCGAAGGTACTCCTGACCAGGTGAACAGAGGTGGCTGGAAGCTGAGTATGCATTGAAAGGGTGTTAGGCCGTGGTGGACTGACGAAGAGAGTTTTGAGTGTACTCTGCCTAGGGAAGATACCAGTTCCAGTTGTGTTGGTGGCCGTGGCAATATGATCTCAGGAAGCGTCCAATCTCCTGTATCTTCCTTTCTGTCTGCCTATTCGATTGAAAGTGGAAGAAGGCCTTCCAAACTCTGGAAATAAACTGAGGTCCTCGGTTGGAAACAATGTCTTCAGGTAAACTATAGTTTTGGGACACATGATTAAATAAAATAAATAATTCAAATAATTCAAAGTCAGAGGGCAGTCCTATTACTGGAATAAGGCGACAGGCCTTTGAGAAACAGTCTACGACCACAAGAATACAGGTGTAGGAGAAGTGGGCAGTTCTGAGATGAAGTCCACTCCTAGGTGTGACCAGGCTCGGGGAGGAATGGGCAATAGAAGCAATTTCTCTTCAGGAAGATGGCGTGGTACCTTGGAGATGGCACAGGTGGAACATCAACTTCTATGTCTAAGGGTAAATTAGGGTTAGCGTGGATCAAGGTGGGAGTGGTGGTGAACACCAGTTAATGCAAGTGGAAGTTTAACACAGAAGGGAGGTGAAGGGAGCTAATAAGGTGCTAAAGTTTGCAACAAAGCGCTGATAGAAATTACCGAAACCAAGGAGTTGTTGAAGTTCCTTATTTGAAGTGGGGATGATCTTTGTCTACCTTTTCCTGGTCCATTTGTATACCCTTGGCATCGATGATGTAGCCCAGGAACTGAATAGTGGAGTGGTGAAATTTATTTTATTTTTTTTTCCGGTTTGAGGTGATTCTCCCTCAGCTTTTGGAGGACGGAAGAATATTTATACAGTACATTCTGCTTGTTGAAGGCTCGATAATGGGATCAGAAAGTGCTGTCCTTCAGGACTCTTGATAGTAATGGCCTGGAGAAGCACATTAGCTGGTTTAACAGTAGAAATAGGTAGAGCAAGGAGTTGTAGACAAGAGTCAAAACAAGAGTCACTCCATGACAAGATGTTGCCTTAGGTTTAGGAAAGGTGAGAGTTTTGATGTTTTAGCCAAGGGTGTCCTATTTTATCTATCTGCAGTTAATCCATCTAGCACCAGCATGGGTTACACCAATGCGAAAACTAAGGGATGGTGTACAGTGGGTAATTATACCTGTTCTGAGTGGTTTTACCCATGATGGAGTGCACATTCATTTTCTGACAAGGGATTTGCGGGATGTAGAACTGGCTAAATTGGAAATTGGAAATTTCCCAGTGTCCCCACAGGATTTTATGAGACTGTGGTGGGATCACATTGGTTCATCTAGGGGGTTCAGAGGGGTGTGTCCCCATAAGAAAATTCTGTTCATTTTAAATTTAAATGCATAAATCTAGTGCATTTTGAGATCAGAATTAACAGACTAGATCAATGAAGAAATATGTGTAAACAATGTAGTGCTCTAGTTATAATTTATTGGTTGCATAGATTGGTTGCACAATTTTTACTATATAAATTCCTATAAGAGCTACCAATGTTCTGTCAAGAGCAGGGAGTGATTTTCTTTTGTTGTTTGATTATCATGAACGCAACACTTAACATGATTTGATTAATGAGAACGAGACAAAGCAAGATATTTACAAATTATTGAGAAAAAAAAATAAATAAATGACCAAACACATGACTGGAAAAATAGTCTGCAGGTGCATTTTGAATTGTTTTAACTAATCATCTTGTAATAAATGTCATTTCAGTTCTACTTTTTGAGAATTAAATGTCATATGCAGTAAAATACAACAACACTCACTGTAAAAGGTTTTGCCACAAAGTCAACTGACTGGCTTCTTTCCTGTATGATTTAATGAGTCTCTTCAGACCTTAGAACTTTATATAAATTATGAGCTTCTAGAACGCCTCCTAACTGAACTCCTTTTCACAAATTGAACATAGGAAACAGTATAAACAACAAAAATAACACAGTTATTTCTTAGTCTTTTTAAGTGCAAACAATAAGTGCAGCCAAAGTACTTCAATATTCAAAGTGCATAGAGACCAAATTTTCCCAGCATGATTCTGGCATCAAAAGGCACAATTTTTTATTATTATTTTTTTTTTTATCTTATTCCATGGATTTTACCTGTTTCCCTATACTTGTTATCCGTGTTATTTATGCCACCACTATGCACACACAGCTGCAAGTGACAAAACTGTGACGTCTACTACGAATTTGTCTATAATCTTCAGGAAAACGGGGGAAAAAAAGTTAGTTAGTTAGTAGTTAGTAAGTCAAAAATGTTACAGGGCTCACCCATAAATAAACACTCCCCAACACAACTCAGGTTTGTTTAAAAGGAAATCCCCCAGATTTATTAATGGCTTTACAGAATATTTCACAAATTACACTTTACTCACAATTACCCAAGCAAAAGTTAAGCATTAAACCATGCAAAAGCAAAATCACACAAAAAGTCAAAAACACGATCAACAAAACCACCAAATAAATTCATGATTAAAAAAAAAAGAAGAAAAGAAACCTTGTGGATCACACATCAAAAGTAATTTCCATTAAAAATAGCTTAACTCTGCTTAAACACTAAGCGTTTTTGGTAAAACATGTATAAACAATGGGGGAAACAGATAATATACAAACAAACAAAAATGAAAGGAAGCATAGTCTGCTTGAAAAGCCTTTTCCATTTCTTTTTAGCTCAATTACCAGCTCAAGCGCACAGGCTGACTAAAAAGAAAAAAAATTGCAAAACAAAACTGAAACTCAAAATACAACAGAAGCAACAAGCGGGCTCCATAGAGCTGAAACACACACAAATTAAAGCATCTTTATTATTTCAATCAAAACAAACACCATATATATAAACATGTTTTAAATTAGTTCATACCTATCTCAAAGATTCAAAAAGAATCCACATACGAACCCCTTGCATACAAACAAATGGGCTCCTTGAGCTGAAATTCACACATTAAAATACCTTTATTATTCTTGCCACAAACACCACATATTAAACACGTTTTACACAAGGTTTCAAGTAAACTCATAACTATCTCAAAAATCCAAGAGAATCCACGAGCAATCTACTCAAACAATACTACACAAACAATATGAGTGTCAACCTATTTACGCTGTCCAAAAACAAACATAGCATTCTCATTCCTTTACTCTCTAGGGTATTATGGTAAAAGCTCCCCTGCAGTTCAGCTAAAAAAGGCTAAAGACATCATAAAAAAATATCTGATGGTCCTTTTCCATTTGTTGACATCGTTTTCATTTCTGCCATGAAGATAGTCACCATATTTATAATATTTTATAAACAATGAGATATTAATCATATCAAATAATATTTACTGTTACTTATAATTCTCCTACAAGCAGTGTAAAAAGCTTTCAGAAACTTTTCCTCCTCATAATGATTTTCTGTATTTTAAAAAAATATAATGTTGGAAGTGCGTTCAGTAAATTCTGTTCCCCGTCTGACGTTCACTTTCGACGTGGTGTCAAAATGAAGGACACTAGGGGTCACTCTAGGGAGCCCGAACACCTCTGACAGCTTTGAGAAAAGGCCAATGGGAATTGGTGTGCAGAATTTGCATAGCCAGCTCCGCCCCGGCCATCCGGGTATAAGAGGAGGTGGCTAAGCTCTGCTCATTCGTTCTATTTCTTCGGAGCCGAATACAGCTGATTTGGAGTCTTTTCGTCCAGGCTCGGGCTGACCTGTTTGCCTCGCTAAAAACCACTCACTGCCAGTCATGGTACGGTCTGTCCGAAGCGCCCCTCGGCACAGATGCACTGGCTCACAGCTGGCCCCAGGGCCTACTCAAGTATACGTTCACAATCTGGGCACAATCTGGCACCCGCGCCTAGATCTCTTGAACTTCCACCTATTCACAAATTCACTAACTGATGTTCTTCCCAGGGGGAGGACCCGCGGAGATGTGGCATCCGAGCAGTGCTTTCCTTTTTCCTTTTCCTTCTTCTTCTTCTTCTTCTTCTTTCTGCTTCAACACTCCGCTATATCCGCTAACCATGACCTGGTGGAAGGCAGATCGGTTGGGAAGCACAACTTGGTTATACGATTTCTTAAAGGTGCCCGTAGGCTGAACCCCACCAGACCACACCTTGTCCACTCTTGGGATCTACCTGTGGTCCTGCGGGGCCTACAGCTAGATGCCTTTGAGCCCCTTCAGTCAGTCAAACTCAGTGCTCTCTCCCAAAAGACGGCTCTCCTGACTGCGCTCACCTCTATCAAAACAGTGGGAGACCTTCAAGCCCTCTCTGTCAGTGACTCATGCCTCGAATTTGTGCTGGCCCGGTTACATTCCCAAAGTACCCACCGCTCCCTTCAGAGACCAGGTGGTCAAGCTATCCCTTCTCAGGAAGGTGACCCCAACCTCTCCTTGTTATGCCCAGTCCGTGCCCTGAGCATTTACTTGGAACGTACTGAAAGCTTCAGATGGTCAGATCAGCTCTTTGTCTGTTTCGGGGGACAGCAAAAGGGAAGATTCGCACGGCCTACCAGGCCAGAGATATACCCTGCACACTGCTGATGCATGCCCGCTCCACCAGGGACATCGCAGTGTCGGCAGCGCTAGCGAACGGGACCTCCCTAACAGTTATTTGCAGAGCTGCAGGTTGGGCTACACCTAACACGTTTGCCAGGTTTTACAATCTGTGCATGGAGCCAGTTTCCTCAGGAGTCCTGAATGCAAGCCTGGCGGCTCCTGAAGCTGGTATGGTGTAGAAGCTTGCTACAGCGTCTTCCCCTATGGGCATTGATGCTCCCTGAGTTCAGTAAGTTTCCTGGTGTGAACCCTAAACAACACATTCCATCACTGACAGTCACTGGCCCAATGACTTCCAAGATGTTCAACCAAAGGTGAAGAAAGGCTGGCTGAAGCTCTTGGGCAATGGAAGGTCACGGAGAGGTGAGTTGCACTTATCTAACACATAGACCTGTTATTACTTGCAGTCCATACACTTGTGACGCAGTCCACTAGTTGTGGCATTTTCAACTGGGACCCCTAGTGTCCTTCATTTCGACACAACGTCGAAAGTGAACGACAGACGGGGAATGTCTTGGTTACGTATGGTAACCCTCATTCCTGATGGAGGGAACAGAGATGTTGTGTCCCCCGAGCCACAACTTCAGACTGCTTCTGAGTGTAGCCGAGTTGCTATTGGGCTCCTCAGAACAGAACAAATGTGCAGAGCTTAGCCACCTCCTCTTATACCCGGATGGCCGGGGCGGAGCTGGCTATGCAAATTCTGCACACCAATTCCCATTGGCCTTTTCTCAAAGCTGTCAGAGGTGTTCGGGCTCCCTAGAGCGACCTCTAGTGTCCTTCATTTTGACACAATGTCTCCGTTCCCTCCATCAGGGAACAAGGGTTACCATACGTAACCAAGACGTTTTTGAACTTCTGTTTTTGCAGTAGCTTTAGAATCTCTGTTGAAGAGTAATAAGCTGGTGAAGTAGATTTACTTATTATAGAGTTAATTAAAGTTATCATGTGCATTGTAATGTTTAAAGCTTATGTCATAACAAATGTCAGTAGACTGGGATGATTGTATGCAACGTCCACAGTCTGCACAACAGATACCAACAAGGGACTAAACAGGAAGTGAATTAAACCAAAGAGGAAGAAGAGTGACTTAAACTGAGAGGAAAACCCCTGATAAATTGCTGCACATACCACTTTAATTTTGATCCACTTGGTGAGTGAGTTTGGAGGTGTAGGCGACTCACTGTCTCAAAAATGTGTTTGTGAGGAGATTTTGGGTAAGCAATAAAATAATCTCTCCACAGTGAGCTGCTTCTCAACGGACAGCAGATTTTGAACAGAAAAGTAAAATATATTCATATAGGTTGTGGTGGAGGGAAAATCGATTCTCTGGGCTTCAGGAGAGAGAGATACAGCCACAATGAAGCCTATTAGGACACTATGCAACTCAGCATTTTATCCTGCATTGCTTG
>CM065127.1:28920000-29065000 GCA_033026305.1 Cirrhinus molitorella | reverse complement strand
GCACATGAAGAACCGAAAGAAGAAGCGATTACAGCGTTTACTCCCGCTCATTATCCGCCCCTCCTTCCCCCTGACAAACACAACAGTAGCGCAGAATCTCCTCAGACTGGTGCACGCTCAAGATTCATTACAGTGAGTCGAATCGCTCCGGTGGTTCGTTTAAATAATTATTTGGGGGCAACAATTGATTTCTTATAGCTTCTTCCTATGGCTTTCTAGTAAGTAAACAAACATGTTTACTTAAATAGCCTTTTTGATATTTTTAAATATGTCATTGCTTATATTTATTTATGGTGTGAATTCAGGGGAATTATGACATTTTTTACCATTGAAATGATTTTGAAGAATGTCCCAGTTATAACTGATGTCGTCACCCTCATTGAGACTACTAAATAGTGCTTCCTTTTTGTTTCTGAAAATGGCTAGACTTTTATATATATATAGTTTCACTCCTCATACAGTGATTCACTCGCACCCTTGTGAATAGGTTCATATGAATCATTTAAGTAGAGCCGGATCATACAAAGCGATTCGATCATTGGTTTGTGCAGAGACTGTTTGGCTCGCAGCTCAGTGAGTGTCGGGCGTCCGCCGGTGTCGGTGAGAGAGAGAGTCGTTCTTATCCTGGACTGTTAGAAGCGAACTAGACATTCCTGTGGCGGGAAATCAGGTTCTCACATCCATGCTGCTGTTTGTTCGGGTAAATGCGCTCGAGGAATGCGGACTGAACGAGCGTCTCGCTGGTGAGTAAGATCGACTTTTGCTCTTTCGCTCCAAGGAGTTGGTGATTTCGCAATATTTTTTTATTTTTTTTTTTTTGCGTTGAAATGGCTGCTCAGGGGACATATGACTTGCTGTTATATTGTTTTCATTTGCATGTCCCTAATTGAAGTGAAATACGCGCAGAGGGTTATTATTATAAACTTAACCTGTTCTGCGTCTGTTCCAGTGGGCACCACTTTTTCCGGTGTTTTTACGGTTGTTGTCATTTGGTGCCACCCAAATCGCAGGATTACTGTATTAGATGTTGCTAAATCAAGTGCCATGCGCATCTCAAAATCTTATGACATTAAGATGTCACTACACGAAACAGAAAGTATATTTCTGTTACGCACAGGCCAGAGCATAATCTATAATGTTTCAAACAAACAATTTGTTAGAAATTACGTAAATATGCAAATCTTAAAAAAAAAAAAAAAAAGTCAGATTATCAAGTCAGGCCATCATCTTGATTGTCTCTTTGCAATATGCCAAAATTGTTATTGGTGCGGCGCTGTGGCTGTTTGTATATACTTAAGGTTATTTAATATATATAATTTAATTAATTTAATATATATAATATATATCACTGCATCATCGTAGCCTTGATCACAAAACAAGGCCCTGTAGTAAGTGCACATATAATCCATATAATAATTGTTTGCAGAGATATTTATTCTGTTTCTTCATTTGCTATTACATTTTCAAACATCTTAAAAGGTTACTCCACCCCAAAATTAAAATCTTGTCATTGCCCTCGATGTCGTCCTAAACTGTTAAAGCTTTGTTCATCTTCGGAACACAGTTTAAAATATTTTGGATGAAAACCGTGAGCTTTGTGGCTGTTCCATTGACTACGAAGTAAATAACTCTGTCAAGGCCCAGAAAAGTATGAAAGACGTCATCAAAATAGTCATCATGTCATCTGTCATCAGTGGTTCAACCATAATTTTAAGAAGCTATGACAATACTTTTTATATGCAAAGAAAACAAAAATAATTTTTTTTTTTTTTTCAAGAATTAGTTTTCTCCGCGTCAATGTAGCGCCATTTTGGAGAGTATCCACTGGACGGCAACAGCATACGCTGTTCTCTGTCAGCCACATGGATCCGTTTTCTATGTTTATTTATGTTTTGATTCGAACGAAAACAGCGTATCCGTGTGACGCAGCTGACAGAGAACAGCATACGCAGTTTGCGTTCAGGGGATACTCTCCAAAATGGCACTACGGTGACACGGAGGAGACGAATTGTTGAATAAAGTCTTTATTTTTGTTTTCTTTGCATATAAAAAGTATTCTCATAGCTTTGTAAAATTAAGGTGGAACCACTGATGGCAGATTAACTATTTTGATGACCTCTTTAATACTTTTCTGGGCCTTGACAGTGTTATTTACTTGGCAGTTAATGGGACAGCCACAAAGCTTTCTGATTAAATTCAAAGTCCAAACTGAATTCTAGCTATTGGCATATATTTAAAAATGTATTGAATTGTATAACAAAACCAAACATTTTGACAGAAATGGTTTGTTAAACTTTCCAATAATCTGTTGTAATGGATATTAGAAATAACAGTTAAAAGTAATTTAAAGATATTTATTTTATGTATATTCATTTTTGGCTGCATTTGAAATATAAATAAAGCTCCTCTCTGGGGCATATTTGGGTTTGAACAGGTTAATAATATAGGCATTATTAACTGACACATCATTGAATCGTTTTCCTCTTCTTTTCGTAGATCGCAAACCTGCTGATCCTTGACACCATGACGGCGGAGTTTAATAACCTGACATCGCTCATAAATAATGTGAGTGAGTTTTCGAACCATACGGCGAGATGCTCATTAACCAAGACCGGTTTTCAGTTTTACTATCTACCTATCGTGTACATAATTGTTTTCCTCACGGGGTTCATCGGAAACAGTTTGGCAATATGGATGTTTGTGTGTCACATGAGGCCGTGGAGTAGCATCTCCGTGTACATGTTCAACCTGGCACTGGCGGATTTTTGTTACGTACTCTCGCTACCTTTTCTCATATTCTACTACTTTAACAAAACAGACTGGATTTTTGGAGACATTTTATGCAGACTGCAGAGATTCATCTTCCATGTCAATCTCTACGGAAGCATCCTGTTCCTCACGTGCATCAGCGTGCACAGATACTCTGGTGTCGTGCATCCGTTAAAATCACTCGGGCGACTAAAAAAGAAAAACGCTGTTCGCACTGTCGCGCTTGTCTGGTTCATAGTTGTGGTCGGCATCTCTCCGATCCTTTACTACTCGCGAACCGGCCCTAAGAAGGGATTAACAACCTGCTACGACACCACAACCGAGGACGAACTGCCGGGTTACTTTGTCTATAGCATGTGCATGACAGTGTTCGGGTTCTGCATCCCGTTCATCATCATCCTGAGTTGCTATGGTGGCATCGTCAAGGCCCTCATCTACAAAGACATGGACAATGCGCCGTTGAGGAAGAAATCAATATACTTGGTCATCATTGTACTCACAGTGTTCGCTGTCTCCTATCTGCCCTTCCACGTCATGAAGAACCTGAACATGAGAGCACGATTGTACTTCCAGAGCCCGGATATGTGCGCCTTTAATGATCGAGTGTACGCCACCTACCAGGTGACCCGAGGCCTGGCCAGTCTTAATAGCTGTGTGGATCCAGTCCTGTATTTTCTGGCCGGAGACACGTTCAGACGTAGGCTGTCCAGAGCCACCAAAAAGTCCTCCAGGAAAGGAGATCACCCTCTCCAGTCCAAGAGCGAAGAGACAGCGCTGAACAGCCTGCCAGAGTATGTCCAGAATGGGGACAACCGTGGCTGAATTTTACACTCCCTCAGACTGATGCTTTTTAAATTTAGAGTATTTGAAATCATTGTACTGTACACTGGTCAGTGTTACTCTTGTTGCTTTTAACATTTTCATCTAATGTGATTTTACTGAATGAACTGAATGAACAATCACTAACCTACCGTTTCATGTTATAACAGTCAAAATATAACAAGCACTGGTGTTTTAGTTGAGGATGCTTGAACAACGTCTCTGTGATCTGTTATGTTCTCAGCGAATAGTTAAGATGCACTATAGATATTTTCACATAATTAATTGTCTACCTGTATGTTTAAAGCATTTGAGACATGTTTGTGAATTGATATGTATTCTGCTGTTACTGTAAAGATGTGACTCAGTGCTGCGTAGATCAAAAGAATATCAGCCCATGAATTATGAAGGGACTCTTATAACCATGTTTTAAATAGTCGATAATTACTGTATGTTCATAATGTATTTCTCTTTAATGATCTGTAGTATTTAATGCTAAAACAAATACAGAGACCTAAATGAAAAGTATGTAAATGGCTCTTTATTATCAGGTCTACCAAAAAAAATGTTTTCTCAATCAAAAAAATTATTTTTTATTAATTGTCTTATTTTGTGAAATGTGTAGCTTAACAATTTAAACATAATATTCTGCTTAAAAAGGTTGCATTTATTTGATCAAAATGATAATACAAATGTGAAATATATATATAGATTTTTTTTTATTTAAAATAACAGTTTTCTATGTGAATATATTGTAGAATGTAATTTATTCATGTGATGCAGAGCTGTATTTACAGAATCATTACTCCAGTCTTCAGTGTCAGAGAAAAAAAAAAAAAATCATACTTACTCGAATCATTTTAGGTTGTGTACATCATATGAATAAAATATTTAAAAATAAATTAACATAAACATGTAAATAAACATATAAATATAACAAATACAGTATATAGCGTAAATATAGACATAAATTATAGCAATAATAAAGATACAGTTTTTATTGTTGTAGACTAATGATCATTTTATTAAAAAATAAATAAATAAAATCTGTCTTAGTATTTGTTTGTTTTTTGTTTTTTGTTTTAGCTGAGCATTTTGTTTAAAAACTGTCTGTTTCAGTCATGCAATTTAAGTTGTTAACTGTATATTGCATGAGGTTTAATGCACTGATTTTGATTAATTACTTTAAATGACTATCCTTCAATTTAATTCCATAGGGATTCCACAGAGGTTTCCTCTTATTCATTTTATTTATTTATTTATTTATTTATTTATTGACTCCATTACTCTGGCTTTTGTTCTGTTTACTGTCCTGTCTTTCTTTAGTTTCTTCACACCCATATAGGTCAAGCCAATAGATATCACAGAGCGGCGCCGGAGTCACATTGCACACAGTTCCCTGTTCTTTTCCCCAAGTGCAGTGACTCTTTGTCCCGCTCACAGGAAAGAACAGGACGGGAAGGGGAATGAGGGAGGAATAAATAAGGCTGCATTTTCTTTTCCTCCCAGACTTCTCCTAGCCACTCTTTGTGAGGTGAACAAAAGCAGAATAGTTACTGATGCCGGACAGGCTTGGCACACAGCCCGGGAACTTACATCGCAGGCTGTGTTTCAGAGATTTTCTAAAACAAAAATCTAAAACTGGACTCTGATTGGATAATGAGCCATGTTCAAATCTATATGAATGCAAGCTGCTGTGTTGCTTGGCTGCCACAAAACGAGGGGGTTTTCATGACTTTTGAACAGTTCTCTATTATGTGTGTCCAAGGGGTCTTAACTGAACAAATCTATCTCAAAAGCCATTTTGGTTTGGTTTCAACTGGTTTTGGTTTTTGGCATTGCTGTTTTTGTTATGATGGGTTGTTGATTCATGCATTCTATTTATTCAGCGTTGTGTACTTAGAAAGAGTGATGAAATGTTCTCGTGAACTACATTAGTCAAGCATAATCAACATTTGTACCAGCCAGCTACAATGAGCCACCTGTGTCATTGGTTTTGTTTGTAAAGGTGTGTGAGTTTGTGTTCAGAAGAGTGTGTGTGTGTGTGTGTGTGTGTGCGTTTGTGTTTCAACGGATTAATACAGCATTCAGCAAGCATGCTTCTGCATGCTTATGTTTGCCGCTGTGGACTTTCACTGTGTTTGCAGGAAGGAAGAGGCCCGACAATGCCATGCAGACTCCGTCAGGCCTGCCGAGGCACGAAAATCAGCACGCTGTGCCAGTCACTCCTCCTTCATCTCCTGCTCGTTCCTCCTGTGACACCATTTAAAGCTGCCCTGTGTGAAGTGCAGAGGAGATGGGCGGAGAATGAGAGAGGAATGAGAGAGAGCGAAACGGAGGGAACAAAGCTTTACATTTGTATGAGAGGAACGGGCCATCCAGGACGGTCAAGGCAATTACTGTAGTGATGGAACAGACTCTCACAGCTTTCTGAGCCAGTGAGTGCTCTACACTTAACACTTGTGTTAGTCAACTGCCCTGTAAATCAATCTGTAGGCAGGGTTATAAGAGTACTGTTATCAGTGAAACACAAAATAACAATAGAACAAATATGCCTATTTTTATATAATATAATATATATAATACAGAGTAAATATTTTCCTAATAATAATTCAATAATTTATTTTTGGCTTCAGATCATTGAGAATTTACATGTTATTTAATTGTGGAAGCAATGCATTTTTATAATCTGCCAAAAATATTAAAATATCTTTAATATTTCCAGAAAGGGGTCCCATGCAAAGGACGTAGCAGATGTGCCGCCCTCTGCTTTTATCTTTGTTGTTATGGGCCCAGTTGTGAGTGAAGTGATGTGTGGCTGAGTATGGTGACCCATAGTTGGAATTTGTGCTCTGCATTTAACCCATCCAAGTGCACACACATAGTAGTGAACACACACAGACACAGACACAGTGGACACACACCCAGGGCAGTGGGCAGCCATATTAGGCCACCATTAGGCTACCACTATGCCATTGAATCACTTTTTCAGTGGCAGTGGAGAATGGCTTGCCATTGGCCTTGGCTTTGAATTTCTAGTTTCTTAAACAGTTTGATGGCAGATCTCCCCTACGAAGCCTCTGCAGCCAAATTCGACTGGACAAACTTTTGTTTTCCAGCCATGTCAACTGCTAGCTCTGCATATTTAAAGGTGCAGTAAAATTGGAAAATGCTAACTTTAGCCTGACAGCACTGAAAGCGAAGGTCCCACCCTCCCTTCATTCGCCGTCCAAATCCACGCCCCCAAGCACTCACAGACCAGAATACCAGAGACAACAGACAACCTCCCCTTTTTTTCATATGTATCTCTTAACATTTGCAACATTTGTTCTATTTGACCCAAGTGCCCTGCAAAATGGACATCACCGGATATTCCACCATCATACCAGTTTGAAAAATTACATACAAAGGGCATTAAAGTGTGAGAGAAGTTCATTTAAATAGTATTTATTTACAGAGGTATATTCCGTCACACTTCACACTTCTCTAGTAAGTTTGTTTGTGTGTGAAGACGCTGCACAGCGAAAAAAACATGAATAAATGTTCTGAAGTGAAGTAAACTTCAGTGCATTTCCCCTGCTCAGGGAGTAGGGAGCAAAGAACACTGTGTAGGGAGCTTGTCAAACGGAACACTGTTCAGGTGTGTTAACTAAGTGAGACATGCAAAATATGCAGAGCAGGGGAGGCGTGAGGACTGCAGTTGGGAACTGCGCTGGTCTACATCATGTGTCATTCACCGGTGAGAACACTTCATAGTACAGTTAGTAAAAGTACTACAATACCAGGAAGGAAGATCGGGTTGTTGATGTTTGTCTGCCATTCTTGCTCTGTCTGCACAGTGTGAATGCACTGATGATGTATCCTGTCTGCGCAAACAGGGTGCACAGTGGTATGCTAATACGTAAGTTGACAGGACACGATAAGATGACGGACTGAGTGTTTTGACTAGACAAACATTTCTTGGTTTTACACCTTCCACAGAATATATAAATACATTTAGACCACTTAACCTAATGATTGCTATCGGCATGTGAATAGACTTTCAACCAGCATAACAAAAAATGTTTCTGTTTCTGAATCACCTATTGCACCTAAAAGGCTCTTTTGCGTTCGTAGGGATCCTCCACTGCATCCACCCAAGGAACAGTGAGCTCTATGATGAAAACACAAGGTCTGGTCTGAAGTTGGTAGCTTCCAATTGCAAGCTCCTCTTAGCTGGGTAGTATTTGGGGTCTTCACCTTGACCCCACTTGCCCCTTTGCCTACAAACTCACACAATGGGATAGTGGAGGAGTTAGGGCATTAATGGATCTCCAGTCAAGACACTTCAGGACCTGGTTGTGCTTCTAAGCATTTGTACATCTTGTTGCTTGTTCTTGCTTGTGCACCTCCTCAACCACCAGTTTTTCAATGCTGAGATAGGGTTACCTTGTGCTAGAATGGTCTACTATCTCCAAAGGCCAAAGCCTCCTCTCCCTTGCTGTACATGGCCAACAATGTATTAATGCTTCAGAGCTGACTTAACCTGTTGTACTGCTGCAGCTGGAGCCCACCTCCTTCCAATGCCACTACAAGTGTCCTGCTTAATCTGGTTCACATGTTCTGTGTCCTTGAGGGTCACATAATACCAGCATTCCAACAGTCTCTTAACTGGTTTCTCCAGTACCTTTGGTGTGAGTTCTTCCCCAATGAAAAAGTTGTGGTTTGAAAGTCTTTCCTGGATTACTAATATGCTCCTAGATTTAGTTGCCTTTATCTTCATCTGAGTCCAGTTTTCTAGCAGCCACCTGGTGCAGGCCTTGGTTGTGGTGAATGAGGACATATTGTCAATGTATGCCCTAATAGGAGGGGGACGCAGCCTAGAATTAATCTTCTCACCTTCTACAAGAGGCAATGATGACTTACAAATCCATGGTAAGTGTGAGCAGTGAAATGTTAATACTGCGTGCTGGCTGTTTGCCATGCTGTCGTTTACTCATCAGTTGTTAAGCATAGCTGTATATCATGAAAATAGTCTTTTACAAGAGCTGTGAAAGCCTCTGGAACCCTGAAGTAGTCAAACACAGTCCAAAGGAGACTACGGGGAACCAACCCAAGAGCACTAGCAAGGTCAGAAGCATCTTTCCCCTTTTGGATTAAAATACCTCCTGTCCTCCACCAAACTGTTGGTATCTTGTTTTCGCCACACCACCTTCATCAGTCTCCACAAAAAGTGACATCTGGTGCATTTTTATAAAACCTGTAAAACCTTTATAAAACCTTTTGGACTCTGGAAATGAGGCAGCTATTGCCTGATGCACAATTTTTTACCACTTCATTCCACCTGGGCGGACTACCATCCAGTTGATGGCCTGTGTCATGCAGTGGTGGGTAAAAGGGAGATCTGCTCACACCATTGACTGTCAGTGTGGGATATTTTTAGATGAGCCTCGAGATTCTTCCTTAATGTTCAGAGTCTGACACTCTTCTCTTTTGTCAGCAGATTTTTTACAAACCTGAAGAGGTCTTTTAAAAAGTTTGTTCTTGCCTGATCCTTCCTTTTATGCCTTTTTCTCAAGTTCTCAGCTCTAGCACTGTTGGCTGTTTTTTGCCTGCAACAGATTTATTTCCCTCTTGTTTCTTGAGTTTTTTATCCCGGTTCAGCGTACTCCTGCTGCCTCCTGGACTTAGTAGGAATGGGAGATATTTTCTTCCTATTATTGGAAACTCCATATTGATCAGCTGCATAAGTATAGATTATTTCTCTCATTATCTCAAGTTCATTTACTGTGGTTCCCCTCACTTCTTCTTCAATCTATTATTTCACACTCCTTTTTCTCGCAAGTTTTTGGCCACTTGACAAGTGGCTTTCGTATGTGGATCTTAGTTTCACTTGCTGGCTGGGGTAAGTTAACTCTGCTGGGTTCTGCTGTACTTGACTTTTCCTCTTCTTCTGGGGCAGGGGGATTGTTGTCCTGCAGACTTTGAGGTATATCCTGCTGATGGACACTTGACTGACTCAACTTCTTCTTAACTTAACTTCTCAGGAAGTAATTGTCGATGCGAGGTCCTTGTTCCAAAGTACTTATACAGTTATTCTGCCCTTAAGGCCTCCAGAGGATGTTACCTTATCCCAGCCACAACTGCAACATCGGAGCTCACTTTCTAGAGTAGATATTGTAGACTCAGGTCTAGTACTGATTATCCTTCTCATTGTCATTGCTTCATTTTCCATTCCAAAGTCATTTGCTGTGTTATTTACTGAAGAGTCATTATCCTCCTCCACTCTCATTGACTCTAGGGGTATTTCTTCCTCAACCTACTCATAGCCACAGATGGGTGGAAACAGCCCATTAATTGTGCCGGGTTCCTTTCGCCATAATTAGCTAGCCAATGGCAGGCACAATGGGGTCTTTCCCTTCCGCCAGCTGTCTATCCAGGTTGTCACAAGGTCTTTCCCTATTCACAGCAGTCACTTGATGCGTCCAGATAAACAGTTAAAATTTCGGGAAAAAGATAAAGAAAACGTTCCCCCCATAAATGAAAATCTATTTTGAATGATTGAAGATATTTTGAAGAATGCTGGTAATCAAACTATTGACGATAGCCACTGACTTTCATAGTATGAAAAAAAATACTTCGGAAGTGAATGGGTATGTAAGTGAAAGCATCACTCAGACACATATTTATTTAGACCCCACTGTCTTGTTAAGAAAAAAATTAATAGAGAACGCTTGTGTTATAGTGTCAGTTTTTATAACAAATAAGATTAAAAATAAATGGAGTAGAAAAAAAAATTATTATGAGAATATAGGTTAGCGTCCGTTCGCTTGGAGAGCATTTCTCAGACTGGCGTTCCTTGGTGTGTGGCTTTATGCAGCCCGGTGATGAGCTGCAGCTGTGACGGTCCGGTCCAGGCTGAGTGATTGCAGGTGTTCCTTGTCTGTTTCCAGGGCGACGCTGATGAGTGCTCGGGAGACTTGTCACACTCCCCCCCCCCCCCCCCCGCCCCCCCCCCCAAGCGACGTCCTGGTCCTGCAAGCAGAATTAATAATGAAGTATGGGGAACATAGAGGGGGGTGGGGAGTGTGCCCCGACAGACCTGCATAAGCTGCCCACAGCCGGGAGAGCCCGTCGGCGTTGGAGTTGGCCGTCCCGGCCCGATTTTCCACGGTGAAGTGGAAGTCCTGGAGCGCCAGGAACCACCGCGTCACCCTGGCGTGGGTGTCCTTGGCATGGGCCATCCACTGCAGTGGGGCGTGATCCGTCATCAGGGTGAAGCGGCGGCCCAGCAGGTAGTAACAGAGCTCCAGGACTGCCCACTTTATGGCCAGGGCTTCCTTCTCCACCGCCGCATACCTGGTTTCGGCTGGGGTCAGCTTACGGCTGATGTAAGTCACAGGATGTTCTTCACCATCACAGACCTCGGAGAGGACTGCCCCCAGGCCCGTGTCCGAGGCGTCCGTCTGCAGCAGGAAGGGGCAGTTGAAGTCGGGCGCCCTCAACACCGGCTCAGACGTCAGGGCGGTCTTGATGTCCCGGAAGGTCTTGTCCAAGGTCTCGTCCCATTTTACCTTCTCTGGCTGCCCCTTCCTGGTCAGGTCTGTCAGGGGAGATGCTAAGGTGGAGAAGTTAGGGATAAAACAGCGATAATAACCTGCCAACCCCAGAAAGGCTCGTACCTGGGACTTGGTTTCCGGGTGGGGCGCTGTCAGGATGGCCTTGACCTTCTGCTGCTGTGGCTGTATGAGTCCTCTGCCGACCCGGAAACCCAGATACTGAGCCTCGGCGAGGGCAAGATGACACTTTCGGGGGTTGGCGGTTAGTCCAGCCCGCCGGAGTTCCAGGAGCACCCTCCGCAGCCGCTCTAGGTGGTCCTGCCAGGTCTCGGAGTGAATGACCACATCATCAATGTACGCCGCGGCATAGGTCTGATGGGGCCGTAGAAGGATGTCCATCATGCGCTGGAACGTGGCCGGGGCCCCGTGGAGGCCGAAGGGGAGGGTCCGGTATTGCCAGTGTCCACTTGGTGTTGAAAAGGCAGTCTTTTCTTTGGCAACATCAGTAAGGGGAACTTGCCAATATCCCTTCGTGAGGTCAAGCGTTGAGATATACCGGGCCCTCCCCAACCGTTCCAGCAGCTCATCGACACGGGGCATGGGGTATCCGTCGAACTCAGAGACCTGGTTGAGTCGGCGAAAGTCGTTACAGAAGCGGAGGGTGCCATCCGGCTTCGGTACCATGACAATGGGGCTCGACCAGGCGCTGCGAGATGGCTCGATAACCCTCTCGATCTGCTCACGCATCTCTCTCACGTGTTCCACAGCGGAGCGGAGAGGGGCCGGCTGCTGCTGCTCCCAGGCTTCGCGGGCCACGTCGAGCAGACCTCTTGGTTGTCGGCCGAAGAGCAACTCAAACGGGGTGAAGCCAGTTGATGCCTGGGGAACCTCCCGGATTCCAAAGAGTACGTATGGTAACATCAGATCCCAGTCCTTCCTGTCTTCAGCCGCCACACGTTTGAGCATCTGTTTCAGCGTCTGGTTAAAGCACTCGACGAGGCCGTCTGTTTGGGGATGGAAGACGGTGGTCCTGATCTGCTTCACCCGCAGCAGCCGGCAGAGGTCAGCCATTAGCCGTGACATGAAGGGGGTCCCTTGGTCAGTCAGTATCTCCGCTGGGATGCCGACTCGGGTACAGAGCAGGAAGAGCTCCTGGGCGATGTTCTTTGGCGTTGCCTTGCGAAGTGGGATGGCCTCTAGATACCTGGTGGCGTAGTCGACAATCACCAGGATGTGTTCATGTCCGCGGGCAGACTTAGGCAACGGCCCCACCAGATCCGTGGACGCAGGTGATGGGTAATTGAGACTTTGAATTCTTTTGAGGAGGTAGAATGGCGGCTTGTACCAGACTCACGGAGCTCCCCGAGTCCAGCAGTGCTAGAGCTGCCTGCCCGTTGATTTTGACCTCCGTCCTTGGTGCTTCACGGGGTGGATCCTGGTGAACGATGCAACCAGCCAGCCACGTGCGTGCGGGTGGAACAGGGTCTTCAGTGGGCATCGGCTCGTCCACCGGGCCGGGAGCTGCAGGCCTGTGTACTGTGTGAGGGGTACCCTCTAGTGTGCGTCGCTCCTGGTTTACCCTCCGGGGGAAAGACGGCGCTCGCTCCCCGGGCTCGCGATGCATAGCCGCCTCCGCCAACTCGATGGACTCCACAAACTCAGCGATGGTAGTTGGATTAGTCATGCCCACCGCCCGCCTGGTGGGCGTTCCCTCCAATAGCCAGTGCTGTGTGAGCCGGGCGAGTTCGGCGGCTTGGGCGCGGGCTGGGCGTCGGGACTTGTATTCCCATTCGTGGGACAACTGAGCAGCTGAAATTGACGACAGGCCGAGGCGCCCGAGAATTTACTTCTTCAATACATCATAATCATCAGCCGATTCAGGGGATAAAGAAAAATAGGCCGGCACTCGCACCCACAAACTGCGATCCCAGCCCTCTCGGACCGCTGTTGTCTCAAACATCTGTAAAAACAGTTCAATGTCGTCGTGACTGGTGAGTTTGGGCAGTAGTTGGGCGGCTCGCACACGGGGATCAGGTAGCGAAGCGGGCGGGGCGGCGGCGAGGCGGAGAGCAGCTAGCTCCTCTTCTACTTTTCCTTGACGAGTGGCTATGTGCTCCACAATTTGCTGCTGTCACACGCTCACTTCGGTCAAGCACTTGAGGAGTTCCTCCATGATGGGGGAGGAGCGCCATCTTTTTTTCCGGTTCTAGTTGACTGTGTGGGGGATAGGAAAAAAACGTGAGTAATCTCAGTGACGGTGAGTTGGTGATTCTTCACAAACCTGCCCGCATTCTCCACCAGTGTGGCGGGGTGAAGAATCACACAACTGGGTTCTGATGAAAAACCCCCGGAGGGTGTATTTATTAAACAAAATGGTGAGTCAAAGACAAAAACAATACTGAACAGTGCGCCGGTGCTCGTGTGCTTCCTTCTTCCCAGTGGCAGGCTGTGGGGTGATGTAGTGCTCCGTGGGCGTGGCCGGGCCGTCACAAACTGCTGTCTGAGGGGAGAGAGAGAGAGAGCGGTTAGCGTCCGTTCGCTTGGAGAGCATTTCTCAGACTGCCGTTCCTTGGTGTGTGGCTTTATGCAGCCCGGTGATGAGCTGCAGCTGTGACGGTCCGGTCCAGGCTGAGTGATTGCAGGTGTTCCTTGTCTGTTTCCACGGCGATGCTGATGAGTGCTCGGGAGACTTGTCACAATATATATATATATATATATATATATATATATATATATATATAATTTTTATTTTTGTTTTGTTTTGTTTTGTTTTTTTAATAAATAAGGGTGTAGCGTATGGGCCAATCAGACAATGGTTCATTAGATTTACCTAAATCAGTTGTTTATTAAATTAACAAGTAAGCACAGACTTCCCCTCACCCAAACCAACACAGAGTCCCGCAAAGTCTTAGATGGGCCCGGTTACCATGGCAACCAGGACGCTTCTGGCAGACCAGATAAACTTTACGATCCAAAAGAATGTATGCTCTTCCCCCATCCTGACTCTCCCTAAAGCAAACATATTCTTCCACTGAAAGTGACTTATTGGGTTAATTCTTAGACAAACCTTTCTGTGACGAACACACAAATAACCACAGATCACTGTGAATATTATGACCATTCCTGCATATAGTTTTGGGTATTGTATAACTGTTTT
Organism: Cirrhinus molitorella; assembly: GCA_033026305.1. NCBI lineage: Eukaryota > Metazoa > Chordata > Actinopteri > Cypriniformes > Cyprinidae > Cirrhinus > Cirrhinus molitorella. Next base: position 29,050,717 of record CM065127.1, on the reverse strand, counting down.
ATGCATGTGCTATGATAGATTACCAGTATAGTATAAAAACATACATGCCGTGTTTGGTATCTTTGAATTCGTATTTTGATGATCTAAAAGATGGTGGATATTATTTGTTAATAACTGTGCAACATATTAGTGTTCTAAGAATCCTTAGTAGTATTTGCATCAACACCCAATCAAATTACATATGCAAAATACTATGGATCTGGACAAAGACCATTAACTTTCCCTCCAAAGATACAAGACACCATTGGCTCTCTGAACTTCTAGAGGTGTGACCACTCTAGAAGACAAAGGACTGACACCTGCCACATTTTACCTCTCTTCGACTCTCAGTCTTCAGTCTTTAGTTCTTCTCAGTTTTGGTGCTTTCACCCTCTTCACATGCGTCTCATCTTCTGGTTGCCAAGTCCTGGGTCCGGCGCATCGGTGCCAGGCAGGACTTGAGCATGATCCGTCGGAGGTTCTTTTCAGAACCCAAGAAGTTGATGACCTAAGAACTCTTCTGGACCTTTTAAGCTTGTGCCAGGTCTTTAACAAGCCATGACTTTCCATTCCCCAAGGATCATCAGATTTCAGCTGGGTCTCTCTCTCAGGCCTTTTGTTCTTCTTCACGTCACTGGGAAGAAACTCCCAATCACCACAGAGTCAGGACATCTTGGAGGACACTCTTCAAACCGGAAGAAAGTGATCGCAAATCCAAAACCTTGAAACCATCAAGGCCTTCATACGGGACTGCATCCGGACACGCGTCCACAACCAAGGCAATGCAAGTATCGTACATTTAACTGAACAAACAGAGGTTTAGTATAAGCTATAGACCCATTGAAAAATGGCACAGATGGTTTCACAGGTTAAATGACTCTTTTCATAGCCTCATTTTCTTTGTTTTCTCTAATGCCTTCTCACCTGCCCTTCCCCCTGTATGAATGACTGTATGTTTGTTTGTTTAGATTGGTTATGTGTTTAGTCCTTAGTTAATAAAATTCTTGTGCACAGATTAAATGAGTTTCTGATTCTGCCTTGCAAAATATTAATGTCCCTTTACGATTTCCGATTCGAGCTACATGCTCTATGCACTAGTATATAAGAAAGTTATTTTCTGTGGCCAAGAAAATATCCCTTCTTTGAATACATGTGAAATTACCCTGAATGTTCGCTGGACGAACGGGTTAATTCATTGTAATGTAAATTCAGCTTTATCAAGATAATTCTATTGAATTATCCAAATAATATAATTAATTATAATGAGTTATGATTAATTATTAATATTTCCCCTTGAGCTAATAAATGCACTACAAAGGGCTTATCCACACAGAGCCTAAAACTGCTATTTTTTAAAACTGTGTCCCAGAGTGGATAAATCTGAAAATGAAACTATTGCATTTTCATGTGTACAGGCAATCCATATTTTGTGAAATCATGATGTCATCACCCAACGTCTCGACCCTAGTCAGAAAGGATGTGTTAATGATGTGAGTGAGCACAGGTACAACTGAATGAGAGATGGCTTAAAGGAGATGAGATGGAATAAGATCAAGTGGACAATTAGTAGAGTGATTGAAAAGGATGAGTTTGGAGGCTTCTGCCTCGGAGAGTAGAAATAAGACATGAGTGAGTGTATGTTTGCTGGTAAGAATTGACCGTATGTGGTGTGGAGAATTGTGCACTGATGGTTGAATTTTTATTGTAGAGGAATGTGGGAACGACATCAACTGTTAGATTGATGAAGAGGAAGAGGACAAAGGAGGGAAGTTTTTTAAAGCATGTAAATAAACAAATTGTTAATTTGTTGTGGTAGTGTGTCCTTTTAGCAATGGAGACATTAGCAGAGAAGAAAGAGAGGAGTGACTGATACACACTGGTACACACTAGGTATAGGACCACACCCTTTCTGCAGCCCTGATTTTAGAACGATGCTTGCCAAGAACATCAAATAGAGAGATGTCAGAGTGGAGCAGAGAGTGTCAGTAGCACTTTTAGCATCAAGTGATCAGACTGTTTAGGGCATTAGTCTCAAATTCAATTCCTGGAGGGCCTCAGCTCTGCACAGTTCAGCTCCAACCCTAATCAAACACACCTGATCCAGCTAATCAAACTCTTCAGGGTAACTAGAAACTTCCAAGCAGGTGTGAGTTGGAGCTGGTTGGAGCTAAACTGTGCAGAGCTGTGGCCCTCCAGGAATTGAGTTTGAGACCACTGCTTTGGGGGAAGGAAGTGGGTGGTTCACTTAATTCAAAGTTTTGAAAAGCTTTGTTTTTCCCAGCACTAATTGTGGTGCCCTATCCAATTGTATTTTTAACAAAAGAGAGGCTTGTAACATGAATGTGAGATTTCCAACTATTTTACCTGTACAAACTTGATGTTGCAAATAATATTCTTATCATATTATGTTAATGTTTTGTATTAATTATAAACATGCTGGTTTGTAGTGCAATAGTTTAATGCACTTTGTTATTCTTCTAGTTATTTACATATAGTATGAATTGGACTCCAGTGACATTCAGAGAAAATAGCTCTTTATGTTGCAAAATGAGATTGAGATTGTCCTCAAATATTAAAATATCCAAATGACGTGTCATTAGTAACCCTTTAAAATAATCAATTTTTAATTTTTAATTTATTATTATTATTATTATTATTTTTTTTTTTTTTTTTTTTTTTTTGGAAAAGCGTGTAAAAATTGTGACTGGTGGGACAATGTACTTAATTAACATTTCAGCAGTCCTAAAAAAAATATATATATATCTTAGCCCAGCTATTTTAAATTGTTTGATCACATTCTAGGGTTACTATTATGCATTAAAAAACCTTACACAACACTGAAGGGAATACTGAGATACAATACAATCATCAACATATTTCAAAATTGTTACTTTTTTGTAACATATATCATCAAATGTTATATTAGTGCTACCAGGATAACAGCATTAATATTGTAACTTATTTGTAGCATTTGAACTTTTAATATAGTGCAATATTTTGTAATTTTAGTGCAATCTTCACTAATAACTGCAATTGGATTTATATGTGTACCTAAATTAACTGTTGTCCCACTGGTCACTATTGTGACCATTAACATGTTTACTCATTCTATGACCACACTCAACAAAACTGAATATATGTGAATTCATATATTAATTCTAGGCACCTTAAATATAATGTGTACCAAAAATCTTTGTCATATCTTTATGATCTTTGATGCAGCTATCTGCTTTCTATCTTCTCAAGGTGGTGCAAACAGAAATTAAACTGCTTTGGTCCTGTGACAGTTTGCACTAACCATGTGAAACATGCACATATTTAAATGAGACCCTTTTTTTCCAGGAAGTGCACTAACACATCAGTCAGTAAGGCTTTTAAATTAAAACATTTTTTAACCCTTGAACTGTCACCGCCCTGTCATTTCCATGGTAATGCAATGTCTGATTTTAAAATGGTTTTCAAAGGATGAATTATGATTTCAAAAACGTGATAAAGAAAAAGGCAACGAAGAAAGTCTTTTTGTGACAAAGGTGTTTGTCAGAACTGTTGTGAAGTAGATTTTTGAGGTGCACTCTTGTCATGAATTAATCTATTACTTTTCCTACATAATTTGTCATGATTAAATTAGGATTTATTTGTAAAATGGTGAAATAAACTTAGGCGTCTCACAGAGGGAATGGGTGACAATAAGGGGTTAAACTCTAACATATATTTCTGAATTCTTCTATAACTGCTTAAAATTCTCAAGTCGTAACCTCAGTATGCTGTTGTCCCCATGAATTATGCCACTGATGAATTCAATTATCATGGTATAATACTGCAGGGATATTAGACAATGGAGTGTGAAAGCACTGCTTTCATCAGCAGTCTGAAAAAAAAAGCCCTGAGAATGATTTCAGATGTAAAGTCATTTCACATGCATCCTGTTTTTACCAGTCAGCAAACAGAAGCACTATGTTTATTCTTCAAGTCCTCCTCACTTCATTTAGCTGTTTATTTACACAAGTGTTTGTATAGGGAGAAACAAGGATTGAGGAGCACAGGGCTTGGTTTTGCTTTGATGTGATGTGCAGGGACAGATCAAGCTTCTGCCCTGGATGACAAACTTAGTTTTTAACAGTTAACTCAAAACAATATGTTGTCACTTGCAGTTTGACCCAAAACTGAGCTAAATACAATTCAATTGATTTTGGTTGCCCCAGTTTTATTTGATCTGGGAAAGCTATATAGCCTACACTATTTTCAGTTGCGACAACCATACAGTGAATGTAAACATATACTCTTCCTCCTTCTCCTTCTAAACATTTTCAGAAAAAATGGTGATACACTTCTTTGTTAAATAAAGATACTGTATTTGTCAGTGAGCCAACATGTGTAGTGTTACATTGAACTCATCTTCTGAAGTGAAGCGTTGCAAGTATGTTTCCACAGCATTTTGGCAGAAATATCTTCATGTCAGTGGTTTCTTACAGGACACCAATATTTTCCATCTAAAGGCAAAAGCTTTTACTATCATTAGTGAGTCTGTTAGTGAGATGGCAGACTTTTACATATAACAGTGCTTCAAGTTATTAAGCCTGAAGGTGTTTATCACCTATATTAAGGTTACATTTGAAACCAGTGTAAGCTACTGTTTGTGAGTAATACATCTGTCATATATCTGTCAGATCCACATACCTTATTGTGCTGACCCATGCTTTGTTCAGTGTGACACAGTTTCTAGTATCGGCTACTGGTTGTACAGCTATGTAAACTTACAAAAAAGGGACAGTAAACTGAGAGGCACCTTAGTTTAGCAATTGCCGAGATTTAAACATTAAGTATTTTTGTTACTAATCTTAACCATTAGACTGCAATCACAGATTTATAAGAAACAGCTGCACTTCACAAGCAAAAACCCAACCCTCAACTCCTCTGAGAACGCTTACATGAAAGCGAGTAACAATAGATTCAGTCAGAATGGAACTACAGATGCTGTAGTTCATTTGAGATTCATTTATTTATTAATTTACAGTGAGGAAAAATTTATTTGATCCCCTGCTGATTTTGTACATTTGCTCACTGACAAAAAATGATCAGTCTATATTATATTATATTATATTATTTTAATTTTGATTGTAGTTGGTCACTCGGCTTTGCACACATCTCAGGAAGGATTTTATCCCACTCCTCTTTGCAGATCCTCTCTAATTCATTAAGGTTTCGAGGCTGACATTTGGCAACTCAAACCTTCAGCTCCCTCCATAGATTTTCTACGGGATTAAGGTCTGGAGACTGGCTAGGCCACTCCAGGACCTTAATGTGCTTCTTCTTGAGCCACTCCTTTGTTTCTTTGGCCGTGTGTTTTGGGTCATTGTCATGCTTTTTTTGTGTCTCTCACCCAAGATTTGACGGTACGTGGCCCCGTTCATCGTCCTTTTGATGCGGTACAGATGTCCTGTTGCCTTAGATAAACACCCCCAAAGCATAATGTTTCCACTGCTATGTTTGATGGTGGGAATGGTGTTCTTGGGGTCATAGGCAGCATTCAATTTTCTTGGAGACTATGGTCCCAGCTGCCTTGAGATCATTGACAAGATCTGAAATTTTCAGTATAATCAGACAGATGCTTTTAAAACTTATTGTAAGACTTATTGTAAAACTTATTGCTTTTGAAAACTTCTGAAAAAGTCTGTAATTTAGACACACAGACATCAAGAACCAGTGTGATATTCACAACAATGGTGACCATCGAAAAAGCATGTTGTAGCCAATCAAAACTCATCCATGGCTCTCATCAGGCATTGTAGCATGAATAAATTATGCTATTTGTCACCGTTGTTGAGATTAATGTGCTGATTCTTGATGTTTGTGTGTGCCTTAAATAAACACTTTTTTGACGTTCCTTTGTTTTTGTCATTAAAATACAAAATTTGTCACTGTGAAATCACAAGGCTATTGTAATCAATATATATATATATATATATATATATATATATAACTAGACTCTAAATGAGATCAGTCGATGAATCAGGACAGTTAACAATTACGTAACATTACGAAACATAATCACCACTACCTGATGATTTCAGTTATAACAGCCATATAAAATTTAGTTATAAAATGTCAAGGGTTAAGAGCCCAACTAATAGAAACACTGACCACTATAGAATTATGATTTGCGTCTTCGGTGATTCTGCTTGTTAACATCACGTGTCTTCAGTAATGTTCAATCATCACTCAATGAATCTCACTAACTTTAACACTGCTTCAGTGTTAATTTTAACACTCTGTATAGTGTGGATTATATAAACCCTGAGCAGTATTAATTTAACACTGAGGATTTTGCTGTGTGTCTTTTATACAGGTAACAAACTAAGATCAGGAGCATTCCCTTTAATAGAGTGCTTCTAATCTCAGCTCCTTGCCTGTATAAAAGACACCTATGAGCAAGAAATCTTGCTGCTCGATAGGGGATCAAATACTTATTTCACTCAATAAAATACAAATCAAATTCTACAATTTTTGAAATGCATTTCTCTGTATTATTATTATTTTTTGTTTATTTTTTTTATTGATTTATTTTTTGTTATCCTGTCTCTTACTGTTCAAATAAACCTACTATTCAAATTATAGACTGATCATTTCTTTGTCACTGGGCAAACATACAAAATCAGCAGTGGATCAAATAATTTTTTCCCTTACTGTAGTTCAGTTATATTCTAGAAACAGGCTCTGAATATCTGCATTCTGTGGATGTTTAAATATTTTATTGGCAAACAAGACAAAACTGTTTCTGTATATGTATATTGAATATTTATTGCAATGTGTGCATAAATACTCAGCTGATCTACGTAATTTTGCCTAAATATGCAATAGTTTGCAATACTGTATTTCACAATGCAGTGCATTCAATGAAATGTTACTACTCTACTGAACACTATACATCATTTAAAATTGTAAACTGTTTTAAAATGTTTCAAACAGTTCATGTGGATGACTGCAACTGGACTTCCCAAACAGCAAGATTTTACGTTTGCAGTTGGACTTAAAAACGTTGAATAATGAAGCCCTTCATTACAGTTGAAAATGAAGCCCTTATATATATATATATATATATATACAGTTCAGTTGTGTTATACGTACAGTATAATTTACTATATTTAAAATAAAGTTTAATGCCAAAATATAGTATTCCATTTGGAACTGGTTACAAACAGAATATTTCCCAATGTATTCTTTATTTAGATATGACATTCTTGAAATTTTTCCAATGTCACATTTGTGATATTCTGCCTCAGGACTGTGAAATAATAATTGAAGATTTCCCTAAGCCTGAGAGCCAAGAGAGATCAGAGAGATCAGCTCTGCAGTCAAAGTCACCAGCCATGACCTTTAGCCCCGCTTCACTGTAGTGTATAAAGTGTATCTGCTACCTGATGGAAGAAGAGATGAGCAGGTCATAAAAAGCTCATTGGCGGTGCCAGACAGGGATGTAAGGAGGTAATTTGAAGAGAGGATTAAGGAGGCAGGATGGCAATGACCGGGCATGCAGACAGATGAATGACAGATGCTGATAGAGGTTACACAAGGTAAATTGTATCGTAGAAATTAACTGCATCTCTGAAAGTGAGTGTGTACGCATGTGAGTGGATGAGGACGGTAATCCTGAAGGTCTCATTTAGACAAAAAACGCTGACATCACAAGAATCCTGGCATTATCAAATCCAGACAGAGAAAAAACAGAAGAGACTGATAGATAGAGAGATTTGTAATGATAATGAGGCTGAGTTTTTATAACCACAAACTGCTGTCAGGGAGAAATTAATTAATTGTACTGTTGATTAAATGTATCTACAATATAAAATGCCCAAGCACATCTTTAATTAACACAAAGTATGTTTTTGGCAAGAAATAGTGCAGCTGGACACATAATCTCTGCCAAGATCAATTCAGCTGTTCTCATACAGTGACACAACTGGAACAAAGAGCTGGACACTCCTTATAAATCCACTGTGCACTTTACATATACACTGCCATTCAAAATCTTGGGATCAGTAAGATCATTTGAGCTCCAGTAAGATCATTTGCTCCAGTCTTCAGTCCTTCAGAAATCATTCTCTCTCTCTCTCTCTCTCTCTCTCTCTCTTTAAGGAACCTGTCATACTTTTTCACTTTTTTTAAAAGGAAAGAATACTATTAGTCAACAATGATATGTTAAATTGATAAAAAGGAAGGATCATGTGACACCGAAAACTGCAGTAATGGCTGATGAAAATTCAGATATTGTCAGAGAAATAAATTCGATTTTAAAGTATATTAAAATAAAACACCACTTTAAATTGTAATAATATTTCACAGTATTTTGCATCAAATAAATGCAGCCTTGATGAGCAGAAGAGACTTTAAAAGAAAATGTCAAAAATCCATGCAAAATGAATGCCATGCATTCAGTCTTCACGTCTCTTAAAAATCAAAATCCATTCAAATCACTTTTATTGTCAGCACAGCACCTGTGCTTAGGAAAGTGAAATTCTTAGGAGCGTGCTCCAGACAATGCAGAGACAGTTTACATATAGACAGTACTGTTACATACTTACAGATTTATACAGAGATGACAATGTGCAATATACACGTACACATACTCAGTACATACAGTGTACAGTTAAACATATTTACAGTTAGCAGTACAAGTACAAGTTGAGCTTTCCTGTCAGAGATTGTGCAAAAGAGATGTTTACATTAAGTTGTGCAGAAGAGAGATGGGGGAAGCAGTGCATAGTTCAAATGATTTTTAGTGCAATGTACAGTAAACATATATTACCCTATTCAGTTCTTGTAATGGGGAGTGCTCATAGAAGGTGTTCAGTGTGCATATAGAGGAAAGATTGTTTTACCGCAAATGGTTTGAAATTTCCCACTCACCTGTGTGTAGCACACTCAGAATTCCACTAGGAAAATTTTCAACAGTGCGAAGGTGCAGCAGAAGACATGAATGTGCATTGTATAGTATTCGATGTAGCAGATATTAGCAGATATTATTGTGTTAAGTGCAGTGTGTGCATATAGTCCAGTGTTGAACTTTGTTTTCTAGTATATCTGTGTTATCTAGTTTTGTTAAAAGACATAATCTATCAGACATAAAGACTGAGTTCTATTTTAAATGAAAGGGTTAAAAATGTTCTTGTTAAAAAAATCGATTTATCGTTGAGAGATATAGATGGTCCAACTTCTTTTTTTTTTTTTTAACTTGGAATGTAAAATGGTACAGAAAAAACAGATGTTAAGTTTGAAAAATTGCAATGGACTTGCTACGACTGATCCTGTAGAGATGCGTAGAATAGCAGTGGACTTTTATTCTTAGCTCTTTGCAGATGATTAGAGTCAAAATGAACTATTACAGAATCTTCCCTGCTTCTGGGAGATAAAGAAAACTTAGACTCTGGACTTTCGTTTGAGGAAGTGCTGTAGTGATGGGACTTTATCCAGGTCATACCCCTGGAATAGATGAACTTCCTGGTGAATTTTATAAACATTTTTGGAATATAATAGGGATTAACCTGTTTGAGGTTCTGCAAGAATGCCTTAGCGAAGGCTGTCTACCCAAGAGTAGTCAACGAGCAATATTAACTTTGCTGCCCAAGAAAGGAGATCTTACAGTATTGAAGAATTGGAGACCAGTTGCATTAAGCCTGGCTAACACTACAGGATTTTTAGCCCGGATTTTCCCCTCACGAGAATCGGAGCAAAATCTTGACAAGCACCTCGATCGGTCCAGATGTTTGGCGCAGATTATCTGGCAATGTGAGGCATTCACAGATCGAATCTTACACCTCCCAATCTGCCCGCACACGAATCAGGGCTGCCCCGATTTATATCAAACATGTTTGATATTTAGGATTTTAAATCAGGATGATGACGGCTATATGATTACATCAGTACTTTCACTACAGCCAACAACGACCGCAAAACAGCTGCTGTACAATCCGTTGGATAGTGGAGATGGAGGAAATTGCCTCTTAAGTTTTTTTTTTAATCACTGTATAATGTGTCGACAACATCACAACCTTAAGGACAAAGAAGCGCTGAGGTGAAATCGCATCAGTTTTGAACGTACTGGGTGAGTGCAGCTGCTAGCACGCTAGCTAACATATGTAAACACTAGTTGCTGCGTGAGATTACGTGAGGCGATTCCTCCGGCATGATAAACTTAATAATATCTTGTAGTGTGTTATGCGCCACGATTTTCAAATCTTGTAGTGTGTGCATGTTTAAGATTTGAGGGAAGATAATCTGCAAAGATTCTCCTTATGTGTGTGCTGCAGCCAGATTTCATAATCGGTTAGGATTTTTAAAATCCTGTAGTGTGAGCCCGGCTTTATCGTGATCAGAATATAACATTTTATCAAAATGTCTTGCTACCAGATTGAACAAAGTGTTAAATAGTATTGTATACAAAGATCAATCATATTGTATAAAATGTAGATACATTACTGATAATCTAGCCTTGTCTGACAATATTAACATGGGAATTGTGTCATTAGATCAGGAGAAAGCTTTTGATAGAATTGATCACAAATATCTTTTCAGTGTCATGAAGACTTTTGAGTTTGGTGATAATTGTATTTATATGGTAAAGCTATCATACAAAGATGCAACGTTTATAATAAAAATGGCAGTTGGTCTGTTAAGGTGCGGAAGGGTATAAGACAAGGTTGTCCGATTTTCAGGATAGCTCTATACTTTAGCCATTGAACCCCTCCTTTGTAAATTGAGGACAGAGTTAATGGGCTTGCAAACTGTGCCAAATTCAAATATCAACATAAAAGTTTCAGCATATGCTGATGACATTACAGTCATTGAAAGACATGGTGATGTTCACATACTGAAATGAGCCTTGCAATGTTATAGCAAAGCTTCATCTGGCAAAGTAAACTGGGCAAAAAGTGATGCCCTGTGGTGTGGTGTGGTGTTGTCATGAACCAGGCCTCCGTGGCTCCCTCTGATCGCCACCGGAGGGCACTCTCCCCTGAGTTTTAACAATTTGGACTCCACTTCCCATGACCCCGTGCCTAGGGCTGACTTCCTGCTCAGGTGTCTCTCATTTGACGTCATCTCACCTGGACTATAAATAGACCCACTTTACACACTGTTATTCGCGAAGTCTTGATTTGCCATGGCTGTCATTACAGAGCGTTTTATCCTAGTGTATGTTATCCCACTGCTGACCCGTTTTGTTTATCGACTCTGATTGTTATCCACCTGTCTGTTCCTGTCTGTTCCCTCTTGACTTGGCCTGTTGTACTACAAACTGTGTTTTTAATGGATTTGCATGCCTCCGATGCTTCATTGTAGGTGTAGAGACCTTTGCCTCCAGGCAAATTGCAGTGGGGAAGATCTGGTTTTAAATATTTAGGGGTCTATTTAGGAAGAGAAGAGTATAGAAGAAAGTGTGTGCTCGGTTGTCTTACTGGCAATGGCTGTTACCCCAGTGTCACGAATCGGGCATGTGGCTTCCCGTTCATTCACTCTCACTCTACAATGACGTTCAAATCACCCGGACCACACTTCCTCTGCAGCAATCATGTACACCCACACCTGCAGCCAATCAGACAGACATGGTAGAAATAATACATCTCTTCCGCCTTATCCCTACCGAGTATTGTTCTAGCCCCGTCTGTTCATACAAAGCGTTATTTCCTGTCTGTTGTTTTCCCGTTGCCGACCTGGACTGTTTCTTGTTCTTTGATTCTTCTCTGTGTTCCCTGACTTGGATTGTTTATTGGACTTTGCCTGCTGCCGCCAGCCCTGACCTCTCTGCCTGTTTATTAACTACGTTTTGGATTATCTCTGTTGTGTTAGACGCTGTTGCTCGACCCTGCCTGTACGACCCTGTGTTTATTAATAAAGTTGCATATGGATCCGCTCGCCTCCCGTCCCTGTTTCAGAGCCCCTTATACACCCAGTTATCCTACAGGGGAAGGGTACTTGTTTGTAACAACCTTGTTGCTTCTTCTTTATGGCATAAAATGACTATTTTAGAACCTCCTGAAGAATTGGTGAAAGTTATTCAAAATCATCTTAATTGTTTTTTTCTGGTCTGGTCAACACTGGCTTAAAGCTCCAGTATTGTTTCTACCCAGACAAGGAGGACAAGGATTGGTGGACATTAAAAGTAGGCTGATGGCTTTTAGACTCCAAACAGCCAAAAGACTACTCTATGGAGACAACATTAGCTGGTGTGAAGTAGCCTGTGCCCTCTTGAAAAAAGTGGGTAAGATGGGGCTTGACTGACACCTTTTTCTTATGAATTCCCAAAGCCTTGACTTGTCTGGTTTGACACCTTTTTATTATTCAATGATGGAAGCATGGAGATTTTTTAATATTTCAAGAAAACTAAAAGGAGCTGAAGGGCTTTTGGTCAAAGAAGAACCTTTGCTGTATAATCCTGTGATGGACTTTGGAATATTACAATCACAATGTGTGAGGGATGCTTTGAGGAATGCAGGAATTCGGAAATTCGGAGACCTAGTCACAACAGAAGGATGGATGTCCGCTGAGAGACTGGCAACTAAGATGAGTGTCAGGTCAATTCGACTGGCACAAAGGTTATTGAAAAGTCTTGTGGATTTACTACCAGGTGACTACATATCTGGCTTGAATAGAGTGGAGGACAGTGGGAACTTTCTTTCCCAGGGCTTGAAATTACACTTGCTGTTGGTGAGTTTCAAGAACGAGAGGGAGTTTGCTTTCTTTCAGAACTCAATTTGGACTTTTTAGCAGTGCTGGGAATCGAGCACTGTATATTGCATGTATCAAGGCATCACATTTTCATTCCTTGGAAGGACTTAAAGAGTCTAAATGGCAGGAGTTTTTTGGACTTGACACTTCTCCTAAGGGTAGCTGGAGGACCTTGTACAAACCTCCAATTGAGAAAAGGTCTGGAGACCTTCAGTGGAGGATTGTGCATGGTATAATAGCTACAAACAGACACAGAACACACATTGACAGGTAAGGTAAAGGGTGTCCTTTTTGTGGAATGACAGAGACAATTTTTCATTTATTTTGTTAATGTGTATGAGACTACAGCAACTGTTTGTTCAAATGGAGGAATGGTGTCAAATTTTGGGGGAGCATTTTTTATGTTTTTTAATTTATATTATATGTATATATAATATATGTATATATTTATTATATGGCTGTCACGTAAAAGTAAACTCAATGTTGTGGGGTCAACTGATGCTGTGTTAATTTTAAAGGGTTTAATAAAATCAAGGTTCAAAATAGAATGCATTTTATAACTTGGTGGAAGACTTAGGAACTTTTGAGAATATATGGGGAGTAAATCAATGTCTTTGTGGAAGTGATGGCGATGGATCTCTTAAGATATGTGTGTAACGGGGAGTCAGACTCGGAACACAGAGATGTAAAAGTTAAGCAAACACGTTTATTTACAGGATCGTATTTAAAAGAGTTCAGGTAAGTGATTCAGTAATAAGTACATTCAGTGAGATTGGATCAATACTGACTTTGTGTATCTTTGTTTGCAGATGACCAGGAAGTTCCAGGAGCTGGTGAAGGTAGGTAATCCAGGTAAGTGCACACATGAACACACAGATGACGGGAGACAACAAAGGAGAGCAGGGAAGACAAACGAAGGAAGTAGAGCATATGGTATGAGTCCTGCTTCCCAACTGGGAGACCAAACAATGAGTGACTGTGTGTATGAATTATATAGTGGCAGTGATTGGATGATGGGAATCAGGTGTGCTCAAAAGTCAGGTGACTGAGATCGTTGGCAGGGGGTGGAGCCTGGCGTGTCTGTGACAATGTGTTTAAATGTATTTTTTTCTCTCTTTTTATATTCATGATGTTATTTAATGTATGATGTTTTCATTGTTTTGTAATCAAAATGGCTTGCAAGGTCTCTCTCTAGTAGTTGAACTTGATCAGCCAATGTTGTTATTTTTGAAGCATCCAATGTCTGTTTGCCTGATATTTGCCACTGTGACCTCTACATTTTCAACATTTCCACCTCTAAAGAGAATAAAAACAAACTTACAATATGTCAAAACACTTAAAAATGATATAATAATACTCCTATAACATCACAGCCACAAACAAGTCAAGCTTTTTCTTCCACAAAGGGCCTCTTATATGGCATGTTCACATTTTATTTCTCTCAATTTATAAAACATTTACAACATTTACGAGGACGATTTTTTCTGAAACTGACAAGCGTTATAAAATACTATTTTCCCTCTCTGATTATGCGGAAAGAGCTAAAGGGAGGATCATGTCATAAATTGATGGAAAAGGCACAGTATTCTTCCACCACAGAGGCATATTGAGTAAAACAAAGCCTCGGACAAGAGGGTTGTTTTTGTGCATCACAGCAAATTTGATATAAATCACACACATACATATTCTATACTGAAAATGTGGACTTTTTATGTAGTACTTACAGTAAATAAAATTAAAATCAGTAACATTAACTGTTGATGGGATAAATGTGCAAATTGTGACTGTTGAATTGTACCAGCAATTGCATGATGACTTTCAGAGTTGTAACATTGTAAATCTAGCAAAGTTTAAACATTAGGGGCAGGCTGTATTAGCGCAAACCTATGGAAGCCTGTTTCTGCCACTAAAATATCTTGTGCTTGACATGACTGTGATAATTGTTAATTTGCACTGCTCTTGGTAGATTACGTTAGTGATTAAGGAAATGATCTGCGTCTGTTTTTTTAATTTGCTCATTGTCAGCAGAATTTTACACTTCCATCTGCATTTAGTCTTTCTATCTTTTGACTAATTTTTGTCCTCTTCTCGAAAGTAATAGAAACATAATGTAGAATTTGTCTTTTGCTATAGGTCACACTTTATTTTCAGGTCAGATTCTTACAATTAACTATTAACTGAGTCTATGCCTCATTAAAAGAGAAGTTAACTTCCAGAACAAAAATGTACAGATAATTTACTTACCCCCTCATCTAAGATCCTCATTTCTTTCTTTCTTCTGTCGTAAAGAAATTATGTTTTTTGAGGAAAACATTTATTTCTGTGGTGTTTAAACTTCAAAATTTAAATTTCATTTGTTTAAAATGCAACTTCAAATGGCTCTTAACGATCCCAGCTGAGGAAGAAGGGTCTTATCTAGTGAAATGATCTGTTATTTTCTAAAAACAAACAAACAAACAAACGAACAAAAAAATGTATATACTTTTTCACCTCAAATGCTTGTCTTGTCTAGCTCTGTGTTAACTCTTTGTATTCCGGTTCATGACAGTTAGGGAATTTCTCATTCTCATTTTTCTCTCCAACTTCAGAATGTTCCTCCATTGCTGTTTTACCTTTTTTTGTAAAGGGTGTTTGATCTTCTTTGCACGTTCACTTTGTAAACACTGGGTCAGTACTTCTGCAGCGATGTACGCCAATTTTTAAAGCTGGAGGAGAAAATGAGATGGGAATGTTTCAACATATCCTGTCTTGAACCGGAATACACAGAGTTGACGCAGAGCTAGACAAGACAAGCATTTCACTAGATAATAACCTTCTTCTTCAGCTGGGATCTTTTATAGCCCTTTGAAGCTGTATTTAAAATGCATTTTGGAAGTTTAAACCCAGAATTGTTAATAAACAATCAGTATGCTAGTAATATGCATGCTATTTAATAATGAGAACTGAACATTGAAATAAAGCATTACCAAATATTATATTAACCACTACAGAGGTTTTCCCAACTATGATGACTTCTTCTTTTGAGAGCCACAGAAATGTGAAAAGTGTCTGTGCAGGATATTAAATGGTAACAGTGGAAAGTTAAAAAAGCAGATTTGGGCATGTGCATGAAGATAGGACTAAAATGATACCCTTTAAAGATTTAGAGACAATCTGTCGAAATCTTTCTCTGTGTCCTAAAAACCTGCCTGCAAGTATGCAGGTGCACATGAGCTGTTTATTTATTTTATTAAGCTTGAGGATAGACTATAGATAACTGAGTTTCAGTGTTGGCCTCATTCTCATTTATGTTTTCACACAATATTATTTTCTTTAGGTTACTAAATTCTCTTTTCTCTCTGAGTCAATGCACACATGGTTTCTCACATGCTTAGAATATAGCAGTTTGGTAGAGAATGAAACCCAAGTCACCTCTATTAGCTGGATGAGAGCATTTGGGGAGAGAAGAGCCAGCAGGTGCTGAACACACTGATTGAACACATTTCCCTGCTTGGAGAAGCTGTTTAAAACATTTACTGCCCTCCTCCTCTTTTTGTTTTGTTTAGTTTCTATCAAAACTTCCTGCTCCACTAACCGAGTCTATTAATTCAGTGTGCCTGCAGACAGACTTTGTGTGTGTGTGTGTGTGTGTGTGTGTGTGAGAGAGAGAGAAATAGATCTAAAGCTTGTTTGATTAATGACCCTGGTAGACGCTTCTTTCTGCGGCTGTGGGCAGGAGGCCTTTGGCCACTGCTGTTTTAATGCCACTGCATCATCTGCACCTCCGCGTTTTGCACTCTAACCTTTAGAAACTCTTCCCTGTTTGCCTCCAAATCCCTAATGGATATTTTATCTCTTTAATTAAAGACTCTCTGCTTGAATTGGCAGAGCAATTCCCGTCATCTGTAGGTGTTAGTGCGGGATTTCTGAATGAATAGACACTCTTACAATAATAAAGCTTCCTTACTGGCATCTGTACTGTAAAGTCTTGGCTGTGACAGCTAGCCCCACTCTGCTCTATATGCAAGACAACAATAGTCTTATCATAGTCTTCAGCAGCGTTATTCAGTCAGGCCTCTAAAACGGTAAATTCAACCTCTCAAAACTGCTGCAATTCATCAGAAAAAAGGAGAAAACACCCTTGAAACTTGGCAGACATGTGGGTATAATGGACTGGAGGCTAATATGAGTCTGCCAATTTCCTTCACTCACATGTTTCACTCAAAGATTCCTCACTGTCAGCAGAAAAGCACTGATGTAACATTTAGGAGATTCACAAATGTTCTAAACAAGTAGAAACAGGTAGAGCAACTGAGATTTTTCACTGGAAATTCAGTACCTGATAATATTATGACATGATCTTCAGTAGAAAAACAAAAGGTGATGTTAATTGTGATTGTCAGCAACTAGAGTTGCATTGGTGCCGGTGTAAATTAGTAGGGCTGGGTATCGATTCAGATGTCCCGATTTGTCTAAATTTAGATTTGCAATATAGTTTTAATACAAATGCTATTGAAATTAAGAGCCACAGGCCAGTATTTTAAACTTTTTTTGCTTGTTTTTTTTTTTTTTTTTTTTATTGGGTCCTTTTTTAAAACAATAATAGGTTTCTATAAAATGTACATCTTAATTTTTCTGGTAATTAATTGAATTTATCCTGATGAAAATTAAACCCTTTTATTTTTTGGGCAAACAAAGTGCTGCACAACAGTCTACTGTAAAAATTTAAAAGAAAACAAATGTGATTACTCATTTAAAAATAAAGATTTATTAATATTTAGTAGTAGTAGTAGTAGTAGTAGCGTTGTTGTTACATTACGTCTTAAGATTGTTAAATAGTAATCTTTTTCTGACAGTTTCTTAACATTAAACTAACCTTTTATTTTCTCAAATTAAACGGGGTGGGGTTAGGGGTCCTAGTTTTGGTATGTGTAAATATGTCATTTCCATACCAAAACTACATATTTTGCAGATTGATCATAAACACGTGAAAAGCTTCCTACCACAGTGGCCATCCTTCACAAAACTAATATTTACCACAGTTTTATCACAGGTAGAATGCAAAATGTTTCAATACAAGCATTTCAGTCAAGTGGAATTTATACAATATTTCAAACTTTTAACCAACGGGAGAAAATCAACCCGACGCAACAGTTTAAAATCAGCCCAATTCCGTGGAATAGCGACAAAAATTATATTCAATGTCAGAATGTTTGTGAAAGCAGGATTAGATTTAGAAATTAGCGCAATTTAGAAAAAGAGGATGTGTGGTCACCCTATATAAATGTTTGCTGAAATAAATACCGGAAAAGATTGATTTGCGGCGCCAAAAATAAATAAATAAATAATAATAATAATAATAATAATAATAATTAATTAATTTATTTATTTATTTGCCAAGCCCTATATTAGAGATACAAATGAAAAAATGAATTGAAAGCAAATAAGTAATGTTGTAAATGCATACGCCATGGAGGCCGGTGAATTTGTGGAGTGTGTAGTAAGTAGGGGAGAGCGGGATGTACCATTTTTTTTTACAAAACATAGTTTAAAAAGATAATGTTGTAGACAGATATATTTTTGCTGTGGCCTATAACTCAGAAGAGTGGTCTATCAACACTAGGTGGTATTTTGTACAAATGTAGAAAAACTTCAGTATAATTTTACTCTGAATCTTACTTTCAACTCCATCGGTTGGGACTAAAGTAACACACGTGGGTCAAAAGTAACAACAATACAGGCTAGATTTTTTTTTTATTTTTTTTTTTATGTTACTCTTGTTTTTATTCAATATACATGACTATGACCTTGTTAATATGCAAATGTATTTTGTCCTTTATCTTTGCAAAAAATTATTAAATTACATTTTCATTTTAAATTTAAGTTTCATCAAATGTTTCAAAAAATGTATCTATTCAATTTATTTTTATAAAACATTTTTTTAACAGAATTAACAATATGAAAATTAAATGAAATTAACATAATATAAATTCTCAACATAGTGTAACAGTAGGCCTATTCATGTTTCCATCCAATTGTTTGTATGCATAAATTCAAAATGTGTCTAAAAACATCTAGAAACACTGCAGATTCATATGAAGGTGGAAAAGCTAAGGTATGTCTAAAGACTAAATATGACTAGGTAAATGTGATGTAGCAGCTGCCCTGAGACTGATGTTCATGACAGATAGGCCTATATGTCCAGAAATGCCCTCTCATGAACATCTGGCTGAATCAGACCTCTGTCTGTCTTTTTGATTCTTACTCTCGGCATATTCTTTTGGCATAACACGACATAAACATGTTTTAATAAATTATGCAAGACACAGAAAGTCACCAAATTAGCATGCAGCGGGACAAAAGAAACACTTGTTGTCACTGTCACTTTCATCTCTGCAGTAACTCCTTACATTTAAACCCGATTTACTATTATACTGAAAAACTCTGAAAAGGCAAACTTCAGGATGTCTTACAGAACTAAATAACCTGTAGATTGATCATTACTGTGACACATGAAACGAGAAACACAACACAACTAATTAGAAAAAATTGCAGCTTCCATAATTGACTTATTATACTAAAAAAAAAAAAAAAAAAATGCTTTCCGGATCTAACCGCAGGATGATATTTCTACGCTCCGTCAAGGGTTGCATGCTGATTGTGCTGTCATAGCTTGGAAAGCAAATGTAGTCAGGGCTCTGAGAAAATCACTTTGTTACCTTTGTCCCACGTTACTTTCGTCCCCACTCTCCCCCAAGCATGGTAAGCTGATAATGCTGAACTGAATATCTAGCTTAAATTAGACTCTATGACTTTGTGTTAGAGTGATCCATGCCACTGTGTAATCCAACACCAACCTTAAATTAGAGTGTTTATCTCTCACATAAAGCTTGTGTGTCCACTGTGTTCATGAGGCCTCGTCTTCTACTTGCTCATTTATATACTTATACACATTCATCTTTCAATATTTGATGAAACTTTCCATTGATTTTCTTTGTGTTTATGAGTCATTCTATAATTAAGGGTACATTTCACAACAGGAAAAAAATGTGCAAACACAATATGCCTTCTCAATTTAAACAGGTAGTGGTTTCAGCTAATATATTTTATATTCTTATCAGCTAGTTGCTAAGCTTAAACATTAAACACCATTTCGATATAACAAAGAAAAAGATGATTTTTATCCTGATGAGCTTGTCAACTATGTTACGGACTAACTGTATGGACTGCCAGGTAACATAGTTGACAGTTTTACCATTTTGACTTATAATTTCAGTAGTGTTGTCTGGCCAACTATAACTTAACAACTATAACATGAAAATATTGCAAACCATGGCACTCAGTTATTACAGACCAAATCAGTGTTATTTCTGTATAATAAAGACATTATTAAAGTTTTATTAATTAATCTTTTAATCTTTTGAATCAGTTTTTATTTTAAAATTTTTCATTTTAATTTTAGTTAAAGTTTTAGTATTTTCGTTTCAGTTTTTGTTATCTGTAGTTTTTGTTTTTAAATGTCTATATATGCATATATTTAAAATTCTTAAATTTTTATTTCAGTTTTAGTTATTTTACTGCATCACATTATGATGTTATGTTTATTTATTTATTTATTTATTTATTTATTTTTTGTGTAATGAAAATGTTTTTTAATGGTTCTAATTTTTTGGTTTTAGGTAACTGTAACGAAGGGTCAGAGGCAGCGGGATCCATTTGCAGCTTTATTAAACACTTCAACAAATCAAACAGACAATGGGTCATCAACAGCGGCTGGGTTAACGTAGGCAAGACAGTACCGTAATCTTTAAACAGTTGTGGGATCGGGGCTGGCTGAAGACAGTAAACAGGGTAAATCCAAACAGTATATAAAGTCCACAGGCCTACGGAGAATAATCAATAATCCAGGAAACAGGCAGGGTCAAAACCAGAAAGGCAGTCCAGGGAATAACGCTCAGAAATGCATGCATGGCAATACAAGACTTTGCAAATGACTGAGCATGAGCATGGCTTAAGTAGGGTGTATAAATGGCTGACACCTGGCAGGTAATCAGCCCCAGGTACGGGATGCTGGGAAATGGAGTCCGAATTGACAAACTAGTATTCTGGTGACGGTTCCCTCTGGTCTGATCTGTGACAGTAACTATGTTAACCCTGAATCAAATCTATAGTACTTAAGAGAACATTTACCATAATGTGTTTAAAATATATTTTCTCTTAATGGATAAAATATGACATTTCTGAAGAACATCGCTAGGAAAAAAAAACCCCCAAAAAAACACAATCATCAGAAATGAACCCTATTATAAAATAACCCATATACTGAACTAATGATCTAACTCTAAAGCCTCACCCGGAAATAGGAATGTAGAAACAGGTTTACTGATCAGAAAAAATGTTTCTCATAACAACAGTCTTTAGTGAAGGAGATTGGATTGTGTGACAGAGAGCTGCTCTTAGTCTAATGTGCTCAGACTCAATCTGCTCTAATTCCATCACTATTGACTCTCCATTATCACATAGAGCAAGACCAGGAAACACTTTGCTTCTCTCAGACTAATTAGAGTCTAATGTCTTGTGTTCGTAAAGCTTTTAGTTACGTCAAAGTCTTCACTCATCACTCAACTTCACTAATGAGGGCGGGAGAGCTGAAAAGAGTTTCTGATAGAATACTGTATGTGCTGTGTGTTATATATATATATATATATATATACAGGTGCAGCTCAAAAAAATAGGATTATCATGAAAAATATTTTTTTATTATTATTATTATTATTGAAACTTATTTTTTAAAAATGAAACTTTCATATATTGTAGATTCATTACATGTAAAGTTTTTTTTTTTTTTTTTGATGATTAAAGCATACAGCTCATGAAAGTCAAAAATCCAGTATCTTAAAATATTTGAATATTTACATTTGCGTTTCATTAAATGACCATCCCTACAGTATAAATTCCAGGTATCTCTTGTTCTTTGAAACCACACTAATGGGGAAGACTGCTGACTTGGCAATGGTCCAGGAGACAATCATTGACACCCTCCACAAAGAGAGTAATTCACAGAAAGTCATTACTGAATGGGGTGGCTGTTTACAGAGTGTACTGAGAATACTGTCAAGTAAAGCCGATTCAAACACTTGAGAGAGCTTCACAAGGAGTA
This sequence comes from Cirrhinus molitorella, assembly GCA_033026305.1. NCBI lineage: Eukaryota > Metazoa > Chordata > Actinopteri > Cypriniformes > Cyprinidae > Cirrhinus > Cirrhinus molitorella. The sequence goes on along the minus strand of CM065127.1, from coordinate 29,028,879 downwards.
GAATGAAGCGGGAGTCAGCGCATCAAGAGTCACCACACTCAGATGTCTTCAGGAAAAGGACTACCAAGCCACTTCTGAAACAGACACAACATCAAAAGCTAAGGAGAATAGGAACTTGACTTTTGCTCAGTGGTCCAAAGTCTTCTTTTCAGATAAAAGTAAATTTTGCATTTCATGTTGAAATCATGGTCCCAGAGCCCAGAGAGAATGTTGGAGAGGCACAGAATCCAAGCTGCTTGAAGTCCAGTGTGAAGTTTCTGAAGTCAGTAATGATTTGGGGTACCATGGCGTCTGCTAGTTTTGCTCCATTGTGTTTTATCAAGTGCAAAGTCAATGCAGCCATCTACAAGGAGATTTTGGAGCACTGCTTCTATCTGCTGACAAGCTTTATGGAGATGCTAATTTCCTTTTCCAGCAGGACTTGCAAGTGGTTTGCTGACCATGATATTACTGTGCTTTATTGGCCAGCCGACATGCCTGACCTGAACCCCACTGAGAATCTATGGGATATTTTCAAGAGAAAGATGAGAAACAGTCAATCCAACAATATACAGACGATCTAAAGGCTCAATAGTGCCTCAATAGTGCAATAGGCTGATCACTTCCATGCCACACTTCACTGATGCTGTAATTTGTGCTAGGAACAAGTCATTTGCTGTAATATGTGCTGCCGACTAAGTATTGAATTCATAAATTAACATACTTTAAAGAACTTGAACTTTTCTGTTTTGCAAATCCGTTTTTTTATTTATCTTAGGAAATATTCTAATATTTTGAGATACTGGATTTTTGACTTTCATGAGCTGTATCATCAAAATTAAACAACAGCAACAACAACAAAAAAAAACTTTAGAAATATTTTACTTTCCATGTAATGAATCTAGAATATATGAAAGTTTCAGTTTTTGAAATGTTACAATTAAAAAAAATCACGACATTCTAATTTTTTGAGCTGCATCTGTAATATCTAAATATACACTAATTAAATAAGCGGCTTTGATGCAGAACGTCTTTGTACAGAAGGTCCAGTGTTCTTCTATTGAAGCTGAAGATGCTCTCAGATCATGACATGATCATCAGGTTTTTTACAAACTTGTGTTCATGCAGCAAAAGACAACACAGCTAGACTTTCTGGAATATCTTATTTTTGAATTTAAGTTTAACTCAATCTGTTGTCATGATTATGACATTTGTGAGGGACAAAAAGAAGCAACCTTAGAAAAATGTTTCAAAGTCTATTTGTAGTAGTGCTAAGAGACTGTATTTGGAGTGTATTTGACAGTATAACACACTGGCTGGTTTTAAGTGGTTTAACCATGGTTTCCTCCTGATCCATTACTGACCGCAGCTCATTCTGGTCTCTCTAAACTCTCTCATTCTCTCTTTCAGCTCCTCCAGCACAACTTCAAATGTATTATTAATGCCTGTCAAATGTCAGCCATGAAAGGCGTTTATTGTGGAGGGTCAAAGGGTTTCTCTCTCTCTCTCTGTCCAGCCGCGTCCAGCTGTTCAGATGTTCAGCAGATCGTCACAATCATGAGGCTGTGAGGAACACAGCGTCAGAAACACAGCAGCACTTGAGCAGAACCAGTGAAGACAGAATAAATGCTGCTTTTGTGCTGCAGGAACTGCATGTTCTGCTGGACCTCCGTTATTTCCTTCTCTTTCTTAATGTAGAAGTGAGAATGACATTTAGCGATTATTTGGGTGACAATAGATTTTCATTGTTTTCAAACTGTAATGAATTAGAGTGCAACTGTGCACATTTGAATTCTGCTGAACTAAAGCATGGTGGGGATTACATACAACTTAATGCATGCTAGTGTATGATTGTCTACAGTAACACACACAGTTACTAAATGTTTTTACCAAAGGTTTTTACTATACTGATAGCACAGATGTCAACATTTGGTGGTTCAAATACCCATGTGAGGTCTCTCGTAAAGTTTTTAAAGCATTTGGTTTCTGTTTTTGTTTTTGTTTTTTAGTGCATGATATTCCATAGTCTGTTATGTGCTATTTTGAAGCTTGTCACATCAATAACGATATATATTCCTCATAAATAGACACATCAAAATTAAAATAAAGTAACAATTATATGTTCTGTGAGCCATCGTTTCTCTGTTTGTTGGGTATTAATGCGGCGGGTTTGTGCATTTTAATTCGCAGAAATCCTTCAAAGTATGTAGTCTCTCAAATACTGTTATTTTTTGTCACATCCATAATGCATGATTATTTCCCCTTTTTAACATAGAAAACTCATGCATAGACTGATATTTTTCTGATGTTTAGACTATCAACAAAGGTTTATTAAAATAGAAACAGATAGGTTTATTGGTAACACATACATTCTCTAAGCATTTATATGTCACATCCATAACACAAAATGTCACATCCATAACGCTGGATTTGGGTAACACTTTAGAATACTGTTTCTTACTTACTGCATAACTAATAAGGAATTATTGAAGAAGTAACAGGTTCATTAACACTTAACTCACTACTGTTAAATACTAAGGAAGGTGTGTTAACTAATTAGTACATAATACAGTTTTATGTAACAGTTAAGTAACAGTTAATCAATAACTAGTGTATTCTGTCATACCTCTTGAAGAACTACTATTAATTATCTAGTACTTAAGGTTAAAGAAAAAATACCGAAATAACTATCACTGAACAGATATATGCAAATAGTCACTATAATAATCAGGTTGTGGCCCACAAATCAAGAACTTGAGTAAAAGTACATTTACCCCCAAAAAATGTTACTGGGGTAGGCCTATTCATTTTCTAAATTACTTGAGGAACCCCAACTCCACTGTCTTGCCATAACCATCCAACCTACCTACCTAGATACATTCTGTAAAATGGTGGTTTGTTTATTTATTTATGTATTTACCAAAACACTGTGATAAAGCTGTTGGGTCATATTTGTTTTTTAGTCTTGGGTAGTTTTTGTTTTGTGTTAACATCTAACCCTTTATTAATTACTAATAGGTCCCCTATATTTTCACTTTAGAATACTATTACAGTTTCTAAGTAATTCTTGCAGAATTATCTGACAATTCTGTATTAATTACTAAAGGGTTTACTATATTTTTTTACTTTAGAATAGCTACTGTTTCAGGTTAGATCCTGCAGAATTATTTGATAATTATTTATTAATTACGAATGAGTCCCCTATATTTTCACTTTATAATACAGTTTCAGTTTCTAAGTAATTCTTGGAGAATTATCTAATAATTCCTTATGCTAAAGGGTTCACTATATTTTCACTTTAGAACAGGCCTAGGTTAGGTCCTGCAGAATTATGTGATAATTATTTATTAATTACTAATGGGTCCCATATATTTTAACTTTGGAATACTATTTCAGTTTATTTTCCCTTTAGACTAGCCTACTGTTTCAGGTTTGAAATAAGTCCTACAGAATTATTTGATAATTCTTTATTAGTTACTAATGGGTTACCTGTATTTTCACTTTCCCCCAGTCCTGGCCTTACATACAGGAATTTAATTAATCATAATATGGTATATGCTGAGAAGGCACACATACTGTATATAAAATATAAAAACTAAGTAAAACTAAGTAAGTTATCACATGGCACTGGAGTGGTGGCGGGGTTCCTATCGGGAGCTGATTTCTTACAAAACACACTCACAAAACAATTCACTTAAATACTACACAGGTAGGTCTTTACCTGTGCCTACGAATAGGCAGGCTGCAGGGTCATCAGCCGAGTACCACCGCTCATTGACGTTTTGCCCCTTTAAACCCGGAAAGCCTCTTGGTGGCGGGGCAGTGACAAGGTCATCTCCCTGTCACCCCCTGCAGTCTGCACCTGTGCTAGGTGGTACCCCAACACATGTCCTTCCTCTTTATCCAGAGCCAGAAACTACCCTTCTCTGCTTCTCCGGCCAGGTCTTTGAGGGCCTTCCTAAAGCTCGCTCCAGCCACTACCAGGTCTCTCATGAGGGGAACAACTGATGTCCCCACGAAGACTCTGCATTCCACTTGTACTGAATAAATAATTGTTTTCCATCCTGCCTCCCTGCATTGAGCTGCATTGAGATCATCATATTTCAGCCTCTTTCTTTTCCATGCAGCCTCCATCCCTGCCTCCCACGGGACCCCTGCTGGACCACATTACAATGTCTGGACGCAGGCTTGTGCTGGTGATCTCGGTGGGAAACTGGAGCTTCCTGTGAAGGTCAACTCTCATGCTGCAATCCTGGGTCAAGAGGGTCGGTTTCCGTGGTGCTCTCGAAGTGGGGTTTATGCCACCTCCCCCTTACGGAACAAACTAGTGCCCTCTGCTCACTTCCTGCCTCTGTCATTCCAGGATCTCTGCCATCTTTCTAAGGACCTGGTCATGTCACCATCTGTAACGGCCTTGGGAGAGTGCTGTCTTACAGCCTGACAGGATGTGCTGGAGACTTGCACTTGGGGTGTTGCAAAGAGAACAGCATATAAAACTAAGTCTTGCCTGCGGGATCTTCCAGAGGTCTGCCAAGCTGATGTTTCTAGCAACCATACTGTCCCACATTGTCCAGTTCCCCTGGTGTCCCTGGGCTTCAGCCTTGACCTTTTGGTGCTCAATCTCATATGTTCAACAACCAACTCCTTCCTCCCTTTCCTGCTGGCCTTGGACCAGAACTTTGAAGCTTCTCCATGCCCAAGGCCTGCCCTTATTGCTTGAACTCTGCCGATGATCTCTTTTTGCTGCAGCCTGCTTATTGCCTGGTTGACTTCATTATGGGCTTTCCATTTGTGGCCAGTGCGGATCTGGACGTTAGCATCCCTCACTGACTGATCAGTGGACTCCTTCATCTCCATCACAAGCCTAGCTTCCTCCTGTTTTGTAGCCCATGCTGATTGACTTTAAAGGCAATTGGAGCATATTCTTCTGAAAGAGACCGGTTTCAGATGGCAACCCCAGCCATTTTCTAATGAATGAGTTGGCTTTTCCTTCCAGCTTGTTCACTGTAAAAATGGGGATCTTGCACATTTTAAGTGGCCACATTATTCTCTGGTAAAGTGTGGTGTGGTAACACCATGTCTTAAGTTTTCCTGGGAGCATTGGTCAATCCTCAACATGCCAGCTTCATCACAGGTTTTCCCTGCTTGCTTGTCTGAGAGCTCTGCCATATATTGTCATCCTGAGAGAGAGACTTCGGGACTTGGCAGGTTTGATCTTTAATCTTGCCCAGGACATTAGCTCATCCATTCTCCTCAGAAGCCTTGCAGTACACAGGGCTGTTGGCAGAAGGCTGGTGATGAGTTTCTGGCCAAATTACAGTCTAACCCCTCCCACCACCTGCCTTGCCCCGATGAGGATTACCTCAAAAGCAGCCCCAAAGAGAATGGGGGATATCGAGCATCCCATGGCAATGCCCACCTCCAGCTGCTGCCACCAGGTTGTAAACTCCTGGAGGGAAAAGGCCACCCAAAGGTCCTTAAAATAATTTGACACCAGGCTCCTAATGCTGCCAGGCATGTGGAAAAACTCAGTGGTGTAGTTAAGGAGCTGGTGGGGTACTGAACTGTATGCGTTTGCCACGTCAAGCCACACCACATGCACGGCCCATTGGATCTGCTCCCAGATTACTGAAGCGTGTTCCACACACCCTGGGAAGCCAGGGAGTCAACATACCCATTCTCCAACAAGAAGTTTGTAATTATTTTTGCTAAGATGGAGAAGAAAACCTTGCCTTCGACGTTAAGCAAGGAGATGCTCCGGAATTGGCCAATTTCTCCTTGGGGATGAAGACGGCCAGAGCTCTTCGCCATGCCTTTGGAATAATTTGCTTTTTCCAAGCAACTTGCATGAGGATCCACAACTGTTTTAGGACTGTCGAGCAATTCTTGTAAAGCTTATAGGGTACCACATTGGGATCGGGGGGCTGATGCGGATCTGGCCTTTCTCACCACCTCACGAACTTCACTGAGCTTTGGCAGGAGGATGTCGAATTTGGACCAGGGGATCCAGCCGAGGAAGGTGGCCCAGTGGACCCAGGGGCTCATTTCTCACTAGGTCGCTAGACTGCCTCCTAACGTGCTCTTCCAGCTCCTCTCTCGTGACATTCAAAGTCCCGGACTTTGCCTCTTCCAACATCTGTCTAGCAAATGGGTGATGAATAAATGGGTTCTTGAAGAAATTGGCTTGATCTTTTTCTCTCCTCTTCCCCCTCTTTTGGATGCACTCTGCCCTCCACAGACTGGCTAGCCTTTGCCTTAATTTCAATCTACAAGACTTTGAGACCTTCTCTTTCATCTCTTCCATAGTTGCTGCCACTGCTGGACCAGCTGCTCAATCTCTCTCTCTCTCGCCTCCCCTTTTGTCTTGGTATGGAGGATTTCTTGCTGGTAAGTTTTCCAAACCTGTCTTTACATTCCTGGTATAGCATATCTCCAAACAGGTTGAGCTAGACTCCACACTCCCCTGCAAAGACCTCTGCAGAACCTCACTGAGGTCAGAGTCCAATTTCTGCCACACTGATGCCTCACTAGACTTCGGCCACTTAATTTTGCTCCTTCTAGTTGGTGCCTTCTCCTCTGTGCTTCTTGGCTCTGTCTTTTTGGGGCTATTGGCTGAATCTTCCCGATGCCCACATTGCAGGCCTTCCTCCTCCGCAGGGCCTTTTCTCTCCTCTACCTGACTCCCCCCAGCATCAGTGGGTCCAGTAGCACTGTGGTCTTTGCCATGGCTTTTGGTCCCTCTTGTCTTATCTGCCGTAGCAGTGCAAGTTTGCTGTGGGATATTCCCACCACACTTCTTTTTCCCCTGATGGATTCAGAGGCCTCTTTCTGTGGTCATCTTTTCCCACCCGCACACACGTTAGTAGGCTCTTCTCAATATCCTTGTCCACTCCTGTCGTTCCATGTGATCCGTCCGATAAGGCCCATCTTTCACCTCACCTCTTGGAGAGCCTGTGGGTTGTCTTTTACTTGTCGTCTTTGTGGTGAGCTTTGGGTGTCTCTCTCAGAGACTAGGGTCACCATCCCCCCACTCTCGGTGCAGTCTTTCCCGTCGCCATTCAGTCTTTCCTGGCTGTCCTCCAGTCTTTCCTGGACTCCAACTGCTCTCTTCACAGTAGTCATTGGATTGCCAGAAAAACCAAATATTAAACTGGTAGGTCTTTACCTGCTAAGCCATTACTGCCTGACGCACCTCCTACGGTGCCTACAATAAAGCAGGCTGCAGGGTCATCAGCCGAGTACCACCGCTCATTGATGTTTCACCCCTTTAAACCCGGAACACCTCCTGGTGGTGGGGCAGTGACAAGGACGTCTCCCTGTCCACCCCCTGCAGCCTGCGTCTGTGCCCCAACACACGTCCTTCCTTTTTATCCAGTGCCATAAGCTACCCTTTATTCATTCAAAAGTTTGTTGTATTTATTAATATTGCATTTTCATACTACTACTACTTCTACTTCTACTACTGCTAATAACAAAAAAGGGTCACAACTCAATGTAATTGTAGTTACTTCATAATTATTTTTCTTGAACCTTAACTAGTAGATAATTAATAGTAGTTCTTCAGGAGGTATGACACATTACTTACTGATTAGCTAACTGTTCTAAACACAATCATAAAATTGTATTGCATACTGATTAGTTAATACATCTTCCTTAGTAGTTAACAGTAGTGAGTTAAGTGTTAATGAATAATTACCTGTTAGTTCTTCAATAATTAGTTTCTAAATTCTAAAGTGTTACCTGAATTTGCCCTGGTATTCCTATCATTATGGTGTCATTCCATAGGCATAATGTTTTTTTTTTGTTTTGTTTTGTTTGTTTGTTTTTTTTGTTGTTGTTGTTTTTTTCTACTGTACTTTGTACAATATGAAAATACTACTATATTTTCTATCCCCTAACCTTACCTCAAACCTACTCCTTGCAGGAAACTTTCTGCATTTTTAGATTAAAAAAAAAAAAAAAACTTAATTCTGTATGGTTTATAAGCTTGTTTTCTCACAGAGACCCAAAAATGTCCCCAGAAGGTCAAAATTTACTGGTATTACTATACATGGGGGACATTTGGTCCCCATAACATTGTGAATACCAGTACACACACACACACACACACACACACACACACACACACACACACACACGCATGCAACAAACACTTGTGGCGCCCTCTAGTAGTGACACCACCACACAAGACTCGTTTTCTTTAAATAAATAAATATTTATATATTATCTATAAATATGTAAATATTTGTCATCTTAATGATTATAATTAATTTTTACAGGAGTAATTTTTGAGCTCATTAGCTGTTACATGTGCATATAATCAGTATAATCACTATACAATACTAACACAATACATCTGGAAGGTTCTCTGCTCTGCTTTACCACTAGGTGGATCCACTGCTTCAGCAATCACTCTGACAAATACAGTCTTACATTCCCTCTCATATTAATAATTTGTAACATCACTTTGACTGGGGCTTGTTGTCACATTTTTATCAGATTTTAAAAGCTAAGTTCTGTATACTTGGGAAGGTCATACATCAAAGCCAATATTGGGGCATGTGGTCACAACAGAACTACAAAACAACTTATTATGCTTGCAAAAAATAAGTGTGCAATTCTTCAAATCTTAAAGGTATATATATACTATATATATTATACTTGCAGATAATATAATATTAATGAAGTAAAAGGCCACTTAACTTAAACTTACTTAGTGACTTAAAGAAAAACACTTTTTATGACTGTTTTGTAACACAACTTAATCACATTTTTAAAAAGTGTGCTTTGTAATAACATCAAATTAAAAGTTTTACTTTAAAGTATATTTTAAATCATTAAGTTTTAATAATCTTTTGACGTTTTAAAGACGTACACTTATTTTGATGTGTTGATTAACTTACTAAAGCACATGTAAAGTGTTTGATTATAATTATATAATTACACTATAGTGTGTTATTTGATATTTCATTTAAAGTTAATACATTTAATGAACATAAATGAACAAAACTGAAGCTTCATCATACAAATATGTTTAAATTCATGACATACAAGTTAGTGTATGTCATGTTTTATATTTAATGTCAATAGCAATGACATTAAAGTAGCCTATATTTTAGTTGATCAAAAATGCCAGTACATTCAGCAGTAACGTTAACCATATTTCAAAGACAATAGAAGTAACTATGAAATTACATATAAAGATGTACTGAGCACTCGTAAGTTCAACTAATGGCATTTAATGTACATATAAATTAAAATACATTTTATTTGTAAATAACATGCTATTAAGTCTGAAAACACTACATATGTCACTTCTGTATAGTGATCTCTTTAATATAAAGTGCACTTTTTTTCACAAGGAAAACACAAAACAATTAAAATGTTAATTGTTCTGGCAACAAAATATTGGGATTACGAAACTACTGTATAAATAAAAATATTGTAAGACTGGAAAACAAAAATATTAAAATAATATATGATATTTGTGACAATGATGTGAAATGTTCTTCCTTTTTTCTAATACAGTTAATTTCCTTTTCCCTTTTCTAAGTAACTGTGATGACTGACTCTGCCTCATTGATGTGCTTTATAGTTTCATACAAAATGTGTTTTTTCCTCTAACAATATATAAAATGAAAGTTTCCTTTCCTTAGTGTTTTCCTTAAAACAGACATGACTTTCAGATATTGCTTAAAGTACAGTTGTTAAAATACATATGCTGGATGTCGTTCTTTTACAGTAAATAATATCTATAAAGCGTTTGCTGGAACAACCCCTGAATCTTCCTATCAGAGCTAAGAGAGTGATTCAGAAGTAGGCAGGAAATCTATAGCGGCTCACAGCAGCAATATGTGTAATTAATTAGTCAGACTCAGCCAATAGTTTCATTTGCATTCAGGCCAAATGGAGGGCAAAGTCACTGTACTTCAGTTTAACCCTCATCTGACCAGATGAGTGACGCTGTGTGAACCAGCAGTACAGGCATCGATCCAGACTCCCCAAAACACTGGGACTGAACCGCTCTATCAGTCACACACAGACTGTGCTGATCATATTATGTAAATGGACAGTCTCTGATTTCACAGCATGTTTCTCACTGTAACGTGTGCAGACAAGCTGTAATTCTAGTTTAAAGGATCTGATATGGATTCACTGTCAGCCTCTGTAATGCATGAGTAACTGATTATTACGGTATGTTTCACAAGAAAATACTATTTTAGTTTTTCTATGTCAAACTTTCTAATTCAATGTTATTTGCAATTTCTTTGTAATTGTTTGTGACATTTGCCAGGAATTTCTGAGTCAAAATTGTTTCTACACAATTTTTTAGTGCACAATTTCTGTTATTCTACTTTAAACTTTCACATTTAACTCAATGTTTTTTTTTTACTGTTTATTTGTAATTATTTGTGAAATTTACTAGAACATTTTGACTGAAAAAAAAAAAAATGTTTTAAAGTCACACATTTGTTCAGTGTGTTTGCTGTCAACTTTTTACTTTATTTTATTAAATTTTATTATGAATTTATACAATTCCTACAAAAAAAGACATGATATAATTCAAACAAACAAACATACAAACATAAACAGAGTAGTTAACTAAAATTAAATAAAAAAACTGCAATTATTAAAATAATTAAATAACATTTTACAATTTTTTTAACATTTTTACAAAAACGATAACATAACTTAAAATACAATAAACATTACCTGCCATAAAATATTTATATAAAATATATATATTAATAATTTCTTATTCAGCTAGTTGCCAGGGCATCATTTCTCATTTTGATTTAGTTTAACTTGATGTAGCAAAATGACAAACTGAAACTAAAATAAATAAATAAATAAATAAATAAATAATAATAATAATAATAATAATAATAATAATAATAATAATACAACTATATAGACATATAAAAAACAAAAACTACAAATAACAACAAACAAACAATTGCAACATATCCTATAATTACATTGATATAACAATAAAACAAACAACAACAACAACAACAAAAGTATAATGTTTATTCAGCACTCTGTGGCCTAGCTTTTAAGGCTGTGTATGTGCTGAATGGCACAATCTCTTCAATGAGAGTGATTAAGCATGTTGTTTGAAGGTGTGACGAGCCGCGTATTGTTTTAAGACGATCTGGACCAGTCAATCCACAAGTGTAGTGTGACGATCAGTGAAAACAAAGACATGCATGACTGTCTTCAAAGAGCTGCAGTTAATTAGTTGTGATAAAGGCTGTCGCTGTCCACAGATAATCGCATTTCTGTCTCCTGTCTGAAGCCTGAATATGAATGTAAAGGTGAGGCGAATAAATGCTGTTTGAGATTGATTTCTGTACAGTCGTGTTAGTGTGCTGTCAGTCAGATCAGTGTTTGATTCTGTGATATTTATGGTCACGGCTGCTGCTGTTTTCCCACAGGCCAGTGGAGTGTAGGATGATAATTAATACAGTCTGTCCATCAGATTGATTACTAACAGTCGAGCCGCTCGCCGATTCACTGGGGAACTGGAGACAAACAACACAGAGAGTCAAACACCAGTATCATCATCCTCATCATCATATGATGAGCAGCAAAGTCATTCTGGAAGTGCTTTCATGGGTTAAGGTGTAAATAATTAATAAAATATTAAATATTTAAAATAATAAATATTAAATTTATATATAAAAAGTAACTGTAGACTGATTATAAGTATTCTAAAAATGTGATGTAATCTAATTACGCTACAAGTAATCCAGATTACATGTAATAAATTACTACCTGTGATGACAGAATGTGTAGTTTTGGCTGAACTATCCAATTAAAGGATTAGTTCACTTTTAGAACAAAAATTTACAGATAATGTGCTTACCCCATTGTCATCAAAGATGTTCATGTCTTTCTTTCTTCAGGCGTAAATAAATTATGTTTTTTGAGGAAAACATTTTAGGATTTCTAAATAGGATTTAGGATTTCATATAATGGACTTCTATGGTGCCCCCAAGTTTGAACTTAAAAAATGCAGTTTAAATCCAGGTTCAAAGGGCTCTAAATGAGTCGATGAAGAAGGGTCTTATCTAGCGAAACGATTGGTTATTTTTGAAACAAATTGACAGTTTATATACTTTTTAACCACAAATGCGCGTCTTGTTTCATCTCTGCGATGCGCATGCATAGTCTGTGTGATCCGGGTCAATACAGTTACTGTCTGTTGAAAAACTCCCATCTTGTTTGGTCTACAACTTCAAAATCACCCTACAACGCTGTTTTATCTTTTTTTGTAAAGGCTGTTTAATCTTGTTTGTATGTTCACTTTGTAAACACTGGGTTGGTACTTCTGCAGCAATGTAGGATGATTTTGAAGTTGGGGAAGAAAATGAGATGGGAACTAAAACTATGCATCACAGAGACGAGCCAAGACAAGCATTTGAGGTGAAAATTTATATAAATTGTCAATTTGTTTTAAAAAAAATAAGCGATTGTTTCACTAGATAAAACCCTTCTTCATTGGCTGGGATCATTTAGAGCCCTTTGAAGCTATATTTAAACTGCATTTTGGAAGTTCAAACCATAGAAGTCCATTATATGGAGAGAAATCCTGAAATGTTTTCCTCAAAAAACATATTTCTTTATGACTGAAGAAAGGTAGACATGAACATTTTGGATGATGTGGGGGTGAGTACATTATCTGTAAATTCTTGTTCTGAAAGTGAACTAATCCTTTAAAATCTATATATTTCTCAGTGATAACTGAAATCTTTTGTGATGTTGGTGATTATTGTGGTGAAATGAAAGGTTTTATACTTCCAGCTGTACAGTTAGTTACATACGGTCAGCACCGGACATGTTATTACTCATCTATCAGGTCATTCCTGTATGATAAAGGTAACACACCTTTAGATTCAGTATCACCTTCGCTCTGTTCTTGACACACAGGAAATGACTCACATCTCTCATGCTATTTATAGTCCTGGGGCCAGTTGCATAAACTTAGCCTTAAGACAGTGACTTAAGTACTAGTTTGATCAACTATCTGTTAACCAAAGGGTAATCAGTCTTATTTTTTAGATTCAGTTTAGACTAATCTACATTTTTCTGTAAACTGAATTAAAAAAATTATGACCAGTCTTAAAGAAAAAAAATAGCTGACTAACTTTTTAAGACAACCCTTTATGCAACCGGCCCCTGATCACTCTTACAGGCTACAGCTTTCAGATTTGAGATCATCTGACAGTCACATTACGGGGAATATCCACGTTTACCAAGTACGATGTACAAAAAAACATGTCATGACAAATCTGTCTGGTTTGTGGAAAAACTGAAATTGGTATACTTTGGAAACCTTATCTTTGTTTAGCAATTCTGGTCCTGGTACAGAGTTTCTTAACATGCATTACTGGTCATAACTGAGCTGTTCCGATAGTAGTCATAAACCTGATGGATTCAAGGAGTTTCTTCTATTTTTTTTTTTTTTCCATTTATGAGTAAACTGAGGTGAACATTATTTGAAGAAACTTCCACATTATGTTCTACAACATAGACACAGTAATACCTGTTTTTTAGTTTTGAGATGTGATATGTAATTAGTGTTGTAGAACAAAGTGTGAAAGTCTCTTCAAATCATTTTAATCACAGACCATATAAAAAAATCTATGGTAAAATTCCTGAGTGAACTCGATAAATTATCCTTCTGCTCAGTTAGATTTCCTTTAGGATCTGAACACAAATATCTAAGGCCAACAGGTGATGTTTATATTAGCGCACCATAACTCTCATAATATCTCAAACATATCCAAACTAAAGGTCAGAATGGCTTATTAATGAGCCTCTTTGGCACATCTAGGTCTGTTCTGAAACACTCAGCAGAAATTATATAAGATGAGATGAGTTTACGATAAATCTGAAGTGTTTTCTGGTCAGAGTTGAGTGTGACTCATTGAGTTGCGACACACATTTTATCAGCTAGGCGTGGTGCACGCTAAATCACAATTAAAGGGGCAGTTTACCCCAAACTGAAAATCTGTCATCATTTAATTTGAATGAATGGAATGTACTAATTATTTTTTTAGGTAAAAGTTGCTAAATGACGTTGTGATATCATTGGATGATGATGTTATTATGTAACCATGACGCAAAACTGTCATTGCGGAAGTGTACACATTGAAATTACTCAAATCTCAGCAAAGAATATAATTTGAAATATGTTAATTTAGATTTGTTTGTAAAAATAATAATATAAACATTTAATATATTATAATATTAGGCATATAAAAACATTGTTATTTAATATTTTTAAATACAACATTGAATTATTGAAAAGCTACATATTTTTGAACACTGTGTTAATATGAAGGAATTTTCTGTATAAATTCAATGTTCACCAACATTTTACCTGTATTTTAAATTACACATTACATTTTGATAGATAAAAGATAAAAAAATAAAAGTTGCTCAGGTAAATCTAGCAACAAAATTGCTAAGTTGGCAACACTGAAAAAGAAAAAAAAAATCTTAATTATCAAATTAAAAAGTCACAATTACATTTTAATTGTTTTATTTTGTGGTGAAAACTGGCTTCCACAGCTATTCATCTTAAGTCATTGTCACTGCATGGAAAAGACCAACCAATACAACATTTTGTCACATGACAATAATACTTACACTACAATTGAACTGATCTGAATCACACTGTTGTCTTCAGTAGAGCTGATTTTCAGCTAAAAGTGGATTTGTTTGATCAGTAATGAAGCTGTATTGTATAAAGCGCTACAGAAATAAACGCGTGTCGACAATAACAGAATCAATTTAATGTGACTGCGCCTTTAAGAGACGCTCCTTTGGTGACGTGAGGCGGTGACGCGCCGCGGACGGTGGGCAGGAAGAGTGCGCGCGTGTGAGCGATAGAGAGAGGCGCATTGATCGCTCCCGGAGCGTAGACACAGCACAAGGTTCAGCGGAATGCGCTTCTAATGCTGGGCCACGGTCAGAACCAAGGCCATCTTCATCGCAGAACACACACCGAACGGCAGCAGCAGCGGCCCCGCCCGAAACCGGAGACCGGGCTGGATCCAGGCGGCGAGCGGAAGGACGGTGGATTGAAAACAGCAGGGCGGCTCAACGCGGGTGCACGCGCGCTTTAGAAGAGCGAGAGAGCGCACGCGCGCGTGACTGAGAGAGAGAGAGAGAGAGAGACTACCCGTGCGTTAGGAGCCATGAGAGAATACAAAGTGGTCGTGTTGGGATCCGGCGGCGTGGGAAAATCGGCGCTGACCGTGCAGTTCGTCACCGGATCCTTCATCGAGAAGTACGACCCGACGATAGAGGACTTCTATCGCAAGGAGATCGAGGTGGACTCGTCGCCGTCGGTGCTGGAGATCCTAGACACGGCAGGCACCGAGCAATTCGCCTCCATGCGCGATCTGTACATCAAGAACGGCCAGGGCTTCATTCTCGTTTACAGTCTGGTCAACCAGCAGAGCTTCCAAGACATCAAGCCCATGCGGGACCAGATCATCCGCGTCAAACGGTACGAGCGCGTGCCCATGATCCTGGTGGGCAATAAGGTGGATCTGGAAGGCGAGAGGGAAGTCTCTTCCGGGGAAGGCAAAGCCCTGGCGGACGAATGGAACTGCCCGTTCATGGAAACTTCGGCCAAAAATAAAGGCTCAGTGGATGAACTGTTCGCGGAGATCGTCAGACAAATGAACTACGCCTCGGCTCCGAACGGAGACGACCAGTGCTGCTCGTCCTGCGTGATTCTTTAAAAACGAGCGCGATTTCTAGTTTCTCGTTCGCGTTTGTTGCCATGGTGAGTGAGTGAGCTGCACGTAAATAAGGACAGAGAACGAACGAAGTTGTTCGCTCGAGGACAAAACACGACAGACATCGCTTAATTCTGCTGTTAAGGGGAAAGTTCGGCCAAAAAACAAAGTTCTGTTACCTCGTGACTGACTTTCTTTATTAAAGATAAGTTGGCGATGGTCAGCCACGGTCGTCCTTTACTTTCATTGCAACTGTCATTCTGCTCACTCATACGGGTTTTTAACAATTTAAGAGCTGACAGAACTTTCAGTTTTTGGAGAAAAAAAAACAAAAAAAAAACAGTCGTCTTAAAGGGACTGTTCAC
Organism: Cirrhinus molitorella; assembly: GCA_033026305.1. Taxonomy (NCBI): domain Eukaryota; kingdom Metazoa; phylum Chordata; class Actinopteri; order Cypriniformes; family Cyprinidae; genus Cirrhinus; species Cirrhinus molitorella. The sequence goes on along the minus strand of CM065127.1, from coordinate 29,012,777 downwards.
CCAAAAATAAAAGTTTGGTTATCATTTACTCATCTTTAAGTTGTTCTGAACCTGTATGAGTTTCTTCTGAACACAAAAGAAGATATTTTAAAGAACGTAGGTAACCAAACAATTGTTAGTCCCCCATTTACTTCTGTAGTATGGATAAAAAAATTAAAACATACTATGGAAGTCAATAGGAGCCAAAAACTTTTTTTTTTTTCTTTCCCAGCAGAAAACAGATAAAAGAATACAGAAAAAAAGAGCATACGATGACAGAACGTTTGTTTTTGGTCAAACTGTCACTTTAACTGTCATCAGTATTCCTATAAGTGTCCTACCATGTCTTGCACACGACAAAAGAATATTGAAACCAGTGTTTACATGACAGAATACTTGAATGTTCTGGGATTATATAAATATATATATAGACAAACCAACACATTTAAATCATAGGCACTTGAGGGAGTTTTGTTTTCAGGTGCCTGGCTGTGTGGTGTTGTCTTTTGCAACGCAGACGAGCGCTAGTAATTAGTTTTTTGTTTGTATTTTATTTTGGAGGTGTGTTGCAGGATTTCTGTACTGTTGAGCTACGTGTCTCCTTAAGAGGAGGAGGAGGAGGAGGAGAACCCTGGAATAGTGGATAACTCTTCAGGAATTGCAGCACACCATTGATGTCAACACAAGTGGCTTTGCACTCACAACTGGAACTTCTTAAACCCCAAAAACGTGGAAAACTGAGACACACGGGAGGAGTTTAAAATGGCTATATTTTGCTCCTTGCACATGGGCGACAGAGCGTGTGGACTTGTTGTGAATCGTTCAAAGTATTGCTTTTCGTTCGCCGGTGGGTGACGTCACAATTGAAACCACTTTCACGTGCCACTCCCCCCACCCCCCCGCCAGCGCATGAGGACTTTACTGTTTTGACGCGAGGATGTCGGAGATTACGTTGTTGCGTCGAGTGCCTTCCAAAAAGCTGTTCAAGAGTTTAGTGCCAACCTGCAAGGTGTCTGAGTTCATGGCAATCCACACAGTACTTAACTGTTACAATTGCTATTCGTTTTGGGGGTTAACAACGTTTAAAAAGCCTATTGTCAACAGAATAGCAGTTCTCTAGGTTTTTTGTTTTGTTTTTTCTTTTCGGCCTTTGAGTGAAAATCTTTTTGGCTTTTTTTTCTCCAATACACAGGTACTGAAGCCCCCAGACTCAAACCACAAACCACTGTCTGTTTTAAATCAGATCTTTTGTTATTTTGTTTTTAACAAATGTGATGTACCATTGAAATTCTAATCCGATTGTACGTTTAATTTCAGACCAGCATTTTAACAGCTGTCTGATTGTTTTAAAGAGACTTTTAATACAAGCATTTTTAAAAAAAAAAAAAAACATCATGCACAGTGTTTGTTTGCCCTTCTTTCTTTTGAGAAGTGTGTGTGTGTGTGTGTGTGTGTGTGTGTGTGTGTGTGTGTGTGTGTGTAATGCGATCTGAAAGTAGCTGCAATGAATGCCAAACCTGCTCTCTTTCTCATAAGCAACTGGTGATTATGCATAATTTGTGATATTATTCTGATTGACAGGTCTGATCTCTGGGGACAGACCCTGTCTAATGTGTTTGATGATACTGTAAACACATGAGGTGCAGCATTCTGATCTTTGGGTGGAGTTACAGTAGGGCTCATGTAGCAGGAGGCATGTCATGTGACTCCTCTGGAAGGAGGAGCGTCACATTCCTCAGCTGCGTTCTGCACTGTATAAATGTTATACAGGCCAGTTTGTTAAACTGGAGATGACTTAAAGACACGCGCAGCAGTGCAATGACTTCTTGTGAAACAGATGCTTGCTCAAGGTTTAGAAATAGCACATGCTTTTTCGGATGTGTTTAAAATCAGGCGTTGGCCCCTGTGCATAATTGCATATGTGTGAAGTGTTCCTATACTTCCCAAATGGCATAATGTATGGTTTTGAGGGTAATACTGCATTTTTTTCATGCAAACCTCAGGAATTTAAGGTGTAATAGTTGTTCTTTTCGAGGAGACTGTAGTTGTCTTGCTGGGTGGAGTTTGATATTTTTAGATGTTTTTGCCACTTTGCATTTGGTTTTTGATGTTTTAGCACTTTGTTGGTCAGTATGGGTTAGGCTGATGCTGTATTTACTTGACTGTATAAACTTGCCATCAGCCTTTTTTGACATGCTTTTTGCACTGTTAAAATAAGAGTTTATCCAAGAATGTTTTGCTCTCCCTCTTGTCTTTCCAAACATGTATGACTGACTTGTATGAAACAAAAAAAGATACTTTGAAAAATGTTGGTGAACAAACAGTATTGGTTTGAGTAAATGGAACATTTTTTCAAAATATCTTTGTGTTCCACAGAAGACAGTCATATAGGATTGGAATGAAATGGTTGAGCGTAAATGACAGGTCATTTTTGAGTGAACTGTCTCCTTAAATTTCCGCAATCTTAATTTTCTTAACTTTATAATTGATAACTAAATGTGTGGCATTTTTGAAAGTGGTCATCATTTTCTCACCCTCATATTGTTCCATTGTGTGAGTTTATTCCTTCTGTTAAACACAAAAGAAGATATTTTAAAGAATATGTGTAACCAAAGACTTGCTGGTAGCCATTGACTTCCAGTATTTTTTGTCCCACATACTATGAAAGTCAATGGCTACCGTCAATTGCTCACCAATATTATTCAAAATATATTTTGTGTTCAACTGAGAGAAATTCATACAAGTTTAAAACAACATGAGGGCAAGTAAATTACGATGTAGTAGTCATTTTTGAGTGAACTGTCCGGTTAATTTCCATAGACGGTCCTAACTTTAAAAATATTATATTGATAATGCGTTGTTGACATTTTTAAAGGTCCTCTTAATGGGGAAGTAGAACATTTTCTCCTTTTTCTTTCTCTTCAGCATCTCTCAATTGTGAAAGTTTCACTTCCTCGACAGTTTGCCAGCATGTGATGCCTTTGTTTTGTTTTTGTTTTTTTTGCTGTCTTCGACTAACAGGAAGTGTTCATCAGCTGATTCGTGGCCAGTTAGTACTGGTGACTCTGCAGTCACAGGTCTTCTGGTGTCAGTGTCATGTGATCTTGTTACCATGACGACAGTAGCCCGAGGTCTGGTGGTGTGAGGACTGTATGTTTTAAGGGGTTTAAGATCCTGCATATGACCCTGGTTAGACTGCAGCGCTTCTATTGATTTGTTTTTTCTTCCCCTCTACGCTATGCAATGCACTTACAGAAGATGCACATATGACAAACATGCATGTTTTACACTTTGATGTAACTTGTTTGCTTGTTGATCAGCATTACGGCCTTCTTTTTGTCATGTGTCAGATATCCGTTTAAGTTTAAAGATTGTGCTTTTAGCCTGTGAGACTGCTGTGCTAGTTGCGAGAGCTTCTTGTGAGCATTAGAGGAAGCGTTGCAGCACAGCTTGAGTGCATGTGGGTGGTGTTTGTGCCTGTCTCTTTCCTGCAGCATTCTTATTATCTAGCTCTGATTTTGAGGCTTTTTTGTGCCCATTCACCACCTTAAAGGGATATCTCACCCAAAAATAAAAAGTCTATCATTTACTCACCGTCAAGTTGTTCCAAAACTGTACACTGTTGAACACACAAAAAAGATATTTTAAGGAATGTTGGGAACCAAACAGTTGCTGGCAGCCATTGGTTTCCATAATATGGATAAAATACTGTGTACTGGTGATGTCCCTTTAAATACTTTGTAGTTTTTTTTTTTTTTTTTTTTTTTTTTTTTTTTTTTTAAATATAAACTTTTTTTTTTTAATTAATAATAAATATGCATGTGACATTTATTGGGATAGTTCAGCCAAAAATTGAAAATGGTCATAATTTTCTCACCCTCATGTTGTTCCAAGCCTGTATGTATTTCATATTTCTGTTAAACACAAAAGAAGATATTTTAAAGAACGTGTGTAACCAAAGAGTTGCTGGTAGCCATTGACTTTTTTTGTTTTTTTTCTCAATACAATGGAAGTCAATAGCTACCGTCAACTGCTCACCAATATTAATCAAAACATGTTCTTTTGTGTGCAACAGAAGGAAATTCATACAGGTTTGGAACAACATTAGGGCATTAATAATTGAAACCCATTTTGCTGTATAACTGTGTTATACACACTCATTTGTTAAATAATGCGGTTTGAGTTTCAGCCAGCCATGAAAACAGCTCTGTTTAAATAATTCATGCTAAGGTGTGGTTTGGCCAGAGTCTCGCGATGATTGGAGACACAGGACGAAAGCAACGGAGGCGCAGCCACAGCTCATTCTGGGAAAACCCTCAGATTCCAGTCATTGTTGTCATTCTTACCGTCGTTATGTCCGGGCTTGTCTGAGTATCGACTTTGTGGAGGCCTGTCCAAACCCAGTGCTTCCCATACTCTCACCCACCGCACTGTCAGCTGCTGAAACACAGCTGCTTAGCTTCAAACACCATACAGACTCTTTCTAGCTTCTCCTGTGTGCTGTTAGGTGTAGGAAGTGTAGGAATGCCTTTCTATGCTGCACTCTGAGATTTCCTATGTTAGATGTTGGTTATTGGACATGTCCACGTTTACAGGCTTTGGGATCATTGTTATTTAATTATTTTTTTAATTGAGAGAAGCCAAATGCTTTCCTTAATGGTGAAAAATAGGACAGAGAGAAACTGAAAATGGAAGATTTGCTGGTTATCCGTTAGTTTTGCTTTCTTTTGGCTGTGGGTTTTAGTGGAGATGGGGCTTTTTACACACATAAGTTTAACTTTGTTCATGGTTGTTTATATATATATATATTCTCAAAACAAGTTGAGTGACAACTTTTTAAAATTATTCGGAATAATTATTCAGTTCCTTTTTACTTTAACTTGAGGCATTTTCTCTAGTTGTCTGGTTTTATTTTAAATATTTAACATTTGGTTTAAACTTTAAATAAGATGTTGGAAAGGTTGTCAAACTCCCAAATATTTATACTAGCTCCTACTTTTATCTTCAAGATATTCATCAGTGAATACAGTGATATATTTTGTAGAACATTGTGTACTATGGCACAGTAACCCAATTGTGTAAAGGGCAGCATTGCTGGCATTTTATCTTGTCAGTCATTGTTTTTCTAGACAAAGGCCCTGTGCATTGGAACTTCAGGTATGAGATGAATAGAGCACGTGGTGCATTGAGTCTCAGGAAGTGAGACCACACTTTCCTGAGGCTGTAGGTCATGTGACATGGCGAACAGGCATAAGCAGAGACTGAGGTCCGACATGCCATAACATGCCTGAATCCCACTGCACATGAGACCGTGTGACTCAAGTGTTTGCTAGTTTGTTGTTGCTTTTAGCTGCAAGTTGACGTTGAACACATTTTTACATATTTTACAATGTTAAATTCAGTCAAATTTCCCCTGAAAGCATGTGGAAAGTCCACAGATTTCATTTGATAATGAACAACATTGTCAGTGTAATATTCATCAACATTGTTGATTGACAGCTGTTTGTTATTTTTAGTCAGAAGCTTTGTTATGCAGGTTTCAGTGAATAAGGAAGTTTTCATGTAAAGTAAGTCCTTGTTTCTGTTCAGCCGCTGAAAGTAGGTGATAGATAACAAAGAGATGTGTCTTTTTCCTGTTGCATTTCTTCAGTCACGCTCTCAGCAGTCGCTCTGCTTCACCAAAATGAGTGTTTATGCACCAGCGCTTTTGTAAACTGCCTGTCGAAAGTTCACATCCAGATCCTCCCGGGAGAAAGTGTCTCTGAACCCAGCGTTTGTTTTCTTTGAGTCTGCCTGTGTAAATGTTAAACTGCTGAGAAAGTGAGGACGTAAATGTGGTTTGCAAGGGGAACGTCTGTGTCCTGTACGCAAGGGTGGCCGGAACTTAAATTTGTATTTCTACACAAAGGGGAACCTTTAATCCTGTAGTTGTGTTGAGATTCGTGGTGTGATTTCAGGTTCCAGAGACCACAATGATGTATGTGTGATTCTGAAATCAATCTCTCATAAATGATTTTCCTTCTTTCACGTTTAATATGTTCCTTTGATCTAATCAAAACCCAGTGGGCAGGTGTTATTTAACCTTTAACTCTGTTTTATGACAAAACAGGGGTAAACTTATCAGAAATGCCATTTTTATTTTATATCAACAATAAGTAAGTTTGTAACTACATGTCAACTAACAGTCATTAGAGTATTAGTAGACTGTTAGGTTAGAGTTAGTAGAATTGGTTGACATGTAGTTGACAAGTGACTAATAGTCAGTAGAATGTCCATCAAAATAAAGTGCTAGCAGATGTTAGGCAGTTAGTCTACTAATACTCTAATGACTGCTAGTTGACATGGAGATACAAAGTTACTTTGAGTTAAAGTCTAAAGTGGACCATCAAAATAAAGTGTACCCAACAATGTGTCAAGTTGACAAGTTACTTATAGTTAGTGGAAAGTCTGAAGTGGACTGTCAAATTAATTTCATTGCTTGACCTCAATTCAGTCCCTAGCAAAATATTCAGTGACATTCAAAAAGTCTTGCATTTTATTCATGTTTGATACCTGTAGTAATACCTGTAGTCCCATTTCTGCCACTGAATAAAAATGTAAATGTGTCACTGGCAATTTTTATCTCACAATTTTGACACTTTCTCAGAATAATGAGATATAAACTCGCAATTGCGGAGAAAAAAAAAAGAAGAGAAAACACAATTGTGGGTTATATTCAGAATTGTGCGTTATAAAGTCAGAATTTCGAGAAAATTCTGAAAATAATACATAAATACAAATGTGACGTAAGATGAAAAAGTTGCAATATTTATTTATTTAATTAATTCAGTGGCAGAAAATGGTTTTCATTTATAATTTAGTGATCAGTTTGTCATTGTTTCCTCTCCCTCATGTCATTCCAAACTTGTATGACTGACTTTATGTGGAATGCAGAAAATGTTGGTAACATATTTAGTGACCAAACGTTGCGTGAACAAACCTGAAAAACAGGTCTTGTTACATCCGCTTGTCAGAGAAAGTGTTAACAGCATTAACTGATATCTGTGGACTATCAGCTAACCTACCTAGTCATTTTTATTATATCCGAAAGTTAGCTTGAAACAAAACAAAACAAAAACAATATATATATATATATATATATATATATATATATATATATATATATATATATATATATATATATATATATATATAGTTATCAGTTAGATAAATTAAATCTCAGCCTACATATGTGATGGACATTGGTTATGTTCTTTGGTGTGTCCTTTGATGGGATCTTGAGTAAAACGGCTCTTTATTTAACAAAAGACAAAAAATTTAACCGGAAACAACTCAACCTGTTTTACGGAATGCAGAAGTTGTTGCTCATAACCCGCATTGACTTCCACTGAATGGACAAACTCTCTTAATGTGTTACGCAGAAGAAAGCCAGTCATATGGGCCTGGAACAACATTAGAGTAAGTTTGATTTTAAGAATGTTTTTGGGTTGTCTCAAACAGAATATGAGAGAGAAAAATCACTCTTGGCCATGTAGGATGTTTAACTGCAATACCTAATACAAATTTCCCAGTTCCCCTAATGTTTAAACACAGCGTGGAGAGAAAAAAAAAAAAAAAATGAAGCTTTCAGCTGTGTTGGGACATAAAATGTGGCCGTCTTTATAGAGGAAGTAGTGTTCTTGTGTTCTGTGTTTCTGAGGCTCAAAGCAGCCACACCTTGTGGTTCACCACATCCATGTAGATGGTGGAGAATCTTGCTCTCTTGACCTTCAGCCACTGCGTGAATGGTTATTAAAACAGGAGTTTGAAAACACGCTGTCAGCTGCGAGGTGTGAACACTGATTAGATCTGTGCTGTGTGTCTCTGATGCTTCCTTCACACCGTATGCACAAAGCCTGACTGACTTTTCCTGTTTTTTTGTTTTTTTTTCTTGTTTTCTTCAAATTTGATTATCACATGGAATGGGGTTTGACAGTGAACTCTCTGTAGAGACTTTCTTGCAACATTTTTGGAGTATTACACAAGCCAAAACAGAAAAATGAGTTTTTTTTTTTGTTTTTTTTCTGCTGCTGCGGTGGAGCCTTTTCTTGTGAATGTGTGACTATGGAGGTTGAGTACAGAAACTCATTTAAAGTGGGTCAGAGTAACAGTTACCATTTTATCACTTTAATATGCCTCATTTTAATGTTAACATTATTAAGGAAATGGATGTTGACAGGTTCAGACAGTTTGGAGATCATGCGAGTCTGTTTCCTGTTGTTCCAGAAGGGAGGAAGTGCATTTCTTGCAACATTGTGCACAATCATGTGCATCTATAGTTTGTTAGATTATACTAGTTGTTCTGTCGCTGCATGCAGTGCCGTATGTGTACAAATAGATGTATAGATTTGTCAAAGGCTTTTTCTTTGTTATCTGTCTTTGCCACTTTTTTTTTTTCTTTCCTGAGCTGAATGGTTTCTCTATCAAAGCATGATCTGTGATTTGCATTTCACAATACCTAAAAGCTTACCTAAAATACATAATGGATTATGTATATGAAATTAACCCATAATGATAGGAATGCCTCTCTCTCTGTGTGTGTGTGTGTGTGTGTGTGTGTGTGTGTGTGTGTGCTTGTCATGTGACCCACTGCCTGTGATCCCAGCTCTGGGCAGGAAGGAAGGGTGGTTCCATTTGAGACTTCCTGTCTTGCAGTGTGACTAACAGTAAAGCTGTGCTCTCCTTTCAGATCCTGTCTTTCTCCTGTCATTGGAGAGAAACAGACCTTCCCTGCTCTGGTGTTCCTCTTTCCCAGCCTTATCTTCTTTGCAGGCACTGTGGTGCTGTGTGTGTGATGTGTCCAGGGGTCAGAGGTCACTGACGGGGGCTGTTAGTGATCACATTATGAGTGTCCTGATGTTTAGGGGGGAAAACGCTTTAAAGCCTAAGACTGTACCACTTAAACATTAACATAGAGGTATTAATCTAACATGCTTTATTAAATGTAAACAAATCATTTTATTTTTAACAAATAATTAGACATTTAAAACTTAAAACTTCAACTTAAAAAGGATTTTTTTAATCATTTGTCAACTACTTTTCATCATACACTTCTAACACAATTTACAGATGTAATGTGTACAAATAGATTGATTTTTTAATATATATATATATATATATATATATATATATATATCCGAATTATGGTTTTCGTAACCAAACTATCAAAACCTGCTAGTAACATGCTAATCATGCTAGAACCATACTAGTAACTTGCTAATCACGTTAGCAACATGTTAGTAACATGCTAGAATCACAGTAGCAACATGTTAACAACATGCTAGTAACATGCTAATCATGTCAAAACCATGCTAACACATGTTAGTAACTTGCTAACCATGCTAACAACATCCTAGTAACATGCTACTAATGTTAACAACATGTTAGTAAACTGGCTAATCATGTTAGAAACATGTTAACAACATGCTAGTAACATCATAAACATGCTAGTAACTGGCTAATCATGCTATAGTTATGTTAACAACATGCTAATAATGTTAGAATCATGCTAGCAGAATGTTAATCATGCTATAATTGTTAACAAAATGCTCGTAACTTGCTAATCATGCTAGAAACATGCTAACAACATGCTAGAAACATTCTAGTAACTTGCTAATCATGCTAGTAACATTTTAGGCTGTGTCCGAAAACTCTAAAATGCTGCCTTCGGCATTCCAAGGCATCAAGGCACGTCCGAATCCAAATTCTGCTTCACTTCCTGTCTCCGGAGGTACTTTCTTCTGATCAAATTTTGAAGGCAGCATAGATGTATCCTTCAACATGCAAGAAACATGACAACATGCAAGAAACACGTTAACAACATGATAGTAATTTGTTAATCATGTTAGAATTGTGCAAGCAACATTCTAATACCATGTTAATCATGCTATCACCATGCTAGTAACATGCTAATCATGTTAACAACATGCTAATCATTCTGGGATCATGTTAGTAACTTGCTTATGTTAGAATCATGCTATAGTAACTTGCTAATCATGCTAGCAACATGCTTGTAACTTTGCTAATCTTGTTAAAATCTTGGTAGTAAATTGTTAATCATGCTGGTAATGTGCTAGCAACATGCTTGTAACTTGTTAATCATGTTAAAATATTGGTAGTAACTTGTTATTCATGCTAGTGATATGCTAATCATGCTAGCAACATGCTAAATAACTTGCTAATCATGATAACAACATGCTAGAAACATGTTAATCATGCTAGATTAGGGAGACCCCCCCAAAGAGCTTTGACACAATTCGAACAGTGCATATATGATATCACAATCAATTTCAATATTACTGAGTTTAATTTATTGACATGGAATTCATCAGATCACCTTTTGTTTAACATAAATGAACAAAAGGAATACTTTGCTACTCAACTAGAGATGTTTCAGTTGTTACAGATATGTCTGTACAGCACAATGTAAAAAAAAAAAAAAAAAAAAAAAACTTTTTAGTGTCGTAGGAGTCACATTTACAGGGGAATATCTGATCTCTCCGCTTGCACGGCAGGCACAAATGTATGTATCTGATTTGTATCTCATTTATTTCCACATATGAATGAGGCCTGAAACCGATTGGAGAATATCAGAATCCATGTGATTTTTTTTCCTGCTTTGGGAATTGGAATTGGGCCATTTGAACCATGCAGTGTAAATGTGGCCAGAGAGATCCAGCAGAATGAGAACTGATGATTTGGAATCAGCTTTTGCAATCCGCAGGGCTTCAGTGACCGACAGTAATACAGTCTCAGTTCAATTTCGGCTTCTGAAACTTGACTGGTTAACATCCAGTTGGCTATTCTGTGAAATAAATAATGATATCTGGTTGAAAATAACTTGTTCAAGTATTTACGCTATGAATGGAATGAGCAAAACAGGTCTGTAACTATCTACAAGTGAAGTGTCTGATGTGGGTTTTTTTTAAGAAGTGGGGTTACCTGAGCCTGCTTGAATATGGTGGGGAATATGCCTGTGTGAAAAGATGTGCTGATGATGTGATTGAGTGATGTGAGGAGATTGTGCAGTTTGTAGGATGGCTAGAGAGGATAAGTTTAGAAAGGGGAGAGAAGGATGAGAGAAGCAGTGGATGAGGTTGGTTTTAGTTCCTGTATGTATGTAACTGTGAACTGAGTGCTGATGGTTTTAGTTTTGTTTGTGAAATATGTAGCAAAATCATCAGATGTTGAAACATGGTGGGAAGTACTGGAGGGAGACAGAGAGAATGTATTGTTTTTAAAATATTATGTGTGTCAGAAGCCTTGTTGAAATATGAAGAACTGGCAATATGGACTTCAACCGACAAATGTGTCTTGATCGTTTGTATACAAAACTACCCTATAATGATAAAAATCCACCCAGTCTTTTTTTTTTTTTTTTTTTAATCACCATAAATCATAACCACTTTCTCAGATTAAGCTGTTCCCATATTATTGGCAGAGTGATGTAGTTTTGCACAGGCCCCTCCCATGTTGATTGACATGGCCATTTTAGCATAGACCTGCCCTGAGTGAGCTGTAAACAGTCCGCCATTGTTTTGATGCCAGAGCAGGGGTAGACAAGAATGTCTTCTAAGCGATTAGGTTTTTTGTTGTTGCGTGTAATAGTGAACATAGCAGTCGTCATTTAGTGAATGCGGAATGAAAGGGAATGCGCCCCAATATACCTAAATGTATCTATGTTCGCGCAAATCATTTGTGATCCACCTTCACCTACAGAAGATACGTTTTTATTTTATGAATCTTTGCAAATCACTTTTCCTATTAATGTGTTAGTTAGCAATTCCGCAACGATTACGGCTAACAGTCTCAAATAATTGCTCGTCACTTCACAGATAAGAGGGGCAGGGTGTGCAGTAGCTCATTAGCATTTAAAGGGACATGCACTGAAACGGGTTGCTGTCAACAGAGCTGTTTTTGATATCTGCTGTTTTAGCATCAAGCCGTTTCAACGTTCAAAATGTACAAAAATTTTGAAGCTAAAACATTTTAGATTTATATTTTTAGACCCCCTAACTTACCCCCAAACATAAACCTACCCATTTTATAATCAATACACTTTTTTTTTTCTTTTTATCAATAAGCAATCTAGATTTATAGACCCCTTAACCTATCCCCAAACCTAAACCTACCCATTTTATAGCAAATACAAAAAAAGATATAAAACACAACTGACCGGAATATGCTGGGAAATTACCATTTGAGTAACAATATAGCCTTAAAAAGATATTTTTATAGATGCTAATCCCACTCCTACCTCTAAACCTAACCAGAACTATTTCTGTACAGTATAAGAAAAACACAACAGACAGATAAATGCAATCACAATCATTTATTTATTGCAAAAGTGTCAAAAGCGGTACCAAAAAGCTGTCCAAATGACGACGTGTTGCAGCTGTTGTTAATCACTGAAAAATATTATCCAGATTACAATCCTGATCAACTCAGGAGGATGAAGTGTGGGTTTTGATGTCTATGGTCGCTGCTGATGGAGATGAAGATCGCTGAATAAATGCTTAAGTTTGGGACTGTTCCTCACAATAATATGGATTCTAAACATTTGGATTACAGTGCGCGCACACACACAAAAAAAGATTCCTTTTGTAATTGTTGTTTTTTGTGTATTTTATGGTTCTATTTTCAGTTATAGCATGTCGCATTTTAAGGGTTTAAAGTGTAGTCGTGTTTAACATTATGTAGGCCCATTCTAAATGAGCTGGCAGCAGAAAGCACACATAACAGAATAAAAGGTTATAATTTCATATTAAGTAAACAATTTAATAATTTAATTGATATGACAAATTAATGCTACAATTTCAATATTCATAAGGATTAATTTTTAGGTGTCGTCAATATGTCAGTATTGCAGATTAAAATGCTGAAAATACGTATTTATACGTTAAAATGATGTAATGTCAATATTGTACATTTTTGTGTCTATAAACAAATCAATTAATGTTTTGTAGAACCACGTTTTACGTAAAATACATACAATTTTTTATGAGATCATAGTTTTACACTACCATTGAAAAGTTTTAACCAAAGTATGTTAACGACTTTTAATTAAAACCCTAAAGAATGATATCTACTTGTGGAAAATGCACATCTGATGACCCCTTTATAGAAGAACATTAGATAACCAGGAGCCTGGAGGAGAGAGGACATAATGAGTAAATGATGGCAGAATGATGATTTTTGTGTGAACTGTCTCTAAATTTGAATATGATGCTGTTAATTTCATTTTGCATCATCAGCTCTATTGAAATATAACTTACACTGCTCTCCAAGTTCAGATGGAGTGCGTTTGTTGCAAATGTTTGCTGATCATAGTTACTAAGAAAAGCGTTCACATCTTATGCAACTTGATGATCAACTTTAGTTTACTTAGAGCCGACTGACTGAATCTTTGTTCTGAGATGAAGTAATTAAATGTTTGGAAATCATTAGTAAAGCAGGATAAGACTGTGAGATTACTGATTAGCATTCATTGTATGACCAATCTGCATTTATTTACCCATCAAACACTGTTTTTCTTCAAACAGAAAGTGCAGTTTTCTAATGCGAGCTTCCTGAAGACCTCTGCATTGGTGCTTTTGTATACTGCTTTTTTTTAAAAAAACTGCATTAATTTCAGTCGTGTTTGGACAGTAAAGTAATAGGCAGAGAACCCTTTGAAGCATCTTGACACTAAGCGCAGTGTAAAGTCTTCATGTGCAGTGAAGTCAGCTATGTGTTTGCAGACTCATATGTGTCCTATTAAAGACTAATATGCAGTCCAGATAGTCATAAGTTTGGCAGTATCATCAGTTCTCTCATCTCAGTGGATTGTTGTTTCTCATTGCTATTTTCAAACAGGATGATTTCAGAGCAGAAGCAGACATTGAGTGAGATGGTTGTGAACGCCTGTTTAAATTTAAGTTACAATATTTTAGTCATTCTGCTAGTTTTGGACTTAGAGATTGCTGAATGTCACATTGTATAAAAGCAAAACAATTATTACTGGCATTATAAAAATGCACTGTCAGAAATTATTTTGATCCAAGTGACCAATAACAAGAGAGGTTACAAAGATAAAGTGATATTCGGCTGGTCATGTGACCTTAAGTCTTTACGTGAATGTGCACGAAAAAAAAAAAAAAAACTTTTCTGATGTTTTACTTTTCTTTCTGTGAAACCATTTTAATGATGAAAAATGTGTGGGAAAAAAAAAAAAAACTTTTGAAGGACGTACCTTGATAATTTTTTACATGTCATAAATGTTAATAAAATAAGATAAAACTAAGTAAATAAATACACATATTAAAAATGATACTAATTTAGTAAAACAAACATTAACTGAAATTAGATATACTAACTAATTTCAGGTAGTTGTCAAAGTAATTTCTCCTTTTATTTCATATTTATGTTTTAAACATGATGTCCTAAATTGACTAAAACTGAAATAAAAACGAATGGACATATTTTAAAAATGAATAAAAATGACAAAAACACAACATTTTTTAACAATAATTAAAATGAAGATGGAAAACAAAAATACTACTTCAAATTGTTAATGTAAACTATAAGTACATTCAAAAATGCAAAGAAAAAAAAAGTGCTGCTGGGGTATAAAAATCCGTAAATCGGTGCTCTTTGGATGAAAACAACACATTTGTGCACTGACATAAATTCAGTTGTAATACTTAATTTGTGGTATACAGGTTGGTACGGAGTGTCCATGTGGTTGTTTTTATATAGGGATGACAAAAAGAAAACTGAAGCTGAGATTAGCAGAACATAAGAGTGCTATACGAATCTGTAATCCCCAATATCCCATGGCTCTACATTACAGAGACAAAAATCATGGTAATCCCAGTACATTGAAAATAGTGAGTATATATATTTTCAAAGGTCAATAAGAAGAGGAGATTGGATAAAAAGGTTACAACAGAGAGAGTCCTTCTGGATCTATACTTTAAAGTCAACTCAATTTCCATTTTTTTTGTTTTGTTTTGTTTTTTCTTCTCTGTGTAAATAATAAGAATGGTTATATTGTTTTGAATTTATGGGATTATAATTATGATAAGTAATTTGGTCATTGTTTCTTTAATACCTGTTCAGGTATTAAATCATGTGATTAACTGATTGCTTAAATTAACTCTGAGTGTGTTTGAAAATTGACACCCTGATGAAGGCGAGATAGACGCAACGCGTCTGTGCACAAATGTGTTGTTTTTAAAATACTTTAAGCCATGTGAATAAAGGCTTTTTATATTTTTTCATACTTGATAAACTAGAAGTATTTCAACTGATATACCGACTTGAAAATGTTGTGTTCATTGCATAAGACACTTTCTAATTGGTGACATGATGCTAATGAGGCCTTCACAATGAGTGCTTCAAACACATACTAACCACTGCATCTGCCTTCATCTACTGTATTAAAGTAGAATTTAGAATAATGAGTTCAGTTTGCCCACAAAATCTTCAGAACTTATTAACATCAGTCTAATTGCTATTAATCTGAGCTAATGACCTGCTCAGGGCTCATTACAGTCCAGGATTGACAGGTTTGATTGATTGAGAGCAGGATTTCTCCTGTTATATTTCATAAGGTGAGGGATGAACAGAAGAAAACTGCCTGTCTGATGCTGAATTCCAGCGGTTGTCTTGCTCTACTCGTTGCTATGGCAATAAACTTCACACACTGTATGTTTCATCATTAGCTTAACATGTTCACACACACACACACACACACACACACACTGCACAGGAACTATTGAGTGATAGATAAATGGTCGTAATTAATCATTAAAGCTCTCTGTGGTGTATTGAAGGTTTTATATAAAGAAAAGAAAGGTTCTGTTGAGGATGTGTTGATAGATAAATGTGGATTAAAGACGTGGATTAAGGCCATTCATTTAGTGAATGTAAGTAGATCTGTAAGAGCTTCAGCATCATAACTGCACTAGCACACAGAACAACATCTGAAACAGCATAAATTACAATTTCCTTTATGTCTCTTCTCACAAGAAAGTGAATTTCAAATATCTGAATATACTCTAATAATGGTAATTTTGGTCTGTTGTGTCTTAGTGGTATTGATCTTTATCAGTGGATGGCAGTGTCATAACATTTTCATAATCTATTAAATTGATATTCAATTAATTGTGAAGATTAACTATGATTAGCCAATTTTAATGACTAAAAATGTATGTGAACTTTTCCAAATAGTGTGACATTTAAAGGGATAGTTAACCCAAAAAAGAAAATTCTGTCATTTACTCATCCTCATGTCATTTTAAACCTGTATGAATTTCTTTATTTTACTAAATTTAAAACAAAATATTTTTAAGATATTTTTGCTTGACAGTAGCCATTGTTTTTCATAGTGTGCAAAAAAATTAAATGAATCAGCTGTTTGGTTACCAACATTCTTCAAAATGTCTTACACAGGTTTGGTGCAATCAGGGTGAGTAAATGATGACATAACTTTTATTTTTAGGCAAACTAATAATTTAATAATATGTATGTATGTATTTATTTATTTATTTATTTATTTACAAAGATTGTTCTGTTAATTAAATCACACACACACACACACACACACACACACACACACACACACACACACACACACACACACAAACATAAATGTCTTTAATGTTAATTGAATACCAAACTGGAAGCCATACTGTTCTCATCTCAGTGTTTATCTATTCTGAATTTCTATATTTCAAGATTCAAAATTACTTTATTTGTCCCTAGGGAAATGTGTCTTGGACACACAATTCTGCCACATAAAAAATAAATAAATAAATAAATAAATACATACAATAGTACATAGTACAATAACAACAGACACAAAAAAATACAGACATACACTTTTTGCAGTGATTTTGCAGTAATGCCATAGAAGAACCATTAGTTCTTATCCTTTATTTCCCTAAAGAACCTTTCAATGAACAGTCCTTAAAAGAAAAACAAAATTGAAGAACCTTTCAAAAATCTAAAGATTATAAACCTTTTTCAACTATAAAGAACCCTTTTTGCATTCACCTTTATTTTTAAGTGTGTAAGTACATTAAATACCTAGAGGACCACCCTCATTTCACACCCACCTTAAAGCTATGAGGACATAAGAGTATAGAAGATGCATAGAATAACAATAACTGATGACAGGCTGCTGAATTATTACTCTATTTTCTAATAATTCAACAGTCTAGAGTCAATTACTCTGCTTATTTTATGGCTACCACACTTCAAGACATTGTTCAATGATATATTTCAAAATATTTGTCAAATATATGTTTGTTATGGAGGCTTGAGCCATTGATAGTAATGCAGTTTTTAATGCAGTTACGAGAGAGAGAGAGAGAGAGAGAGAGAGAGAGAGAGAGAGAGAGAGAGAGAGAGAGATTAAGTGTGTGCAGCAATTTACCCGCAAATGCTCATCAATTCCGATGCACCGTTCTCGCAGAGGGTAAACAAAGCGGATTTGTACGATCTATTCGTCACCCTGCAAATCAGCGAATCTCACTCCTAAATCCATTCCAGCCGCCAAGACGGTCAATAGATCGAGCAAGCCCCGAACTCGCCTTGCTCGACACTGCCATCTCCCCCGCACAAGACCCGGCTCTCTGCGAGTGTCGGGTCGCATCAGCAGGCCATCAACGTCCCAGTTCATCCCTTGCTAAGAATTATTTACATGACCCTGCAACATTATTGTATGTTATTGCCATTATGTAACCATGACACAAACTGCTTAGAATACACACTGAAATTACTCAAAAATTTCAGTATTTCACCAGCAATTATTGAACAAGTGCAACCTGCAACTTAATTCATATGTGAAGCGCATACTGCTAGGCACCTCTCTCAAAGTGTCTAACATTACCAGCTGACGTGCCGCTTGGCTGCCTGGCTAGCTGTTTCAAAACTTTATTCCTTTTGCATGGTTAAGAGAAAAAAATGCAACCCTTTTATCATTTGTAACTGTTTAAACGTTGCCAAATATATATTTAAATGGCTACATCCATTGCTAGTTGCTAAAAACAAGTTGCTAGGATAGTTTGAGAAATTGCTAAATCAAACAACAAAATTGTTAAGTCGGCAACACTGCAGGCTACCTGGACATTTCAGCATGTCACGCCAAAAGTCACAAACCACTCCTCGGTCCGGTGGCTGACAGCTACAGCAGCAGAAGGAAGCATGAAGCTGCCTCCGCTCGCTATGCAGGCCCTCTCATCTCAGACTTTCCGTCTACTGCCCCTAACCCCTTTTCCTTTTCAGAAGGCTCCAGCTCCCATAGCGGACACTAGCATGAGGCTGCCACTGCTAGCAGTGCAGGCTACACAGGCTTCCAGCCTTTTTTGTCACAAACCCCACCGCCTACGGCTACAGCAGCTGAAGCAAACGCAAAGCTGTTTCTGCTTGCAACACAGGCCCTCACATGTCTTTTCCTTCTGTTACTTTTAACTCCTTTTTCTTTTTCAGTTGCCTCCAGCTCATGGCAGACGTTAGTGTGAGGCTGTCTCTACTCGCAACGCAGACTACATAGACTCTTCAAGATGTCACAAACCCCACTCCCTTCCCATGACCTGCAACAGCTGAAGCAAGTGTAAGGCCGCCTCCGCGTGATAATCTAGTCAAGTCACCTTTATTTATATAGCGAATTTTTACAATACAGATTGTGTCAAATCAGCTTTACAGTATCAAATAGGAAGGTAGCGTATCAATAATGCAAAAAGAAACAGTAAACAATTTTCAGTTAAAGGGAGTTAATCATTGAATTCAGTGATGTTATCATCCATCAGCTCAGTTCAATTAGTATACAATATTGCTGGAAATTAAGTGTCCCCAACTGAGCAAGCCAGAGGCAACAGCGGCAAGGAACCAAAACTCCATCGGTGACAGAAATGGAAAAAAAAATCTTGGGAGAAACCAGGCTCAGCCTAACAATCCTTTAATGGATTTGAATTATAGAAATGTGTTAATGTGTTATGTGTAAGCCAGGTTAAAGAGATGAGTCTTTAGTCTAGATTTAATAATTTAAAAACTGACAGAGTGTGTCTACCTCCCGAATAAAGTTCGGTAGATTGTTCCACAGCTTGGGCACGAAATAAGAAAATGATCTGCCGCCTGCAGTTGATTTTGATATTCTGGGTATTATCAGATTGCCAGAGTTTTGAGAACAGAGCGGATGTGCGGGACTATAATGTGATAAGAGCTCGCTCAAGTACTGAGGAACTAAACCATTGAGGGCTTTATAAGTAATTAGCAAGATTTTAAAATCTACACGTATTATATGTTTAATAGGGAGCCAGTGCTGTATTGACAGAACTGGGCTAAAATGGTCATACTTTCTGGTTCTAGTAAAAACTCTAGCTGCTGCATTTTTGGAGTTTTTTATACACAAATACACAGGCCCACACATCTCAGTCTTCTCTAATCATTACTAATAAACCCCTTTTCCTATTCAGTAAACTCCAGATTCTTTAGCAGACGCTAGCATGGGGCACTAGTGGTGCAGACCCATCCACAGACTTTTCCTTACACCACTCCCAACCCCCTCCCCCACCCATGGCCCACAGCCCCCCATCAAACTCTAGCGCAAGGATGCCCCCACTAATGGCGCAGGCCCTGACGCCAGCCATTACTCCTCTCTTTCCCCTTTTGTCTTCAGCTCCCAGAGCCGACCTGCTCCCAACCCAATTACCTCCTTATTCAGCGCTGATATAAGGACGTAAGGATTACCATTCAATCCACACCGCCCGTACACTAGACACCATCCTGTCTTTCTTCCGTTTCCTCAGATGCTCTGAGCTCGCTATTACATCTGCCTTTAACCCAGCCACCCACCCAACCATTTCCGATCTAGTTGTTCTAGACGATGAAACCATCTCTTACTTCATAAAGTAAGACAGACCAAACAAAGAAAGGCCACTTTATTTACATTTTAAACCTCCAATCGACCATGCCCTCCTTGCCTTCCTCCAGCTCAGGAAATCTCAATCCAAGCTCCCACTTGAACCCCATTTTACAGATGACTTCAACCGTCCCATCACCCGTTTTTGGTTCCAAAAGCACCTGAAGCCTCTACCCTTCTTCCCCACACTGTTCCCACAGGAGCCTTATTCATAGTTCCTCACCGCAGCAGCATTATCTGCTCCCGCAGGAAACTTATTTATAGTTTCTCACTGCCACAGCAGCGTCTGCTTCTGCAAGAGCTTTTGTCTATTTTCCCCCATGGCCACAGTGCCCATTTTTTTCCGTACATAATAAAACTTAATTTTGTGGCAAAAAATGGAAATTTTTATATCCTATTGTTTGCTATATTTATTTGCTTGGCCACTGTCATTGTGGGTTTTGGTTATTTTGCTGTTTTAGGCTGTAAGGACCTTCAAAATAAATGAACCTTTCCACTGTCTCCGACATTGGGATACGATTGTTGCATTTATCCTCCTAGTGGCAGCAACCGGATTATTCACCATGGTAAAATTAATGATTTTAATAAATATAATTAATGTATAAATGTACCGACTATTGGTGTAATGATACACATATTCGTACTGAACCATTCGGTATGAGGCTTTCGGTTTGGTACATATTACAAACCGAATGATTTGTTGAACTAATCTGTTACATTTGGAAAATAAAAGAGCTTAAAGTGTGTGAAATGTAATGTTCTCAGTGCCACTGTGCTCAACAAGGCAGCCCAACCGATAGAACAGTCAACATGATACAAACAAATACAAATAAACCATGCTATAGGCCAACAAGTAACTTACACTAAGTATGGGATGTGGATAAGCAAAACAGTCTTTAATGAATCCAAAACACAAGGAGTAATCCACACTATGAAATAGGAGTAGACACATGTACATCACATAATACAGTGCTTCTCAATCCTGGTCCTGGGGGCCCCCTGCTCTGCACATTTTGCATGTCTCCCTTTTTTAACACACCTGATTGAGATCATCAGCTCATTAGGAGAGATCCATGAACTGAACTAACGAGCTGATGAGCTCAATCAGGTGTGTTAAAAAAGGGAGACATGCAAAATGTGCAGAGAAGGGGGCCCCCAGGACCAGGATTGAGAAGCACTGACATAATAGACCCGACAAAGGGGGAACGCACGACTGGAACTGAAGTATAAGGGATAATGAGTGGAACACAGATGCACAGAATGCCTAATCAGACTAAACGAGCACAGGAACATGACCAAATAAAGGCACACAGGAACAGAAACAGAAGCAAAAACACATCAGAACAGGTCCATTGTCACAAATCAAGCCTCTGTGGCTCCCTCCTCTCACCACCAGAGGGAGCCATCACTGGACACTCTGATCTCTATCACAAACTCCATTTCCCATAACCCCTTTCCTGACTGATCACCTGCACAGGTGTCAGCCATTTCCCCTCATCACTCAGACTATAAAAAGCCATGCAAACAGTCAGTTCTTTGCGAAGTCTTGTATTGCTGTGGCTACATTTCTGAGTGTTCTCCTTCCCTGTTTTCTTGTTGCTGACCTTGCTTGTTTCCCATTTCTGATTGATCTCTGTCTGCTTTTTGACCCACATCTGTCTACGGATTATCCTTTGTTTGCTAGCTGCCTGCCTCGACCCACTGCATGGAATCTGACCATTCTCCTGCTCTACCTACGTGGTGATTGTTACTGTTTATGACTTACTGCCTGTACGACCTGCCTAACTCCTTAATAAAGCTGCGAATGGATTGCTACTCTGATGACTCATCGTTACAGAAGACTTCGCCACACCCAGATCCAGCGACTTCATTCTCTCAACCCAGTTCTACCATGACCCAGTCGAGCAACTGCTTCATCTGCGGCAGGGAGGCCTAACAATAGAGGATTATGTTCAACAGTTCTGCGTTCTTACTCACCAGGTACCCTTGTATGATGAAATCTTGTTTATGGACTTATTTGACTTTGGTCTTAATGAACCGCTTAAGTCTAGGGTTAGACTTGAGGGCCCACATATGTCCCTCGCACACCTCATGGACTATGCTCTATTGTGCGAGGGCTCGTCGTTTACTGTTGGTGTCGCGGAAGAGGAATGTGACACCACAGCGATGACGGCCACAGGACAAACTAGCGCTATGTCAGCCACACAGCCTGCTCACGAAATGGCATTTGCGGCGGAGCGCGTACAGAAAATGGCTGCTGCGCCGAGGCATGATCACAAGATGGCGGCTACGGTGGCATTTTCTTTCGTTGTCTGTTCTCACCCTAGACTGATTTCCAGTATGAATGACCTACTGCTGCTATCTGCTCACTCAGCTGGCCTCGTCAAGCCAGCGGTCTCTAGCGTCACGCCAGTTAGACCTGCGCCCGCTAACCACACGCCGGTCAGGTCAGCGCCCGTTAAGGACAAGTCGGCCAAGTCAGCGCCCGCTAATGACAAGTTGGTCAAGTCAGCACCCGTTAATGACAAGTCGGCCAAGTCAGCGCCCGCTTAGGACAAGTCGGCACCTTACATGTCATGGCCGCCGTTTCAGAGTCAAGTCAAGTTGTAGCTGTTGTTCCAGAGTCAAGTCAAGGTACAGCTGTCGTTCCAGAGTCAAGTCAATGTACAGCTGTTGTTCCTGTGTCAAGTCAAGTTGCAGCTGTCGTTCCCGAGTCAAGTCAAGGTACAGCTGTCATTCCTGAGTCAAGCCACGTCACAGCTGTCGTTCCTGAGTCAAGCCACGTCATGGCTGCCGTTCCTGAGTCAAGCCACATCATGGCCGCCATTTCTGAGTCAAGTCACGTCACGGCCGCCACTCCTGAGCCATGTCACTTCACGGCCGCCGTTCCCAAGCCCAATCGCATTGTGACTGTTGC
This sequence comes from Cirrhinus molitorella, assembly GCA_033026305.1. Classification (NCBI taxonomy): domain Eukaryota; kingdom Metazoa; phylum Chordata; class Actinopteri; order Cypriniformes; family Cyprinidae; genus Cirrhinus; species Cirrhinus molitorella. The sequence goes on along the minus strand of CM065127.1, from coordinate 28,989,936 downwards.
CCCAGGGTCAAGTCAAGACACAGTGGCACTTCCTAAGATGATTCAAATCACCACAGCACTTCCTGAGTCAAGTCAAGACACAGTTACAATTGCTGAGACAAGTCAAGTCACCAGAAGTCAAGTCACTACTACACTCCCTGAGTCAATTCAAGTCACCACAACCCTTCCTGAATCAAGTAAAGACACTATTACACCTCCCGAGACAAGTCAAGTCACCACGATTCATTCTGAAGCAAGACAAGACATAAGAAACCTCCATGAGTTGAATCAAGTCATCGCATCTCTAGACTCTGGTCAGATCACTAATATAAAAACAACAAATAACTTACACAAAGTAAGTTGGATGTAACGATGAGTCATCAGAGTAGGAATCGATTTGCAGCTTTATTAAGGAGTTAGGCAGGTTGTACAGGCAGTAGGTCATAAACAGTAACAATCACCACGTAGGCAGAGCAAGAGAATGATCAGAGTCCGTGCAGGGTTCGAGGCAGGCAGCTAGCAAACAAAGGATAATCCGTAGACAGGCGTGGGTCAAAAGGCAGGCAGAGATCAATCAGAAATGGGAAACAAACAAGGTCAGCAACAGCGGCTTCTGTGGAAACCAGTTCAGGAGGAACGGCTGTGAGATGTCCTGGCTCAGGAACAACATTTGTGACGTTGCTTGCCTCAGGAACAGCAGCTGTGACATGACTTGCTTCAGGAACAGCAGCTGTGACTTGACCTGGCTCCGGAACAATGGCTATGATGTGACTTGTTTCAGGAACAGTAGCTGGGATGTTACTTGGCTCAGGAGCAGCTGCTGTGAATTTACTTGGCTCGGGAGCAGCTGTTGCGACGTGACCTGGCTCAGGAGCAGCGGTTGTGACGTGACTTGACTCTGGAGCGGCAGCTGTGGTGTGCTGTGTCTCTAGAAGATCAGGTTTGATGTGACGTGCTTCGAGGAGGTCAGAAGTTATGTGATGTGTTTCTGAGGGATCAGATGTAACTTGACTTGAGACTGGAGAGACAGTCCTGACATGATTTAACACTAGAAGTGCCAAAGTGATCTGACCAGAGTCTGGAGATGCAGCGGTGACTTGATTCAACTCACGGAGGGTTCTTATGTCTTGTCTTACTTCAGAATGAATTGTGGTGACTTGACTTGACTTAGGGAGTGTAGTAGTGACTTGACTTGTGGTGACTCAGCAATTGTAACTGTGTCTTGACTTGACTCAGGAAGTGCTGTGGTGATTTGAATCGTCTCAGGAAGTGCCACTGTGTCTTGACTTGACCCTGGGGCGACGATCACAACGCGATTTTGCTTGGGCATGGCTCAGGAGCGGCGGCCGTGACGTGACTTGACTCAGGAATGGCAGCTGTACCTTGACTTGACTCTTGACTTGACTCTGGAACGACAGCTGCAACTTGACTTGACACAGGAACGACAGCTGTACTTTGACCTGACTCTGGAACGACAGCTGTACCTTGACTTGACTGTGGAATGATAGCTGCAACTTGACTTGACTCTGAAACGGCAGCCATTAAAGGTGCTGACTCTGGAACGGTGGCCATGACAGGTTCTGGCTCTGGAAGAGCGGCCATGACAGGTGCTGACTCTGCAAGGGTGGCCGTGACAGGTGCTGACTCTGGAAGGGCGGCGGTGTCCTTAGCTGGCGTTGACTTGGCCGACTTGTCGTTAGCGGGCGCTGACTTGGCCAACTTGTCATTAGCGGGCGTGTGGTTAGTGGGCACAGGTCTAACTGGCATGATGCTAGAGAGTGCTGGCTTGACAAGGCCAGCTGAGCGAGCAGATATCAGCGGTGGGTCATTTATACTGGAAATCAGTCTAGGTTGAGAACAGACAATGAGAGAAAACGCCACTGTAGCCGCCATCTTGTGATCGTGCCTCGGCACGGCAGCCATTTTCTGCACACGCTCCTCCACGAACGCCATTTCCTGAGCGGGCTGTGTCATAGATATATACACTAGATGTCGCGTAGGCTATTGTTCTCTATTGGAACGAATGCATCAATAGAGCCGCCATCTTGGTACAGGGTAGCGCTCTGAGAATGTAAGGTAATTGATGGGTTGATCCATTAAAATATACAAAAAAAATAAATAAATAAAATAATCCTCACAGGTTTATTTTAATGTACAAACAGAAAAGTGCATTAACAACCTGGATTCACACACCAACGGATTTTCACGCACTTGACAACATATAAAAATAGTATAATAGGCTATTAGAATAAAATAAATATAGGTTTACATAGAATATTTTTCTTTTAATAAATCAACATGACAAAACAAATTATTAACTCATTATTAACGCTCTTATTAGGCTTCATCAACACTGTCACATAAGCATTAAAAACAAGTCCAAAGACGTCTATAATAATTATTAATCATCATAGAACAAACGATTTGCTTCTAACGTCAGATGAACACGTTTAGTTTGCATAACGGTAATTTATATATATATATAAAATTAAAAATGAAATGAAGCAAAACCATTTGACTCATTATGCGTGCATAACTCCTGCATTGCAATATTACAGCGTGACGTGATAGCAGGCGCACCTTTCGAAATGTCACAGCATTTTTATTTTATAAACGGAAAGTGCAAAGTAGGCCTGCCCCGTACATGAACGTGTCTTTAATAGAGAAATGTACCTTTTCATTCCGAATATGTAATCAGAGGCAGAAAGTGTATCTCGTTTATTTCGCTATTTTTCAACCTTTCGGTGTCGTGAGTGTACATAAATCAGAAAAAATCTTTCCGCAGAAAAAATGCAAGGGATTGCGCGGGCGCCTCCTTGACATGCAGTAAGTAAAGGCTAATAATCACGTTGATATGCGCAAGCATATTTATCTGTAAGAAGCAGCTGCCAGAAACAGGACTAAGAATGTGGAATAATGGCGAATTTTCTTTTCTTTTCTTTTCTTTTCTTTTCTTTTCTTTTCTTTTCTTTCCTTTTTTTCTTTCTTTCTTTCTTTATTTATTGTTTGATTGTTTAGCTTTTTATTTCGATCATGAGTAGGCTAGTTACACATAGGCTAAGTCCTCAAAACGTATATTACACGCAACCATATGTTTACAGAATAATTTATTTTCGTTAAATACATATACAATATAAATAATACAAATATAACACAAATACAGTTTAAACATCAAGCGTATGTGAACTTTTAAACTTCTTAATTTGTGTGTAAATGCGATTATGTGAAACAGGCTTGTTCTGGCCAGTATAAATGCAACATACAACTTATTTATTTTTTTCTAGTTTATTGTGCAAATCGTATGTAATTTTTGTGGATAAAATGAAAATTAAAAGACGAGGCGTGAGTTCGAATGAAATTCTGTCAGTGAGGGAGGAGTTGCAGGGACGCGCGCCACGCAGGAAAATTAGGCTACAACCTTATCTCTGGTCAGTCTGTATGTTAGTAATACGACTCTGATTAATTTAATTGTATTTATTTGTTTATTTATTTTTGCACATTAATCTGACAATAAATGTAGCACACCCAGTTTTTCTGATGCACACCCAGAGTCCCTTTTCTGACTATGCTACTGTGTTGAGCACAACATTTCGTAACATACAAAATCATTAAAAAACGAAATCTTACCTATGAAATGTTATGCCTTTATCCTTTGTTTTTTGTTTTGTTTTGTTTTTTCGTTCATTACTACAGCCATACGCGACGCAAAAGTCCGGCATCTTCAGATCGGCTGGACTGGCTAAATGACCTGGGAACCCTTTACCAATATGGCGGCGGTATTGACGCATGCTCAGGGGGCGGATGCGACATCTAGTGTTTATATCTATGGGGCTGTGTGGCTGATATAGCGTTAGTTTGTCCTGTGGCCGTCATCACCATGGTGTCGCATTCCTCTTCCACGACACCAACGGTAATACATTAAATAATATGATGTATTTAATACTTAGGACTTAAGGGCTTAAGTACATCTTTATATGTAGTTTCATGATTAATTCAGTTGTCTTTGATATATGGTTAAATTAGGTTATTTATATTAAAGGCTACATAACATACGCAGTTTCACCTAATCTCATGTTAATCTTGAGTACCTGTAGAGTAGTACTGCATAGTTAATATCTCCAAAAAGTCTTTAGTTTTATCATATTTATAAAAGAAAAATACAGCTTTCTGATTCTCTCCAGAAAAAGCAGAGCTTCTGGAGGTGCGCCGTGGGCGGAGCTAAATTCGACAAGCACTTCCTAATATAAGAATAACAAATAATTTACACAAATTTTAAATATAAAACACTGAAAATCAGCAACTTGGTGGAACCAAATAAATAAGAAGCAAATGTTCAAAAAGCTTCCAAAATCATTCAGTCGATAAACGGCAAAAGGCCTTCCAAAGTCTAAAATATTTTTGAAGCAGGATTGTATTTAGTTTTGAAACTAAATCTTTTTGCCAACTTCTTGTCTTTCTCACCTCACTCACAAACTGGACTCACTCACTCCTGCCGCTGATCTGAGATGCGACTGTTGTTCAGCACACTGCATTGTTCAAAGTAAAAAAAATAATATATATATATATATATATATTGTGAACCGTTACACCCCAGTACAGACATAACATTTTATCAATAATTAATTGATTAAATCAATAAATTAGAATTTTTAACTTGCAAACATGCATTTCTTTAAAAGAAGTCCCCTGAAAAAAAAAAAAAAAAAAAAGTCCCCTGAATTACTTGTGTTGTGTGCATTTCATTGTCATTCGGAACACAAAAGGGGGATGTTTGGAAGAGTGTTCTTTGAATTATTTTTCTCCATATAAAGTATTTTGTTCAAAATACTTTCTTTTGTGCACCACAGAAGAAAGATACATGAGTAAATGGTGACTAAATGTTGGTTTTGGTGTGAACTGTGACATTTCTGCTCCACTGGTGGCATCAACCTGAATTTCATCAATAGTCTTCAAAGCATTTTCCATTGCTCAGTCAAACAATCCCAAACTCACAGCATTGAAATGTTGAAATCACCCCAGAGCTGCAGCAGTTTCAGTGGGAGAATCCACTGCTTTACTCATGAGTGTCTCTGTAGATGAAGCTGAAACTGTAGAGAAACTATTTTAACATTAAAAAATAACCACATCATGGTTAACTTTAGTCCTGCACAATTCCTCTCACACATATTGGAGTAACGGGTGTGAAGCTGTATGGAGTCACACACACACACGCACGCACGCACACTCAGCTGCACATTCTTTACTGGTGAATTCAGCCTCATGCGTTTCTGCTGAAGCACTGCTGCGCTTCTTGGCCTGCAGCTGATAAGATTGGGTTGGGTTACACGCCTGCAAGCTGATACTATTGAGAGTGCTTAGATGAACAGTGTGCATCTGAGATGGAGGATGAGAACTAGCAAGCAATTTGGAGCAAACATCAGACAGTTAGACGGGCTGTATTCATTGCCAGTGTAAATAATGTCAAGCCAAAGGGAAGCATTTGTAGGTGCGAGCTGCTGGCTGGCACTATTGTTCTAAGAGTGAATAAAGCTCTTATTTTTCTTGCTCAAAGCCATCAGAAACTCTGCCTGACAGACTGCGGTCACAAGCATGCGTTTGTTTCATGCACACATGCATACAGACAGTGGGAGTATTGAATGAAATGGCTGATGTCTGTGGAGTCTGACAGGGTTGTCTTGTTGAGCATGTGTGGGGGATTATGGGTGTGTTTCTGGGTTCGTGGGCAGGCGTCCCATCAGATCTATGCACGCACCAAACGCACAGTGACTCATTAGGATATGAGATGAAGTAATCTTCACTGAGTGTTGTGATCAGTCTGGAGAATAATAACACAATTATTGTTATAATGAAGCTCAAGCTCCTCTTTGTGGGTTGTTGTATTGTTGGCTGATTACTTTATTAAATAACATAATTGCAATAAATTTATGTTGTTCACAGGCCTTTTGTTTGACTACAGTGCACAAATCACAAATTCCATGGCAGCTGGAAATGCTAACATAATACTAAACAATTAGAACCTTACAAATGCAACTTTACCATCTGAGACAAATTTTAAAAATCATACAGGATTTCTTTCATCATAAGATAAAACTGGTACTCTGCTTTGTCTGAAATCCTCAACGACAAGACTGATTATTTGCCTTCCCTTCTGAAATAGAAGTACACTATCATACATTTACCGTAAATAGAGCCCTTGCTATGGAAATTATATTCTTTATGTATAGTAATATATGGTAATGTATGGTATCTGTGACGAGGCGGAGTCGGTTGAGTTAGGATCCATGTGCGATCGTTTATTAGCAGTAATCGTAGTACAACAGGCGAGATAATCAGGGGCAAACAACAGCAGCATAGGCAAAAGCAAACCGTAAACAGAGTCCATGCAAAGTTCGGGGCTGGCAGCTAGCGCGGGTAATCCGTAATACAGGCGGGAGGTCGGGGTAATCCAGAGAGACGTCAGGAAAGGAGAACAGTCCAGGTCGGTAACGATAATCAAACACAGGGAAAAACGCTCAGAGTTGCAGGCCGGGGCAATACAAAACTTCGCGGGGAAATGCGGGTAATGGCGGCTATTTATCCGGAACCGCGATCTAAGATGGCCGCCGGAAGGAAGTCCGCCCAGGCAGTGGGTCGCTGGGAAATGGAGTTAGAGGGGTCTAATAGTCAGGAGAGGGCTCCCGCTGGCGGCGATCGGAGAGAACCACAGGAACCGGGTTTGTGACAGAGCCCCCCTCCTGTGAGTGACTCCGGTAATGAGAGGGTAAGCTTAATCTGAAGGAGACTGGGGTGATTTGTCTAATGATTTTGAAAGGACCCACGTACCTGGGACTGAGTTTCCTGCAGGGTAGACGGAGGCGCAGGTCCCGGGTAGATAGCCAAACCCATTGTCCAGGAGCATAGGAGGGATTTCTGGTGCGGAGTCGGTCAGCCTGCCTCTGGGTGCGCCTGACGGCATGTTGGAGGTGGACGTGGGCCGAGTTCCAGGTTTCCTCACTCCGGCGCATCCATGTATCTACTGCGGGGAGGTCACTGGGTTCACCCGACCAGGGGAAAAGTGGCGGTTGGTATCCTAGAACGCATTGAAAGGGGGTTAGTTGGGTAGAGGGCTTTCGGAGTGAGTTCTGGGCATACTCGGCCCACATAAGATAGCGACTCCAGTCTTGCTGCTGGTTGTGGCAGTAGGTGCGCAGGTATCGGGATAGTTCTTGGTTGAGGCGTTCGCATTGACCGTTGGATTGAGGATGGTACCCAGAGGTCAGGCTGACGTTGATTCCTAAGAGCTTGAAGAACGAGGACCACACACGTGAGGTGAACTGAGGGCCGCGATCAGAGATGATATCCTCTGGCAGGCCGTAGAGACGGAAGACCGAGTTGCAGAGGGCTTCTGCTGTCTCGAAGGCGGTGGGCAGTTTAGGTAGGGGGATGAGTCGGCAGGCTTTGGAAAACCGATCCACAACGGTGAGTATGGTGGTGTTGTGCTGTGAAGGAGGTAAGTCGGTGAGAAAGTCAATGGCAATGTGTGACCAGGGACGCCGTGGGATGGGCAGTGGTTGGAGCAACCCGGCCGGGTGCTGGTGGGGTACCTTAGACATACTGCAGCTGACGCATTTCTTGATAAAGTCGATGGTGTCTGATTGGATGGTGGGCCACCAGAAGCGGTTAGACAGAAGATCGAGCGTGGCGTTGATGCCAGGATGGCCAGAGCTGGGGACCGAGTGCACCTGGGCTAGCACCCGGGGTCTGAGGATTAGTGGCACATAGGTGCGGTCCGGGGGGCATTCAGGAGGGGCAGGCTCGTGAATCTGGGCCTCGGCTATCTCCGTCATGAGATCCCATTGCACGGGGGCGACTATGACTGAGTCAGGGAGAATGAAGTGGTCTTGGCGTGGCTCTGGGTCCGCCTCGGAGAGTCTGGAGAGGGCATCGGCCTTGGTATTCTGTGATCCGGGTCGGTAGGTGACATGAAAGTTGAAACGCGTGAAGAAGAGCGCCCAACGGGCCTGACGGTGGTTGAGGCGGCGAGCCGAGCGGAGGTATTCTAGGTTTCGGTGATCCGTAAGTACGACGAATGGGTAGCGAGCGCCCTCAAGCCAGTGGCGCCACTCCTCCAGCGCAGACTTGATAGCCAGAAGTTCTCTGTTGCCGACGTCGTAGTTGATCTCGGCTGGACTGAGCTTGTGCGAGAAGAAGGCGCATGGGAAGAGCTTGGGTGGATTACCGTGGCGTTGGGAGAGAACGGCCCCGATCCCTGAGCTGGAGGCATCGACTTCAACCACGAACTCCTTCTCCGGGTCGGGATGGTGGAGTATGGGTGCGGTGGTAAAGCGGGTTTTGAGGTCCTGAAATGCCTGAAGTGCTGCTTGGTTCCAGGCTAGCCGATGGCTGCCGACCTTGACCAGGGAGGTGAGGGGTGCTGCCACGGAGCTAAATCCTCTGATGAACCGTCTGTAGAAGTTGGCAAATCCTAGAAAACGTTGTAGCTCCTTCAAAGTGTTGGGACGGGGCCAGTTACGCACGGCTTTCACTTTCTGATCATCCATGGCAATCCCCTCCTGACTGATGATGTAGCCGAGAAAGGAGATACGGGTCCGGTGGAATTCGCACTTCTCCATCTTGGCAAACAATTGATGGTGGATGAGTCTCTGCAATACCTTTCTGACGTGGTTGACATGTTCTTCGTAGGAGTTGGAGTATATCAGTATGTCATCAATGTACACAATTACCCAGCGGTTGAGCATATCTCGGAGGGCCTCATTGATGAAGGCCTGGAAACACGAAGGACTGTTGGAGAGCCCAAAGGGCATAACGAGGTATTCGTAGTGTCCAGTGGTGGTAGAGAACGCCGTCTTCCATTCGTCGCCCTCCCGGATGCGGATGAGGTTGTAAGCGCTGCGCAGGTCCAACTTGGTGAAAATCCTAGCGCTGCGGAGCTGTTCCAGGGCAGAGGGGACAAGAGGAAGAGGGTAACGATATTTTACCGTGATGTCGTTGAGAGATCGGTAGTCTATACAGGGCCTGAGACCGCCATCCTTCTTCTTGACGAAGAAAAAACCCGCAGAGGCCGGGGAGGTCGAGGGACGAATAAATCCCTTCTTGAGTTCCTCGCTGATGTAATTCTTCATCGCCTCGGACTCGGGCTGCGAAAGGGGAAAGATCCTTCCCCTGGGAGGTTCTGCGCCTGGTTGAAGGTCGATGGCGCAATCCCCTGGGCGGTGGGGAGGCAATTGGGTGGCTTTGATCTTACTGAAGGCTTCCTGGAGGTCCTGGTATTCGCTGGGTAGGCCCTCAGTTCGTGTGTGTGGTGGTGTCTTGAGCGGGGAGGTCATGTGGGTGGAGGCAGGTGCTTGTAGAACCCTGGAGGAGAGGCAGTGATCCTGACAGTAGGGGGACCATTGTGAGATGACGTGGTCTGCCCAGGAGATGACGGGACTGTGCTGGTTGAGCCAGGGGTAACCCAAGATGACGGGTGAAAGCGGGGTGGAGATAATGAAGAGCCGGATGACTTCGGTGTGGCGGTTGTCAATCCTGAGTGTCAAATCCGAGGTGGTGTGGTGTATCTGGCCAGATCCAAGGGGTCTCCCATCTAGGGCTGCCACTGCAATATGATTGAGACAAGAGAGCTGAGGGATACCGAGGCATCCCTGCCATCTGGTGAGTGCTGAAATACTTCCTTAAAGCGTTGCACAAAAGTCACATAGGAAGTAAAAGCAGGGCGTTCAGGGTTCCAGACGGCAGTGGCCCAATCCAGCGCCCCGACCAGTCAAAAGGGAACAAATGAAGGCTACTTTACTATTATCAGTGGGGTATAGCGATGGTTGTTGTTCCAAAAAGAGTGAGCATTGTAGTAAAAAACCCTTACATTTAGCTGAAGTTCCGTCAAACTTTTCGGGAAAAGCTAGACGAGGGCCGGTGACGGCGCTGGTCGGGGCCGGGCTGGTGGATGGTGGGGGGGGAGCTGGCTGAGCAGGGCCCGGGGCGATGGCGGCCTGGAAAGACTGCAGAGACTTCACTAATTCCTCAGTAAGGGCGGTGAGGCGAGTGATCTGCTGGTGATGTGCAGCTAGCATGGTTGCCTGAGCAGAAAGCTCCGTGCTGAGTTGATGTACAGTCGCTGGATCCGTGTGCGGCGAAGTTTTCTGTGACGAGGCGGAGTCGGTTGAGTTAGGATCCATGTGCGATCGTTTATTAGCAGTAATCGTAGTACAACAGGCGAGATAATCAGGGGCAAACAACAGCAGCGTAGGCAAAAGCAAACCGTAAACAGAGTCCATGCAAAGTTCGGGGCTGGCAGCTAGCGCGGGTAATCCGTAATACAGGCGGGAGGTCGGGGTAATCCAGAGAGACGTCAGGAAAGGAGAACAGTCCAGGTCGGTAACGATAATCAAACACAGGGAAAAACGCTCAGAGTTGCAGGCCGGGGCAATACAAAACTTCGCGGGGAAATGCGGGTAATGGCGGCTATTTATCCGGAACCGCGATCTAAGATGGCCGCCGGAAGGAAGTCCGCCCAGGCAGTGGGTCGCTGGGAAATGGAGTTAGAGGGGTCTAATAGTCAGGAGAGGGCTCCCGCTGGCGGCGATCGGAGAGAACCACAGGAACCGGGTTTGTGACAGTATCATAATTACATTTATATTAAATACATTTAGTTGAACTTCAGAAAGGTTTAAATAGATCTGTTGTTTTTGATATATGGTTAAATGTAATTTCTGTGGAATTGCATGTTGTGTATTTAAAAATTTTTAAGTAGCAATGAGTTTGTTAATATTACCAGTACAGTTAAAATAATAATCAAGTATTTTATATGTATTTATATGTTACCTCTCTAAATCCTCACTTTATGCCTCAAAGTGGCATGAGGGTGACCCTGGGTGTCAGTCTGCTATTTAAAATAAGGGTGTATACCCTGGCAAGTTCAGAGAAGGTGGTCCACTTCCACTGGGGCTTCCCCCAGCTGGGTTTAGCTTAATGAAGTGAGGTGCCGAACTAGAAGGGTGATTTCAGTGGTTGGACACTGCAAGGATAATGAGAAATTCATTAGACATTTTGGAGGAGAATGATACGATCAAGGAGAACGACTGGCAGCAATGGTAGAGTCAATATGTTTATTTGTCTGTAACACCTTCTTCCAATAGAGTTGAGGACAGTGGTGGACATAAATGTCACCAAATAGTGTCTTGGGCAATCACTGCAGAATTCTGCATGATGTCACTGTTATTGAAAAGGCATTTTCAACAAGAATTGATCACCAGAGCAAAAATGTCTGAGCAAAAATGGTTATTGACGGAAAAGTCGAGGAACAATTGACAGGCAATATTGTTTGGAAAAAGGTTTGGTTAATACCTAATCAATATTTAATTACAAACAAGGTTAAGGAAGTATCATTCAAAATTATACACAGGATTTACCCAGCCAAATAGTACTTGCTCTTTGCTATTTGCTTATTTGCTCTGACATTGATTTTTGCTGCTCGTTTTGTGTCAGTTGCCCTGAAACAGTGGTACATTATTTTGGCATTGCACTTTTGTAAAACTATTTTGGCAAAATGTCTGTGGTTTTATTGTACATAATACTGATAATCATTTTGTTTTGGAGAACAGCAAAGAAAAGCACAGTCACGTCTACATGATAAATATTATTATTATTATTATTATTATTATTATTATTATTATTATTATTACATGCAAAATTTCATATTCACAAAAATAATTTCTCTTTTAGGAAGGAAATGGAGCATTATATTGATACTGTACGATTTTCTATGAAACAAAAAGCAATTAATATGGTTAAAGTTTGTAAACGCTTTAATATATTTATTAAAAAAAATGAATATTTATGTTTGTATACAGCTCCTCTAGTGTATAATTGTTTATATAATTATTAATGTTTATTCTTTATATAATGTATAATATTTGTCATACACATGTAATTTCACCTTCTTAATAATAATACAAAATACTTTTGAATAAACATGGTGGACGATAGGCAGGAAGAACTTGCGATGATGGGATGATTTTGACAGAAAATTCACAGGGTAAAAAAAGAAGGGTTTGGAAAAAGTGGTGGATCCTCCATCTCTGCTGTCTAAATCCTTTTATACTGCGCCATGACTGCATTTGTTATGTTCCATCTTCTGTCAGTTCGCTTTCTGATTGAATATGGTTTCATTTCACGTGATAATCTCCAGCTCGTACATGTGTTTTTCCTTGGGGTTCACCCTTAACACACCTCTTTGTGCTTATGAAACTGTCATGAAAGTGTCTCTCTTTAATCCATTAAAGTGGCCACACAGTGTATTTTTTTTTTTATTATTATTATTTTTTTTTAATCCCTATAAATTATAACTTTTTCAAATCAAGCCATTTCCAGATGTTTGGCTGTGTGACGTCTACAGACCAAGGCCGCTCCCCTTCTCACTCCCAACTCATCACATACTGACGCTTGGTCAGAACCCCTTTGTCGCCGCATTTTGACGAACAGGGCACCCCTTCAGCGTCATTTTTCGACGTGCAGGGTCCTCTACTGCTTAAAAAAGGAAACCCTTGGCGTCAATAAGCTGACGCAAAAGGCACTGAGAATTGTATCGTCATGATTAAATTATATATTGGGTAATAATCTTGCCATTATTGCTCATACATTAGGTTGTGGTTTTTTGATGCAAACAGTCACAACAGTTTTATTTATATTACACCACTGGTTCTCAACGTGTGGTATGCGTACCACTAATGGTACGTGGGGCTCCCTCTGGTGGTACACAGAGAAATTACTGAATTAAATGTAAATTAAAGGGTTACCTCAAAATTTTGTCATTAATTGTGTGCTGGTGCTTGTTCTTGTTCATCGACTTTGGCGTTAATAACCATTTTTGCTCAGACAAGTTGGGGTTCACTTCTTGCTGAAAATACCTTTCCAATAACAGTAACATCATGTAGACATTTTTACAGTCTTAGAGAGAACCACTCAACACCCCACGGAAAAGAGGGGCGGGGTGAGCAGAGCTCATTAACATTTAAAGAGACATGCACTGAAACGGGTCATTGTGAACAGAGCTGTTTTGGGCAAAGTAAAAAGGGTGTTGTTTTACACTACCATTGAGAAATTTTAACCAAATCATGTTATGGACTTTTCATTAAGCATAAATCATAAATCATAAATATTCATTATACAGACAGAAAGCACTACAGTATGAGACATTTCAAAGAGGTCAGTGGAGTCATTGTGTGTTTCTCTTTCATGTACTACTGTGTAAAATATATATTGAGGTATTTAGTGATGTTGCTGTAAGTGTTTAGTCTGTTCTACACACTTTTCCATCAGTTTTTTCTCTCTGTTAGTCGTAATGCCACAACTACTTCAAGCATATGTCTAAGAATTTGTGATACTTGTTTTAACAAGCACAAATTACAACACAAACTCATTTTTGTGGAATTATATTGCATTGCTTCTAGTCTCAGCCTCAGACGTCACGCCCACAGACGGTTGGCTGAACGGCTGATGCATATGGCACACAAAATTAGTTTTAAATATAGGGTTTCCAGGAAACAAGTGTGTCGCATTCTTTACCGTTTCATCTGGAAACAAAGATTCTGTGATGCCAAATCCTCTCATGGAAGAAAAAAGGCATCATGTTTACAGCTGTGACAATGAGTTTATCAGATTAACTAAACACTGTATGTGAAATATGTAACGTTTGTGGCATAGACTCTAAAATACGTCCAAGAGTTTTACGCACTGGTCTGTTATTGTTGCGACATTTTGACACCCCTAACATGATGCGGCACAAAACATGATTGGTTGATTTACCTGTCAGTCATATGGCCTCTTGGACGATCTTTGACAATTCATAGCGACCAAGGTTCCCACACCTTCTGCCGTCAATCTGAAGGTCTGGCTACGAGAGATTACATTGCTTTTTGCATATTTTGCAACACTTTCAAAGTGAAATGTCCAGTGAATAGCACTAAAGAGCATTTAGGTTTGTCTGAAACAGATGAACATGAATCTGTCAACAATTTACTACACCGGTTGTCATATGTTTTTTATTTCAAAATGTAAATGTACAGTGAGTGGTGCTAAAAGGTTAATGGTCTATCATGTTTGAAAATTACAACGGCAACAATAAACCAAACTGACAGTGTTAATAAAACCAAATGTGAGATTAAAACTGCTGAAGCAAATGTCATTTAATCTTGCTTCTACAAGTCTTTGAGCTATTTTTTTAGTGACTCATATTTTACAAGACTTGTATCCAAGCACTTTATATCACAAGTGCAATGTTATAATGGGTGCATTAATGAGCAAGATTACCAGATGGGCCTGCTTATTACTTTTTTTTTTTCGTTTATAAATCAATGCACTATGGTAAAAGTGGTTTTGAGCTCATGACATAACATTGTGTGAAACCACATTGACTTGTATGTGTAAGTGTTTTTTAAGCAAAAAATGTAGGTAGAGGCACATTTTTCCAATGACCAGTAATGAGCATAATGAGAGAAAATGTATGTGTGAGTGACTTGAGTTGTGTTTGTCAGTGAGGAAGTCGAGCAGCGAGTGTGAACAGGAACCGGACGGGCAGAGAGAGAGTTTCCGAAGGTTCCCAGTGCGTGACTCAGTGCTGATGCCGTGAGGTGTGTGTGTGTGTGTGTGTGTGTGTGTGTGTGTGTGTGTGTGTTTGTGTGGGAGTTTGGATCATAGTATGCTGTAGGTGTTGATATGTATGTGTGAGACTCAGTGGGCGTGTGAATTCTTTCTTGCGGGAGCCTAAGTTTGTCCGTCTTCACACAGTGTCCATTTCCGAATGTGAATCATCTGTCACACAATGATCATTTGGTTGGAATTGTGTTTGCAAATACTACCACTTATCATTACTTATTCCTGTTATGAGAGTTTGTTTAGGAGGCGGCGTCTGTCTCTGACTGTTGTGACATTACACACGTGTGTGTTTGACTGAGCGTGTGTATATTAGCTAGCTAGTGTCAAATTATTATTGATCTACATTTTTCGATCATGTGTACAGTTGTGTGTATCTGAGTGATTCTTCAATGGATGGAAGTGTTTTGTAGCACAGGATGATTAAAGATGTAAGCGTTCATACCAGTAGTTTTCTAGAAGTGCTGGATTTAGTTTTTTAAAGACTTACCTGAACCTGCTTAAATGCTGTAGGAAATGTACCAGTGTAAAGAGAGGTGATGATAATCCAAGTTATGTACCCTTCTTCCATTCATTGCAAAGACACTTGAGCTAGTTGTGCTCAACCAATTTTCTATGTTTGTCACACAAAACAACCTCCTGGACAACAACCAGTCTGGTTTCAAAAGTGGCCACTCAACTGAGACTGCCCTGCTCTGAGTTAATGAAGCCCTGAGACAGGCAAGAGCACCTTCCAAATCCTCAATACCCATCTTGCTGGATCTGTCTGCTGCTTTTGACACAGTTAACCACCAGTCCACTGTCCACCCTCATGTACACAGACATCTCAGGAACCGCATCTCAAGTCTTACCTCTCAGCTACATGTCAGCATTAGGATATGTGGATTTTTCCTATCACTGCTATGCTGATGACACTCAATTCTGCTTCTCATTCCAAACAGATGATCCGACGTTAACTGGTCACATTGCAGCCAGTCTGCACTCTGGCTAGATGAAGGACCATCACCTTCAACTCAACCTTGCTAAGACAGAACTGCTTGTGGTCTCATCCAACCCAGCACGTCATCACAACTTCTCTATACAGCTAAGTTTGTCAACCATATCTCATTCCAAGACAGCCAGAAACCTTGGCGTTGTAATTAATGGTCAGTTAAGCTTCACAGCCCATATTGCTACAATGCCTGGTCCTGCAGGTTTGCCTTATAAAACATTAGGAAGATCAGACCCTTCCTATCAGAGCAGGCCACACAACTCCTTGTCCAAACTTGTTCTCTCCAGACTGTATTTAGACAATATACCTAAACTCATTAGTTCAGATTAATGGACCCTCCAGAAGCTTGCTTTCTGCAAAGTGAGCAACGCCCTGTGGTACACACACACATTTGAAGTGGTTTCATTTTGAGTAGTTCATAGTTTTTCTAACTAAAAAAACAACAACAACATGACCAGGTCTTGACCCAGAATGATCCGATTTTGACACACACTTGCCCGTATGTCAACCCTGTACCTGTTTGAACAACAGGTCGACTTGTGTGAATCACACAAACACCCCGCTGGCTCACTGTACAGTTACCGTGACAACACCAGCCCCAGCACGTCATTCACAATCACTGTCAGGTTAACACTTGTTTCACGGCTGACCTTTTGTGCACAAGGATTTGCTTTTCTTAGGCGCAGTCATAAAGTGAACGTTTTGGACTGATCTGATCCCACTCATGTGCTCTAATAATCGTGA
Source organism: Cirrhinus molitorella (assembly GCA_033026305.1). Classification (NCBI taxonomy): domain Eukaryota; kingdom Metazoa; phylum Chordata; class Actinopteri; order Cypriniformes; family Cyprinidae; genus Cirrhinus; species Cirrhinus molitorella. The sequence continues at coordinate 28,973,576 of CM065127.1, read as the reverse complement.
CTGTGTGAAATGAGTCTTAAAATATATTCACTGTACAAATGTGTGCTGCATCTTATGCTGCCTCAGTTATGGAAACCAAATGTTATGGGAATAGTGCAGTTCCAAATGTAACATGTGGAGCTCAGATGCACGTATGGCATGCTGATGCTGGCGCACACACGCGTGTGCTCATGCTTCAGCCTGATCTTCAAATGAGCAGTGTTGGATTTTTACTTTGGAAATGTAATAGGTTACAGATTACAAGTTACCCTAACCTTACAGTAGTGCTCAACACTGATTAGTGTCAGACTTCTCAAAATCCTTCATCACTTGAATTAAGATTGTTCTGAGGTTAAATACAGATTTAAATTATAATGAGATATAGTTTAATAGTTATGATACAATTTTTTTAATCCAATCTTTGCATAGCTATGACAGGGAAAACTGGCATCTAACAATGCTTTGGAAAAAACAGTCAATCTTAAAAAAAATGAAATAAATAAAGCATATACATAAATCCAAATAAGAAATAAAATAGTTATCAATTAAGCATGTGTCCTTTTCTGTGTCCTAAACTCCTGAAACATTGGTGTCTCATATTTTAGCGCAGTGCAATTTGGGAAATAAATCAATCAAGTTTGTGTGTGTGTGGGTGTGAAAATATTTAGATAATAATAATAATAATAATAATAATAATAATTCAGTAACTCTAACAGTGTCACACAATCACCTGCCTCACCAGCCAGAACAGCCTCCTACACATTATCACAGTCACAGAACACAGTCTAATTGCACTCACCTGCACCCACTTACCTTCGCCATGACTTCAGCACACTCACCACAGTCACTAGTCTTGAGGTTGCAAGCTTCTCCATACTGGATACTTATCTGTCAGTCAGTCAAGCCTGGAAACATTCGTCTCTGTGGAAAGTGAAGAAGTTCAAGATCAAGTAAAACTGTTTGCTTATCTGAGTAAGAGCCAGTCTCATCCAGTCTCTTCTGAGTCTCACTAGGTCTCGCCAGCTCACCCTATACCGAGATCCTCCCAATGCCTGGCCAGCGATCGCAACCACCCCTGTCCTCACGTGATTCTCTGTACCCAGAAATGGGTATCTAACAGCACTAACTTGGGGGCAAAGCTGTCTGACCCAACGATTACATCTGTCCGATCAGTGCTGAAATCTGCCACCTTTCCTCAAAAACCATCGACAAGAACCATACTGCTCCTCAGCCCAGAACCGATGACCAACAAGCCTGCAAAAACACCAGCCTTCCAACACTCAGAAACACTGGTGGCTTGACAGTCAAGTCCGCCAGTCGCCCCCGAGTCAAGTCCGCCAGCCTCTCATATGGCAAGACACCTGACTTGCCCTCGTCAAGCCCGCTTGCCTTTGACCAACCTTGAGTTCACAGCCATGATGGCCGCCCAGCCTGAGTTCCTGGCCAAGCCGACCTCCGAACACCCAAGTGCACCCAAGTGCACTGCACTCTCAGGCCTGCTGACCAACTGCTTAACCTTCTGGGGTCGACAAACGCATCAGCGTGTTTTTTTTTTTTTTAGCTCCCTATATACACTTAAATTACTCCATCAATTTTGATCGTACAGATAAGAGCAATACATCAATCAAATCTGTAAATGGTCTACTTTTGTTGGTATACACACATAATAACAATAAAACTGTGAACTTTTGTCAAGAAAATAAACAGGTTGTGTTGTGTGCCACGTTGGTCTCACTAAAATGAACTAAAATTAGGCTAATACAGGACACAGAGACATTTTAGATTTATCTACAGAAAGATTGATATTTATAATTTTAAACGAAGTAAGTGCTATTGAAGTAAGTGTTGTTAAACAAATATTCTGTTATAAAGTAATCCATATAAAACCAATGTGATGTCCAGTCTATCCCTTGAAGCTAATTATATTTAATTTGATCATGCCCGTGAGCTACTTTCGCTTTCATATTGAAATTGGCCTTGTGAGAAGCACGGGAGGTAAATGTCCACATCACCGCAAACAAAGCAACGTATCGTTTCTTCAAGTTCATCTGGGTTACTGTTTGTTTCTGAAAGAAGTACATGAGGAATGAGGAATAAGACTTATGCTGTGAGGAATAAGACTTATATTTACCTCGATCAGAAGAAGAATGTGTTGTGATGCGTAGCTGATCCAACAAAGGAGACATTTACATGAGTAAGTCTTTCTTTTATTAGCCTACTTGCATTCGCTGTTACTATGTTACTGTGACAGGCTAAGTTGTAAAAATTTTACTAGTTAGACTTTTTCCAAAATATAATTCCTGACTACATCAAGTGAAACGTTATGAAGTATGTTTCATTTCATTGCATGTAAATGTCTCACGATGCCAGGATGTTTTTTTTTTTTTTTTTTTTTTTAATGTTCTAGAAAACAATGCGATATAAAAGTAATAGTGTTTACACTGTGACACTGAATGAAAGAGTCTATTTCAGTGACTTTAATTTTTTAGTTTTTCACTAACCACGCATAAACTTTGTTTTCACAAAAACACAAACATGTACATTCATGTTGCTTACATATTACTGTAGCCCAATTTGTGCTGATTTCCCGGCCAAGAAGGCCATCACGTCTGATTTTCCGGCAGAGAGGGCCGTCACGTCCGACCTCCTGGCTGAGAAGGCCAACAAGTCTGATTCCCCGGCCAAAATGACTACCAAACCCAAGTCACCAGCCGAGATGGCTGCCAAACCTGAGTCCCCAACCAAGACGGCCACCAAGCCCGAGTTCCTGGCCAGGATGGCTGCCGAGCCAGAGTCTCTGACCAAAGTGACCGCCCAGCCAGAGTCCTTGGCCAAGATGGCTGTCACCTCAGAGTTCCCGGCCAAGATGATTGCCACATCTGAGTTCCCAACCAAGATGGGCATCAAGCTTGAGTGCTGGGGCAGGATGGTCGCCAAGCAAGCTTCTCTGTGCTGGATACTTACCTGCCTCTGTCTGCCTGCCCAGCCTGGAAACGTCTGTCTCTGTGAAAAGTGAAGCAGTTGAAGATCAGATAAAACTGTTTGCTCAGCTTCCTTTACTCAGTGCCTTTTGAAACCCTTTCAGTCTGATGATGAAACTGATGAATGGTGTAGTTGTTAAATGGTAATCCCAAATTAATATTTCCCAAGGTTTACATTGAATAAACCTCTTTTACCACTCTCAGCATCAGCTCATCACATCCGGTGTAAGGAATGCTTCATTGAACTCAAGACTTGTACAATGAGAAAGGAAGAGAGATCGTAACACAGGAAAAAAGAAAGCAGATACAAAATTATAATATTGTGAAAAGACTGATGGAAAGTAGCCATTAGGAATGAAGGACATCAGGAGAGAGAAATGGATGTGGAGAAGAGGAGAGAACGGAGGACAGAGACAGAAATAGACTGTCGCAGTGTGACTAAGATGCTAATTGCAGTGGAACAGCATTCGAACATGCAGTAATAAAGCGAGAGAGCAGCACAACTGCACAACATTCAGACCGGCAGTGTGTTCCATGGTCCAACACCCTTCCTGAGCCCATTCACAACCTTAAGACATTCAGTGTCTTACTGTAGTCTTTCTGTAGATTGCTTTATAATCTGAAAGTGTTCTGGTGTTTTATGTGAAAGTGATTGTATGTGTATGTGTTTTTTGAAAATGTAAAATGCCTGTAGTTTTGTGTGAGGGTTAGGGTTAGGCAAAATACCAGCAGCTGTGGTTGCCAGAACTTTACCATAAATAATATGGTAGAAACATTTTAGGTTTTACATATTTAATTTAAATTTACAGTAAAAGACAGTGCACACTGTCATTCACACAAATACAAAACACATAGGGCCTCATTTATACAAAGTTGCATATAAACCGTCCTAAATTTGTTTTAAGATCATTTCTCAAAAGTGTGTAAGTGCGATTCAGAGAAAACGGACGTGTTACACAGCTGCTTGCACACTTAAGTACAATCTTAATATACTTTATTTTAAGTAGCGGTAACACTTTATTTTAAGGTGTCCATAATACAGAGTAATTACCTAATTAAGTACTAAATAGTAGCCATTGTACTTACATGAAACATAATGTACTTACTATGTAACTAAGTTATGGAACAGCCTGTACTTACAGTTTGTAATTATGTACATGTAATAGGCAGCTACTGTTACACATGCTTGTACACTTAAGTACAATCTTGATACACTTTATTTTAAGTAGCTTATGCCTCTGTATTATTCTATAATTTTATTGAAATTAGAAATGTATTACATGTATTTAGCTGTGTACTAGTGGGTTAAATCAAACTAAGGTGCAGCTGGATAAGGTGTACAGTATTGATATACATGAAGTACACTTAAGTACAACTTTGATACACTTTATGTTAAGTAGCTTATGCATGTGTAATATTATGTAATGTTAATGTAATTAGAAAGGTATTACATGTATTTAGTTGTGTACTAGTGGGTTAAATCAAACTAAGGTGCAGCTGGATAAGGTGTACAGTATAGATAAGTAGCTAGCTATGTAATAGTAGTATAGTCTGTTACATATGTGTAACAGTAGCTGCCTATTACATGTACATAATTACAAGCTGTAAGTACAGGCTGATCCATAACTTAGTTATAAGGTAAGTACATTTTGTTTCATGTAAGTACGATGGCTACTACTAAGTACTTAACTAGGTAATTACTCTGTATTATGAACACCTTAAAATAAAGTGTTACCATAAAGGGTTACCGGAATTTCTTATAAAACTATTAAAACGTTTGTCAAAAAAGAGAGAGAGAGAGAGAGAGAGAGAGAGAGAGAGAGTATTTGTGTGAAATTAATGTTTATTGCATTACTAAAATAATGCATTAAACATTAATGTAACAACATTAGATAAAACCCTAATGTACACAACTAGTTACAAAAAAAAAAAAAGAAAAAGAAAATCATAGAAAAAAAAAATCTAATGTGAAGTGTCATGCAGGGAATTTTGGTAATGTCAATTTACAGTTTTTCACTGTAAATTTTATTATAACTTGTTCTTTTTCACGTCCAAAAATATACCATATTTTACTGTAAAATTACATAAGAAAATTGCATTTAAAATACAATACTAATTACAATATCAACAAAATTTTATTTTAGTGATGTCAAATGACTTCCCTTTCAACCAGTAAAATAAAAATTTATTTGCCATGTGCTTCACATTTTTGGTAACAATGCAGTAATGCACATGCTCTCAAGGCTCCATAGTGAGCTCATTTTAGACTTGAAAATACATATAAATTCAACAAGACCTTTTCACTTCTTTTCAGATAGTGAAAAAGCATTTGATTGTGTATGAAGTTTTAGACAATTTGCCAAAAAATCATTGACCCTAATGGGACAACATCAGTTATAAATGACAGAACCCTAAAACAAAGGTCAAAGGTCAGATGTAGAAAAAAAAATAATTGGAATATGATTTACTCCTAAAAATATGTAAAATGTAAAGCCCATTATTTTTTTTTCAAGCTGTGAATTCACAATAGTCCCATAGAGGGTTAGACAATGGAAGTAATTACCCTAACCCTAACCCTAAATGACTGTGGTTTTAAGGGGATAGAAAATACAGTTTGTACAGTAAAAAAAAAAACATTAAGCCTATGGAATGAACCCATAAAACATGGAAACCAGTGTGTGTGTGTATGAGCGTGTGTGTGTGTGTGTGTGTGTGTGTGTGTGTGTGTGTGTGTGTGTGCGCGTGTGTGTGTGTTTACTGCTGGAATGCAGTGTCTGGCAGTGTTTACATGTGTTTGCGCAGACATTAATAATCGGAGTTGAAGAAACCTAATGCGATTTATTAAACAACAAGAAGCATGCGATGATGTTGAGAAGCACTAAAGAAAAATGTGAGGACATAAAAACAAAAAGACTAAAAAGAAAACAAGGCTAAGACCTAATTAAAAAGCATGACTAATTTACAAGCATTTAAGACCTGGAAACTATTAACAAGAGGAAACCGGGGAAAAAATAAAAGACATGTTCACAGGACTGAAAGTCACTTAATCAGTGGTGGACAAAGTACACAAATCAAGTACTTGAATAAAAGTAGAGATACATATAATAAAATATCACTCCAGTAAAAGTAAAAGTAAAAGTACTCCTTTTTTTTTTTTTTTTTTTTGTGGAAGTACAAAAGTACTCGATTTTTGATGTACTTAAGCATAAAAGAACTAATTGATAGACTTATTTAGCAATTTTATATAGACTACTTAATTAAATTGTATATTAGTATATATGTTTTTATAATCCTATACTGCACTTTCCAAAATAATCCTCTGCCCTTTCCAAAATAACAACTAGCCTATATGGAGTCAAGATATATTTTTGGTATTGGTATGGACTACGCTGATGAGAGTGATGTAGTATTGTTCACTGTGAAGCTTACACTGTGAGAAAACATATTTGACCATCTAATTTTCATTAATTATAATTAATGATAATTAAATATAATTATATTTTCATGATGATTTTTTTCTTCTCAAACCCCTGACCAAATGCCCCCAGAGGGCATCACTTCCCACTTACATAATTACTGTAGTTACCATGTTCTGAACATCACATTCTTTCTTTTTCCCTCAGATGTAATCTATATAGGTGGTTGAATGAAAATATTTGGATTTTGTATCTAAAAATTACCTCAACTTAGCACCAGCCAGCTTGTTATCTAGACAGTTAGCATAAGCTAACAACATTGACTTATTTTCAGTATGGTTATGAATAAACATTCATATCTGTCTACTCAGCTAGTTAATGCATGAGTTATTTAATTTAATGTGCTATTTTAATGTTTGCAATTTAATGTTTGCAGACACTGATGTTGATGTGTCTGCATCCAAGCACTTTAGTGGGCTTAAACATAACACCCTTTACAGCAGATTTAGTTCACAAACACTGGACAGATTTGACCTTAATATGAGTAACTTACTTTTCGCTTGAGTGCAAGGTCAGGGTTGCCAGGCTTTCACAACAAAACCCGCCCAGTTGCTACTCAAAACTAAGTAGCCCAATCCCGTTTCGTAAAAATCGCATTCCAGCATCATAAATCCTCAGTTTTTTATATTTAGATTTTTAAAAAATCTATGAACATTTATGAAATTATAGTTTGTTTTATAGAGGGCTGGTTTAAATACCATTTTTTTGAGCTTTGAAGCTTTGGCGGTAATCAATATCGAATATTCGAAGCTTCGGTGGGAGGGGCTAATAAAGGCAGAAATCTCTGTGTCAGCTCTTCCCCCTCCCGTTCACTAATGGGCGATTCAAGCGCGAATGAGATCTGTTTCGCAGGGGAAGTCACGTGTTGAAAAAAAAAAGAATATTCGAATCTCAGAATTGAAAATCGAATGCCAACCAACCGAACGAATATTCGAATATTCTAGTCCAGCCCTAGTATTATATCACCTATGCTTCAAATGTCAAAAAACTAATTAACGCTAATGCGAGGGTGCTGGCACTGCTTCTGCGTCTCGGAGCACATGATATAGGCCTATTATAAGGAGTAACTATATGTTTTATGAAATGTAGTTAAGTAAAAAGTATGATCTTTAAATGTAGTGAAGTAAAAGTAAAAGTTAGACAAAATAAAGCTACTTTAGTAAAGTACAGATACTTGAAAAATTTACTTAAGTACATTTAGTAAAACTACTTTGTTACTGTCCAAATGTCACACCGTCACCAGCCACGCCTACCTGCACACGCTCACAATCACCCGACTACTGATTACACTCACCTGACTCCACTTACCTGCACACATAAAACCCCAACACGCCAGTCACTCTCTGTCGGATCTTAAGGTCACTTACCTCAACTTGGATTCCTCCTGTCTTTCTCCCGTCCGTCTGCCCGTCTGCTATTGAGTCTGATCAACCTACAACGAAAAGGAAAGTACTTTAATGAGCGTTAGCTCGAGCCAAATGATGTTGAACTTCCACATTTGAACTCACCTCATTATCTGCCTTGTTTGGAAGTCTCGTTTCTGTTTTAATAAAAGACTGTGAGAAATATACTTACCTGTGTCCTCCTCTCTCCAAGTGTGAGACCACCACTGCACTTAATATATGGCTACTTATTAAATAAATACTTAGGTAGACATGAATAGATGTTGATTTGAGTTTTATCATGTGAGAAGTCAATGGTCTAGTCACTGTTATCATCGCACAAATAACAATTAGATGTGTTTGAATGGAAGTCACAGGAGCAGATAAACAGTTTCCACACCAAAGCACAGTCTTCAGTGTCACATGATCCTTTCTAATATGCTGATTTGGCACTCAAGAAACATTTCTCATTATTATCAGCATTGAAAACAGTTGTGCTGCTGAATACTTTTGTGGAACCTGTGATACATTTTATTTTACGGAATTCATTATTGAACAGAAAGCTAAATTTTTGTTAAGAATATAAATGTGCATGTGCACTATCATATGCAATGTTAGTTCAATTTCCAGTTAGTTTATTGTTTTAGTTAATGCTTAGCTTCGTTTATGGTTTACATTCTATATTTGTAAATGCAGATGGCTGCAGCATAATGCTGCAACTGACCAATCAGAATAAATGAATAGTGCAATGTGCTTTAAGGGCGTCAAAGGTAAGAGATTGAGATATGACTGTTTAAAACATCTCTGTACTTTAATTATATCCAGTCAGAGAGTTTCCACTGAAAGTTTCTCTGGTGATTCTTTAACAGCAGCCGTGTGTGTCTATGATACTGTGAAGAATTACGCTGACAAAACAGGTTCTTCATGAATGAGCCTCATGATGATTCCTGTCTCATTTACCTGTGAGCTTTATAAAAATATCATCTGGAGTGATCAGCCTCTATGTGTTTAAATGAATGAGTGCTTCTGCTCTGAAGATACATTAGAGAGATTCCCATGAGCATTGGCTTCTGTAAAAGAGACAGTTTAACCTGAGACTCGTTCACCTGCTCTGTGTGCTTTATGTGTATTTCACTCTGCTCTTGCACTCACTGTTAGCTGCTGTAAACCGCCTGAGGGAGTATATGTGTGTATCTGTGTGTGGGGGTGTTGAATCAGGCCTGAGGTCTCCTTGTTGATAGTCTTGCTCTGATAATAGAGATTCTCCTCTGAAGTTCAACCTGATCTCATGATGAAAACTTACCTGTGGGAACTTTTCGCAAGATGTGAAATACATATGGCATGTTTGTTTCATGACATATTCAACTGCGAAATGTCAACTGAGTGGCACTAAAAGAGTGTTCGTTTTTTCCCCATAACAGATGAATGATCATGTGGTACATTTTATGTGACATTGGTGTTGTACGTGTCACCGCAGTTCTGATTTGAAATGTCCGTTGGGGCATTATAACTCTAATGCTCTGTGACATTTTACAATAACATACCATGTGTACTATACCTAAACCTAAACCTACCCGATAGTATAAGCGAATGTGACGTAAAAACACAATCATGCTATTTTAGCCTGTTTTGTTTTTTGTTTTTTCAATCTGTTATCTTTCAGCTCTTTCATCGTGAGTCATGTTTTTCACAAGATTCATACCAAAGGATTTTGCATCCTAAGTAAAATTCTGCACCGGCTGAGCTACCAAGAAATGTCCAGAAAGCAAAACATATCCTGTAAACACAACTGTGTATGAAAATGATTACAAGTGCCCCCTGTTTTACCACCTCTAGTGTTCATTTTTGTTGGAAACTGCAGTGAAATGTACTTATTGGTATGTATTTCGCTTCTTGCGGAAAAGTTCCTACAGGTACGTTTTCATCATAAGATTAGGCAGGATAAGTTAGTCTACCCAGACAACAAAATTCATCTGGTCTGATTCCGGCCCACACTTCTGCAAATCCGCAAAACGGACTTGGGCCGGTGTCTTTTGCCACAACGGGCCAATACTGGCACACATCTGGTTTTCCGCTCATCTGGGCCAGCACTGGGCCAGCTTCATACCAGATTCGGCCCGGATCCGCTCTGCAATAGTAGTCCGTGCTCAGGACTGAAACAGATGTGACTGTAACGCGGATTTGCCGGTTTGAAAACAAATCTGTCTGGGTACTCACTTCCAGACTCTCTCTGTCACTAATAAAGAAACTGATCATAAAAACACTTCCCACTTTGTTTTCCATTCAAAGGTCATTTAATAAAAGAGTAAAAGGGAAGCAGTCTTAGTTTCAAAACAAAAATTGTGATGTGATCATATGATCTTATATATGTCACACTGATCAGTATATGACATATTTGATATACTGTGGTATTACCATGATACCATGTCCACAATATTTTTTTTTTGTTTGTTTTGTTTTCTTGTTTTATGTTATGAATAATGTAGACTTTCTGCAAATGCAAAATGTTTCTTGTATAACATGTTTCCATCAATGTAAACAGCTCAAACCGTGCTGTATATTGTTGTGGGAGAGGGGCGTCACACTGCTCACTGCCTCACACACACGGACACACACTTTATCAGCTGTAGAGATCAGTGTTTGTGAGAATGGATTACATCCTATTATATCTAACTGTGAGCATCTGTATAACTGCAGATCTCACCTTTGCTCTTTCTCTCTCTCTCTCTCTCTCTCTCTCTCTCACACACATACTCAGTTGGCTCATAATTACTTTAATGACACGTTTCCTGTTAATATATGAGCAGTATTTCAGCATTACAGATACAGAAAATCAAAGTCTCATCTCATTTTCTTCTCTCTAAGTGGAATGAGAATGCATAGCGTAATGTATAGTGTAAATATAAAATGCTTAAAGTTTAAAAAAAGAAATCTCAGCAACCAACAGAGCACAAACGTGTGGATGACCTGCAACAATAATGACAGATGTTTTAAGCGTCATTTGCTGACACCACTATCCATTTTACCCTGGTTACAAAAATATTTTGACGAAACAATGTGTAGATTAAATAAATATTTATTTTAATAGAAAAGAGTTAATAATATTTCACTGTATTACTGTTTTTACTGTATTTTTTATCAAATAATTGCAGCAGTGGCAACAGAAGAGACTTCTTTCAGAAATATAAATATATATAAAATACATGAACATTAAAAAACATTAAAACTTTTTTTTTTTTTTTTGAAGAAGAGTCTATTTATTATGATATTGGTATCATTTGTTTATTATTATTATTATTATTAGTAGTAGTAGTAGTAGTAGTAGTAGTATTTAAGCACCCCCAAAAATATAAATATCAAATATCTCACTCCTCTCAGCCAAATCAGATTCGAGGACCAGAAAGAAATGCAAATATTGCATACTTGGATTATATATTTTTTTATGTTCTGAAACACAGTTCTGCCTCAGGTATTATAAATATGTTCAGACACTCTGGATGTCTACAGTATCATCTAAATCCAGTTTGACCAGGTGCCATGCTAAAGTTTAGAGTGTTAACTGTGTGTGAAATGTGGTGTGTTTTTTTGTAGATGTGTGTGAGAGAGCTCTGTGTGCATGTGTGTATTTTCCGTGCATGTGTGTGTATGATTTGTCTGTGTGTGTTCATGCATGTGTGCCGATGGCTCATGTGATTGAGCTAATGAGAGTCATTTCTGCTGTAATAACGGAAAAGAGTCCCTGGTGTGAGTGTTGAGTCCGGTTACAGCACTTAAAATCAGACATTTTCATCACACACTGAGAGATACACAACTGAAACAACACGGCTTATCTGCAGATTTAAGGGTCGTCAAGAGTTTGAGATGGAGAACCGGAATTTAAAGCTGCAATTAAGAGAAGTGGAAGAAATGCAGAGAAATCCTAAGAATGTGAGAGTCCTGCCGTAAACTTTACAGCTCAGTGTTTGTCAGCAAGCACACACACACACTGATTTAAACCACATCAGTTTCTCTCTGATTGTGTGTCTGGACTGATTTCCAAAAGTCTTGCTCCACTGCTGTCCATCAGGGAGGAAGTGATATTATCATGACTTCCTGTTTTACTTAATGTGCCTGTTTGTCACTATAGAAAGCACATTAACTTAGGTCTGGGTATTCAAGCTGCTTTTTCTTCTTCTTTTTTTTTTTTTTTTTTTTTTAGAATAATGTGCTTTAAAGAAAATATATTATATTATATTATATTATATTATATTATATTATATTATATTATATTCACACTTTGGCTATTTGGTGTTTTAAAGAGAACAAGGAAGAACATAGACAGTCTTCATTAGCAGAAGAAACATATCACCAAACTCAACATAGGCATATTATATTATATTATATTATATTACATTATATTATATTATATTATATTATATTATATTATATTACTTTTTTTTTTTTTTATGAAATTAATACTTTTACTCATCAGGGATGCATTAATTTGACCAAAAGTGACCTTAATAATTTACCAAAGAATCCTGAAAAAGTACAGTTTCCACAAAAATATTTGCCAGCACAACTGTTTTAAATGTTGATAATAATCGGAGATGTTTCTTGAGCAGAAAATCAGCACATTAAAATAATATCTGAAAGATCATGTGATACTGAAGACTGGACTAATGATACTGAATATTTACCTTTATCACAGCAATAAATGACATTTTAACATATATGAAGGAGGAATTTCTATATTTGCATAGAAAACAGTTAATTAAAATTGTAATAATATTTCACAGTTTTACTGTATTTTTGAGCAAATAAATGCAGCCCTGGTGAGCAGTTAAAACATTAATAAACCTTTTAGACTGTCATGAATGCATATTTAATATATTTATGGACACATTAGTTGTGTTTGTATGGCTGTCGGCTCTGCAACATGTTTTGTCATCTTTTGTTTGACAGAACTGACTAATAGAGCGAAAGCATCTGTCCTGTCATATTGCACTCATTCTTCTTCAACCCTACTCGTTTTTTCACCCCTGAGATTTTCCCTCATGCCTGTTGCTTCTGGATTCCTCTGCTCTGTAATGCTCATGTAATGATGTGTTGATCCCGATCTCACACTCATCAGAGGTTTTTCCTCTCCAGCGCGTCTGTGGATCAAAAACTCCCACACATTCGCTTCAACAATGAGCCTCTATAAATAAAATAATGAAGCAGGCCGACAGGAGCGCAGGAGCTGTGATAATACTGAGCTTTACAGCAGAACCCCCTGCATGAAGCATGAAGTTTAGATGAGAGTGTATCAGTCTGTATGTCTGATACAGTACTGCAGATCTCTGTTAATGAAACCTGATGAACTCTAATGTTCCTGCAACTTCTTCCTGCAACTCCAAGACTGAACTGAGATGGCCTGATTTTACTTAATATATTTATAACAATTTATTCACAGAATCAATTCAGAAGTTTCTAATATTGCTTATAAAATATAAATAAATAATAATAAAATAAAATCACAAATTAGACAAATGTTGATATGACAGTAGATAATAGTATAATTTGATAAGAATTCTTTAGATGTATATATTTAGTTTTTTTTTTATTCACATTTTGTTATATAAATTTTATTTATGTATTATTGTATTTATTATATATTTAAAAAATAAATTATGTAAAACAGAATATTACATATTTTTATTTTACATGTCTATTATATATATTATTTAATCTTCTATATTATAATATTTTTATTTATATCTATCTATCTATCTATCTATATATATATATATATATATATATATATTATTTTACATTTCTGTCATGACAACTCTCGGAGGGACTGGCATGGTAATGTACATGACAATGTTAATGTATTTGGTCTTGGCGGAATAGATCTGCTACGCTGCTGCTGCGGCAGAGCAAGTACCGAGACTTGCTACTGCCAATACATCCACAACATGCTGCTGTAAGAAATACTGCTGCTGCACATATAACATATATGAATAACACCATAGCATACATGATCACCTCATAGCAGATCTATACAGGTGGAGCTGGGGAAGGTGGAGGGTTTCTGAAGCATGCTGCAAACTGCTACATCTAGTACTTGTCATATATTTGAATGTTGAGCAGTGAGCTCATTGGCTACTGATACAGGAGATAACCAATTGGCTGTGCCATGTGATTATGAGGCCATGTTGTCAGATTGAGTTAGACCCATCAGACAGCATTCTAGAGTTTCATGCCAGAACTCTGTATTTATTATACACACTCTTTCTATCATTTTTAGCTATACAGTTAAAGTCAAAAGTTTACCTTGCAGAATCTGCTAAATGTTAATGAGGGATCATACAAAATGTTTTTTTGTTTGTTTGTTTTTGTTTTTTTAGTACTGTCACATAAAAGACATTTACATAGTCCACAAGTAAATAATAGTTGAATTTATAAAAAATGACCCCGTTCAAAAGTTTACATACACTTATTCTTAATACTGTGTTGTTACCTGAATGATCCACAGCTGTTTTTTTTTTTTTTTTTTTTTGTAGTTGAAGTTGAAGTTGAATAGTTGTAGTTGAATAGTTAAACTGCCTGCTGTTCTTCTAAAAAAAATCCTTCAGGTCCCACAAATTCTTTTTTTTTTTTTTTCCTGCATTTTTGTGTATTTCAACCCTTTCCAACAATGACTGTATGATTTTGAGATCCATCTTTCTGCAAGGTGCATATAGGTGTATATATATATATATATATACACACACACTACCAGTCAAAAGTTTGGACACACTCTCTCATTTAATGTTTTTTTCTTTATTTTCATGACTATTTACATTGTAGATTCTCACTGAAGACATCACAACTATGAATGAACACATGGAATTATGTAGTAAACAAAAAAGTGTGAAATATTTTAGATTCCTCAAAGTAGCCACCCTTTGCTTTGATTACTGCTTTGCACACTCTTGGCATTCTCTTGAATGAGCTTCATGAGGTAGTCACCTGAAATGGTTTTCCAACAGTCTTGAAGGAGGTCCCAGAGTGGCGGAGCACTTGTTGGCCCTTTTGTCTTCACTCTGCGGTCCATCTCATCCCAAACCATCTCGAATGGGTTTAGGTCAGGTGACTGTGGAGGCCAGGTCATCTGGCGCAGCACTCCATTACTCTCCTTCTTGGTCAAATAGCCCTTACACAACCTGGAGGTGTGTTTGGGGTCATTGTCCTGTTGAAAAATAAATGATGATCCAACTAAATGCAAACCGGATGGGATGGCATGTTGCTGCAGGATGATGTGGTAACCATGCTGGTTCAGTGTGCTTTCAATTTTGAATAAATCCCCAACAGTGTCACCAGCAAAACACCCCCACACCATCACACCTCCTCTATGCCTCACGGTAGAAACCATGCATGTAGAGACCATCCATTCACCTTTTCTGTGTCATACACATCGGGTAGAACCAAAGATCTCAAATTTGGGCTCATGAGACCAACGCACAGATTTCCACTGGTCCATTCCTTGTGTTTCTTGGCCCAAACAAATCTCTTCTGCTTGTTGCTTTTTCTTTTTTTCTTGTTTTTTTAGCAGCTATTTGAACATAAAGGCCTGAAGTCTCCTCTGAACAGTTGATGAGATGTGTCTGCTTCTAGAACTCTGTGTGGCATTAATCTGGGCTCTAATCTGAGGTGCTGTTAATTTGCGATTTCTGAGGCTGATGACTCGGATTCTCCATTTTCCGGACTGACTGACATTCAATTCTTAAAGTGATGATGGACTGTTGTTTCTCTTTACTTAGCTGATTGGTTCTTGCCATAATATGAATTCTAACAGTTGTCAAATAGGGCTGTGTACCAACCTGACTTCTGCACAACACAACTGATGGTCCCAACCCCATTAAGAAGGCAAGAAATTCCACAATTGAACCCTGACAAGGCACACCTTTGAAGTGAAAACCATTTCAGGTGACTACATCATGAAGCTCATTGAGAGAAGGTCAAGGGTTTGTAGCGCTGTCAAGAAATCAAAGGGTGGCTACTTTGAGAAATCTAAAATACGAAACATATCCAGAGTTATTTCACACTTTTTTGTTTACTACATAATTCCATACGTGTTCATTCATAGTTTTGATGTCTTCATAAGAAACTACAATGTCATGAAAATAAAGAAAAAAACATTAAATGAGAGGGTGTGTCCAAACTTTTGACTGGTATTGTATATATATATATATATATACAGTTGAAGACAAAATTATTAGCCCTTATATTTAAAAAAATAATTTGGACAAATGACAGCAATTTCTTTGCCAAAAATCTTACTTCCCGGTTGGTACAAGTTTTGGCTGTTTTTTTTCTATCGTGGCATTAATGACGTAATCGGTGACCCTGAGAAAGAGAGCGCGCCATCAACGTGCTTCATTCGGCTGCACTCTGCAAGGGATTCATTCGGGAAGAATGTCTCTAAAGAAGTGTGGTTTCGGTTGTAAGGCAAAGAAAACTTTGCTCAGCTTCCTGAAGAACCCAGCATTACGTGAACAGTGGATGCAGTTCCTTTTTCCAGGGCAGCAATGGAGTTTAGCAAGTGAATGTTTCATATACAAGGACCAGTTCAAAGCTGGATTTGCACATTGTTTGATACTGAAAGATGGAGTGGTCCCAGCTATAAAAGATCCCGGTAATAATTCAGAATCAAACATCAAATGTCTGTTTTATTGGCAATCCTAACGCAAGTGATCGTCAAACTTAGCTCCGCCCACGGCGCGCCTACAGAAGTTCTGCTTTTTCTGGAGAAAATCGGAAAGCTGTATTTTTCTTTTAGAAATATAATAAAACTAAAGACTTTTTGGAGATATTAAGGATACATTACTACTCTATAGGTACTCAGGATTAACATGAGATTAGGTGAAACTGTGTATGTTATGTACCCTTTAAAGTCTTAACTAGGATAATTAGGTTAATCAGGCAAATTAGGTTAATCTGGCAAGTCATTGGACAACAGTGGTTTGTTCTATAGCTAATCAAACTAATAATCTCTTAAGGGGGCAACTAATATTGACCTTAGCAGTTTTTTTATTGATTGATTTTTTAATTATTTTATTCAAGCAACTATAAGAAATCTGACTTTTTATTCTAAATAATAATAATTTTGTCTTCAACTGTATATATATATATATATATATATATATATATATATAATATCTTGCCAAGATTGAAATGTCTTCTGAAACTCTTCTGAACATGAAAAAATATTTTTTTTCTCATGAGAAGCAGCTGGGGGGTTAAGTAAATATCTCCCTTATTCTCTCTATTGAATCTCATTGCTGTTAAAGAACAAAATTGTATATGATTTAAGTTTTGATTTGTGATTTTTAATTTCTGTGTTGCTTCTGCTTCTGAGCAGTGGTTTGACCCTTGTGACCTCAGACTGAGCGTCAGATTGCTGTCTGAGCATTTCAGATGTGTTACCATGCTCCCGCTGTAGCAGTAATGCTACAGATAGCTTTTGTGTTTATTCCTGTTCTGTAACAATGGCTTTCATCTGTTCTTGGCTGTTAAACTTGTGACATCTTTATTACCGTGAACTTTGACCTGCATGTTGAGGTTATTCAGTTAACAGACAGATGTCTCAAAAACGTCTTGCTTGTTGTTATTGGGGAAACAGTGTGTGTTTGTTTGTGTGTGTGTTGTGTTTGGGTGCAGTTCTATCCTTTATTAACTGTAAATACTCCGTCTATATTCACAACCAGCATGTTTTTGTCACAAGAGTTACATTAACACCACTACAATGACTTCCTTCCATTCAGTAAAACATGGTTTTGTACTGAACGCTGCTCGTCCAATGGGTTAAACATGCCTCATGTCTCATGACTGGTAGGAATAAGAAGAGCTTTGTTGTCATGTTTCCTCTTTTATTATTTATTTTTTTCCACCAGCAGACACAAGCATGCATCTGCCAAACACTCACTGCTCTGAAAGGTCTAACTCTCTACCACCGAACAGAAACATGAGCAATAATTTTTCGGTTTTCTGGCTCAGAGACTGTTGTTTGTGAGGTTCAGGGATGGATGGGGGTGGTCGAGAGTGAGCAGCAGCCGGCAGGTTTTTGGGGGGTAATTAAGAGTGTATTTAAGAGGATTGAAGAACAGTAATTATTGTGCCTGATGGGGAGCAGGAGAAGAGGGAGGCCGTTCTCTCACATGTGACCAAACCATCACCAGACCCTCTGGTTTCATGCATTTTCATTGCAAATGCCTGGAATATCAGGAATGTGAACAGAACAAAGTGATTAGCAAATGCAGTGAATGAGCGTTAGATCTGTTCAGGTGAACGTTCTTACCCAAAACTTTAGCTTTTATATCTATAATAAAGATATAAAAATAGAAAAAGCTGCATTTGCTTGATCAAAAATACAGAAAAAAAAACTTAATATTGTAAAATATTATTACAGTTTAAAATAATGGTGTTCTATATTAATATATTTTAAAATATAATTTATTCCTGTGATGAAAAGCTGATTTTTTATTAGCCATTACTTCAGTTTTCAGTGTCATGTGATTATTCAAAAATCATTCTAATATGCTGATTAATTAATGCTATTATCAATGTTGGAAATTGTTATTTATTTTTTTGGAACCTGTGATTCTTTTTTCAGGATTCTTGATGAATAAAAGGTTAAAAAGAACAGCATTTATTCAAAATATAAATCTTTTTTAACAATATAAGTCTTTGCTGTCATTTTAACACATTCTTAGTGAATAATTATTAATTTCTTTCAAAAAAATAAAAAATAAATAAATAAAAAATAAAAATGTACTGACCCCAAACTTTTAGATGGTAGTTTATATTGTTGTAAAAGATTTCTACCTTTAAAAATTCTGTTATTTTAAACTTTTTATTTGTTAAAGAATACTGGGCAAAAATCACAGGTTCCAACAAAATATTAAGCAGCACAACTGTTTTCAACATTGATAATAAATCAGCATATTAGAATGATTTCTGAAGGATCACGTGACACTGAATCAATCTGAAGATTGGAGTAATGATGCTAAAAATTCAGCTTTGTATCATAGGAATAAATTACATTTTAAAATAGATTCACATAGAAAACAGTTTTTTTTTTAATTGAAATAATATTTCACAGTATTACTTTTTTGCTTTTTTTCTGTATTTTTGATCAAATAAATGCAGCCTTGATGACCATAAGAAATGTCTTTAAAAACCATTAAAAATCTTACTGATCCCAAAATTTTGAGAATCTTTGTTCGAATGAGAAACTAAGAGCGGTGAAAGTACAGAGCTGATCTCCCTGGTCAGACGAACTGAACAGTACTTAATTAGTGAGTTAAATATAAAATAAAGAACACTATAATGATGGACTGTAATAAACACACACACATATATTTTACCAGCTAAAACCAACACAAATTCCACACAAATTCCAGTATTACAGATTCATCAAGGATGAATGTCGACATTTGATATTTGTATAGACATAGCACATCAAATGTAGAGCAACATCATAGCAACCACTCAGAACACCCTAGTGACTACATAGCAACACACTAGCAACTGTTGACTGACTGATAACTATGACTTGAGGGGAACAAAATCAATTAATTTCACCCTGCTAAGTGCCCTTTAAAACTAATGTGACATTAGTGAAACATATAGCCCACTGTACCATAATGAAATATAGATGAAAATATGTTGCTTCTGAAATCTTTGATTGAATTCATGGACAGTTTTGAGTGTTTGTGAATGTATAATGTTGTTTTTGTGTGATTGGACTGTCCTGACTTAGCTGAACCCTGAGCCAGTTGATGTCCGGTCTGGATGTGATTGCGCCCCCTGCTGCTCGTTTAGCTCTACTGCAGCACCATCTAACATCATAGCTGTAATCTTTACTTACAGTCATTTTAATTAGAACTTTAACTAAAATGATTTACATAAACACGATATAAAGAGTTGCAAATAAAGCTGAATCTTCAGAATAACATGTATGATAATGAGACTTATAGCCACATTCATAACAATCTTACTGGGACTAGGTTTAGGTCTTGTCTGTGAAACCAGGGGATTGCCCTAAACCTAGTCCCAGTTGTTTTAACTGAAAGAAACTTAAAATATCTTAAAATATGTTAGCACCTTTGATTTGTCTCAAGCACACCAGTTGTTGTTGTTTTGTTTTGTTTTTCTTTCCCTAAGGCTACTTAAACGTCTTAATCGAACTGTGGGATAAGCCTGGCTTAATCTCAGCCCTGTCTGTGAAACCAGGCCATAAGGTTTACTCATAGTACACAGCTAACCTAACAATGTCAGGCCCAATTGCAGGAAAAGTGACAGCAACACGCTGGTAAATGGATGCCAGATGTCACTCACAGGTCACTGGACTACAGTTAGCGGTTAGCATTGTTTCTGTGGATCTGCTGAAAATGCTGTGTTCTTACATACTTACTACACCCTTGCAACTGTATATCAAGTATATATCTAGAATCTGCACAGAAACACTTTAGTAAAGACTTAAAGCATTTTTTATTTAATTTAATTTAATTTTAATATTATCTTTTGTGGGATGTCATGTTGACGTAATTTCACACACAGAACTAAACTCTACTGCTATGTCAGGCTAATCAAGTTGTTCGTAGTTCCAGTACAGACTCAGACGGCTGGCGGCTGCACTTTATTCCCTAAACATACCGTATAACGAACTATCTGCAAACAGGTGAGGTAAGGATGAGTGACGCGTGGAAGCGTGGGCTAAAAAACATCATATGAGGATGCAGAAGAGAAAGACAGAGACAGATCCATGCTTTATAATGGTCCTTAATGACTGAATCACAGACAGGTGACTCACTAGAAAGAAAATGACTCACTCAGCATAACTGCACAATGATGGAGAACTTACTTTATTTTCCTGTAATCAGCACAGAGGGATGCAACTAGGAAACTGTAATTTAGTTTTTTTTGTTTGTTTGTTTTGTTTTTTTTAATGCTACAACAAATAACCCAAGATTGCAATGGTGAACTAAAACATGCTTAATAAAAGCATCTATATACAGTGCACAACATAAGTAAGTACACCCCTTCTGAATAAATATAAAAGATGCATTTTCTTAATGATCACTAATATAATTCATGGAAAGATGGCAACACTGAAATTTCATTTATTTCAGTAATTCAACTCAAATTGTGAAACTTGTGTATTAAATAAATTCACTGCACACAGACTGAAGTAGTTTAAGTCTTTGGTTATTTTAATTGTGATTATTTTGGCTCACATTTAACAAAAACTCACCAATTCACTATCTCAACAAATTAGAATATGGTGACATGCCAATCAGCTAATCGACTCAAAACACCTGCAAAAGTTTTCCTGAGCCGTCAAAACTGTCTTTCAGTTTGGTTCACTAGGCTACACAATCATGGAGAAGACTGCTGATCTGACAGTTGTCCAAAAGACAATCATTGACACCCTTCACAAGGAGGGTAAGCCACAAACATTCATTGCCAAAAAAGCTGGCTGTTCACAGAGTGCTGTATCCAAGCATGCTAACAGAAAGTTGAGTGGAAGGAAAAAGTGTGGAAGAAAAAGATGCACAACCAACCAAGAGAACTGTAGCCTTGAGAGGCTTGTCAAGCAAAATCGATTCAAGAATTTGGGTGAACTTCACAAGGAATGGACTGAGGCTGGGGTTAAGGCATCAAGAGCCACCACACACAGACGTGTCAAGGACTTTGGCTACAGTTGTCGTATTCCTCTTGTAAAGCCACTCCTGAACCACAGACAACATCAGAGGCTTCTTACCTGGGCTAAGGAGAAGAAGAACTTGACTGTTGCCCAGTGATCCAAAATCCTCTTTTCAGATGAGAGCAAGTTTTGTATTTCATTTGGAAAGGTCCTAGAGTCTGGAGGAAAGGTGGAGAAGCTCATAGCCCAAGTTGCTTGAAATCCAGTGTTAAGTTTCCACCATCTGCTGGTGTTGGTCCATATATTTAAATTCTATAATAAATAGAATTTAAATATATAGCAAAATTTGAAAAATATGTAACAGATTTTTGTACTTTTTACATTTTGTAATATACTTTGGCATTTGAAGGTTTTAAACTAACCAACTAAATATTTGAAGAATTTATTTTCTTAAGCAGTACTTTTAACAGCATTTCGTTTGCATATATTTGAAATATATTATGCTGCATAATTTAATAATTGGATTTTTATTAATTTTAGCTCATGTCTGTTAGCTCTAATATATGCAAGATTATGTAGGAACCCTTTTAAATTACTCTAGACCCCATTATACTGTGGGCATGTAGCGGTTGTTGTTTTAGGAGCTGTTGATTTGACCTCTCAGGGTTTGGCCTTTGACCTTTGACCTTTTGAGGAAGCTCGATTTACATCAAATGCCCACTGCATGATGTCTTCTGCATTTTCCTACTTCCTCAGATTTGTCACTTCCTGTTTCTGACCAGCTTCCCGCTGTTCATCTACTTCCTTGTTGTATTCTGATAAGCAGATGTCAGTACAGAATAACATTCAAAGAATTGTGAGCCAACAAAAGGCTGTATTACTGCATTACTGTATACTGTATATTACTGTACAGCATTTAGTGAGCTATTAAAGCAACATTAACCTCCACATAATTACAAGAGACACGCTAATGTTATGAATGGCTGCTGACCCAAACGTCTCATGAGAAATGAAATTCCTGCCTTTCTTGCAGCTCATATCCATGTTTTACAGTGGAAGTGGGTCACATTGCTGTTGACCACAGGCACATGTCGGTCACTGTTCCCACCATGAGGTCAGTCTATAAAGCTGAAAGATGCTTCCTGGCTGTTTTGAGTACAGTGCATCCTGGGAAAAAGAGAAGAAGAGAGTCTGAGGAACTTCCAGTTGCAGTCCTTCATAAGGTTTCCTCTGCTTCCTGCTTCCTCTAATGGTAAGGATGCATCACAATTGTGCTTCCTTATTCTCAGAGACATGTTATCTATTTATCTACACTTAAAATAGAAAGAATATTGTGTGTAGGTGTACATGTGATTGTGAATTTGGAAAAAGTATAGAAAATATTAGATACTCTGCTGAAAAGACCATCATATGATGTGTTTTGGATGCTGGTTGCTGAGTAGGTCCTGCACAAGGAGATCATTTAAAGGAAGAGTTCATCCTCTGGCCATCCCTGATGAGTTTGTTTCTTCGTTTCTTTGTTTCTTTCTTGAAAACAAGTATATTATCAATAGAAAATTTGGAGTTGGGATAACCTCCAAAACAAAACCAAAAAAGTTTTGTGAGAAAACGTGTGTAAATTAATGCAGCCTCACCTATGGATTCTCTGCAGTGAATGGGTGCTGTCAGAATGAGAGTCCAAACAGCTGATAAAAACATTATTGGAGCTACGATCAACTTAGTCTTATGATTAGGGGTGTATCGATTCACTCGTTTTTTCGATGCATCGATTACAAAATCTGATTATGCATATGCATCGTTCTTGAAACATGGATTTTTGAATCATGAATCGTTGATTTTGGCCAGTAATCGAATTAAACACTATAGCGATTCAGTGCTTTAACCCTTTATCTGTCACTCCCTTTTTTTAACATAGACGTGAAAATGCTAAACTTAAATCTAAACTTACATTTTTATTATTCGTGAATGAAAACATTTTGTAATATGATTTTGATGTACATTTTTCATGGTAATGCAATGTCTGATTTTGAAATGTTTTCAAATGATGAATTTTGAGATTTTAAGTTTTCTACTGATATATAATTGTTTTATGATTTCTAAAGCATGATAAGGAAAAAGGCAACAAAGAAAGTATTATTGTAATAAAGGTCAGAACTCCTGTTATGATGTAGATTTTTTAAGGTGCACTCTTGTCATAAATGAATCTATTACTTGTCCTACTTAATTTGTAACACAAAACAGTGGTCAAATATCTATTTAGGAGTCTTTCCAACGATATATAGTTTGTCATGATTAGATTAGGATTTATTTGTAATGTGGTGAAGTAAACTTTGGTGTTTAAAATATATACACATTAAATTACTACAAGCGTGAACTAATGGAGAACTTGAACAGCGTTGTTTGTTTCCCCACGTCTTGTTCATGCGCTCCATTTACTGCCTGTCACAGGATTGCGTGCACACTCTCACCGACACATTTTTTGAGCAGCCAACATGTTATCTCTTTTACTTTTAACTTTCTGAGACCCATAAAAAAGGTGTGTGAATGTAGTATTTTTTCATGTTATTACATTGTTTAGAGCATAAGAAAAAAAAATGGAAAATGTACATTTTTGAAATATTATATTTTATTAATATTGAAAAATTTCCATAAACTGGTTTTCCCATTAAACACTGTGTAATTAATGTGTAATTAATGTGTTGCTGTTGGAACAGAATGTTGAAAAAATAATTGTCATAATGGAAGTAATAATTAACCAGATTTTCATAATAATATCTAATATTTCATAAGAATATTGATATATAATTAATTTTCCTATTCAATTGTTATGTCTCGCAAAATGCATAATAAACATGCTTTTAGTCCTGGTGTCCTCTACAGTGGACATGTATGAAATTATGTCCTGTTTCATACCCGGAAGCCATATTTGGATTTGAAAACCCATAACATTTTCCTGAGATTTTGCTTTATGATAAACTATTTGAAAATATTCAGATTTAAATGACAATTACAAAATATGATCATTTTCCATTAGAATGTAAAATTTTTTATGAAATTAATTTGAGACATTTTAAAGACCAAGAAAAGGGTGTGGTCATGATCAAACTTCCAAACATTTGGTATCTCTAAAAAGCCCTAAGTGCCCTGTACAGGACGTCCAGCCTTAAAACTGTGACATGTGAGGTCTCATAGAAGTTCACTAAAATATAATGTCCACTACAGAGGCAAAAACTCCATAGCTGGGTCTCAGGAGGTTAAAGTAGTTTTACTTTTCTGTATTTTTGCAGTGGTTCTCAGTTATACCATTGACATTACCTGATCAGTTGAAAGCTATGCGTTTGAACCAAGCAAAAACTATGTAAAGGCATGGGCACAATTCCAATGAATGATAAATTACTTTTAACTTAAAGTCATTAAACCGAAAGCTCATACAGTCCTCAGCAATAGTGACATTAAAACACATTTTTGGGCTTAATATTAAGAAATGTGTATTGTGCACATATAGTACTCCAAATAAAGTTTAATTATAATTTTTATATCTGTCATGAACTGCGCCGTTGTGGCTCCCTCACTTCATCCTTAGAGGGAGCCTTCATTTCTCTATGGACCATTAATTCACTACATTTCCCATAATCCCCTTCTCATTAACTTTCTGTGTCCTCTCACCTCTCACCCCTGTCGGCCATCTTGCCTTCACCCGCACACACCTGACAGTCATTACACCTCATTACTCCCATTGCATAAATAGCCTGGTTCTCCTCAGACTGGTTGCGAAGTCTTGATCATTTACTGTCATTTCTGAGCGTTTCCCGTGTTTGTTTTCCCGTCGCTGTCTCCCTTTGTTTCCTGGATCCCGTGATTGTTCTCCGCCTGCCTTTTGACCCTCGCCTGTTCTCTGTTTTTCCGATTGTTTGCCTGTGCCCCTTGAGACTCTCTGCCTGGACTGACCACGAATTGGATTGCCTGTGTTGTACCTGTCTGCTGTTATTGATCCCGCCTGTCGACCACGATTTTAAATAAAGTCTTGCACATGGATCCCCACGTCTCAGCTCAGTTTGTAACAGAAGACTTCGCCGTCTACGGATCCAGCGACTTTACCATGACTATGGACCCAGCGGATCAAATTTTTTCTATGCGACAGGGAGCGGATTATGTGTTCAGGTTCGGCCGACTCGCAACTCAGGTACCATTTAACAATGAAAATTGCTTGATGGATCTCTTCACTTTCGGTCTTAATCAACCACTTAAAACTATAGTCCACTTTGAGGGTCCACGCACTTCTCTTGTGCATCTAATGAACTTTGCATTAACTTATGGCTTAGAGGACTCTATGTCAGCTCTGGGTCCCGTTGAGCCAGCACACAAGGAGGCAGCCACACCGCAGCACAGCGTGGTAACCTCAGCAGTAAGCCCTTCCACCACCCATGCTTCTCAGAAAGTTACACCCAGTGAGGAGGACCTCCCACCGCTGCTGGCAGCAGATTTCCAGAGACCAACTTTAACCAGGTCAACGCCCGCCAGTATCATACCAGCCTGGTTAGCGGTCGCTAATGCTAAACTAGAATCTGCATGTGACAAGATGGCTGCCGATCCAGAATCAGCCCCAGACAAGATGGCCGCCCTTCCAGAGTCAGCACCTGTCATGGCCGCCCTTCCAGAGTCAGTTCTAGCCACAACAGCCTATCCAGTGTCAAGTCCAGCCACCACAGTTGTTCCATTGTCAAGTCCAGTGGCAGCTTTTGTTCCAAGTCAAGCTACAGCCGTCGTTCTAAAGTCAAGTCAAGTCTCTCATGTCATTACAACACTCGACCGTCTGGATAACATTCTTGCTACACTCCGTGAGTTACAACAAACCGCAGCTCTGCCTCCCATGCCAAGTCAAGTCACTGCAGTTCCCTCAGAGCCAAGTCAAGTCACTGCAGTTCCCTCAGAGCCAAGTCAAGTCGCTGCTGTTCCTCCAGAGTCAAGCCAAGTCGTTGCAGTCGCAGCTCCAGAACCAAGTGATGTCGCAACTGTCACTCCAGAGTCAAGTGATGTCACTCCTGAGTCAACCCCCGTCGCAGCTGCCCCGCCTCCAGAGTCAAGCGTCGCCGCAGCTGCTCCGCCTCCAGAGTCAAGCGTCGCCGCAGCTGCTCCGCCTCCTGAGTCAACAGTATTCACAGTTGCTCTCCTTTCAGTATCAAGTCCCACCGATGTATCTCCAGAGTCTAGTTCAGCCGCTGTTCCAGAACCAAGTCAAAAGTCACGTCCTGCCTCAACTGTCCATCTAGTATCAAGTCCGGCCACAGCTGTCCATCCAGTGTCAAGTCCAGCAGCCGTTCCAGTGTCAGGGCCAGCCGATGTTCCAGAGCCAAGTACAACCACAGCTGTTCTTCCAGAGCCAAGTCAGATCGCAGCTGTTCTTTCTGATCCAAGTCATTTCGTCACAGCTGCTCCTCCCACTGAGTCAAGTGTTGTCGCTACTTCGCCCAAGTCAAGCTCCAATGCAACTGCTCCTCCAGAGTCAAGCCTCGTCACTGCTGCTGCTGAACCCTGTCTCTACACAGCTGCACACACCCCCGGTCAAGCCACAGTTCCAGTCCTTACACCCGGGCAAGTTACAGCCGTTGCTCCTGAGCCAAGCCCTATCACAACTAGCATCCCTGAGCTGGCTTTCACTGAGGCCACATTCCTCCTGAGATTGGCTCTAGGGGTCGTCTGGGCCGCGTATACCACCACCGAGTCCTCAGAGGTGGCGGCTCTCGCTGCAGAACCTCTGAGGGTGGCTCCACCGGAGGAGGTGGTCGAGACCACGGATCCTCGTGCCGAGGGGGGAGCCGCACCTGCTCCTTGCATGGTGGTAGCGCCCAGCAACCCACATCCCTCTGGTGAGTCCTCACCCAGTTCTGATTCGGCCACTGAGGTCTTCTATAAGCTGGGGGCCCAGCTTGACCAGGCCAAGAACTTGGGCTCCGCGCCCTCTATCTCTCTGTGTGTTTGTTTGTCTATGTTCTGTGTTCCAAGCCTGCCTGTTCCGCCCTGGGGGGCTTCCATGCTGCCCTGGAGGGCTCCTGTCCTGTCTGCTCCACCCTGGGGGGCTTCCGTGCTGCCCTGGAGGGTTCCTGTCCTTTCTGCTCCGCCCTGGGGGCTTCCGTGCTGCCCTGGAGGGCTCCTGTCCTGTCTGCTCCGCCCTGGGGGGCTTCCATGCTGCCCTGGAGGGCTCCAGTCCTGTCTGCTCCGCCCTGGGTAGATCCCGCTCTGCCCTGGAGGGCTCCAGTCCTGTCTGCTCCGCCCTGGTGGGATTCCGATCAGTCCTGGAGGGTGTCTGCTCCACCTGATCTGCCCTGGAGGGTGTCTGCTCCGCCTGATCCGCCCTGGAGGTTGTCTGCTCCACCTGATCCACCCTGGAGGGTGTCTGCTCCGCCTGATCCGCCTTGGAGGGTGTCTGCTCCGCCTGATCTGCCCTGGAAGGCGCCTGCTCCGCCAGTTTCGCCTGATCCGCCCTGGAGGGTGCCTGCTCCGCCTGATCCGCCCTGGTGGGCGTCTGATTCGTCTGCTCTGCCCTGGAGGGTACCTGCTCCGCCCGATCCGCCCTGGAGGGCGTCTGACTTGTCTGCTCTACCCTGGAGGGTGCCTGCTCCGCCTGATCCGCCTTGGAGGGTGCCTGCTCCGCCCGATCCGCCCTGGAGGGTGTCTGATTCGTCTGCTCTGCCCTGGAGGGTGCCTGCTACGCCCGATCCGCCCTGGAGGGCGTCTGACTCATCTGCTCCGCCGTGGAGAATGTCTGCTCTGCCGGCTCCACTCAAGAGAATGTCTGCCCCGTCCTGGTGGTCTCCTAAACATCTAGAGCAGCTCTGTTGCTCTGCTGCCCTTTGGGCACTTTCTGGACTCTTTGCCCCTCCCACTCTGTAAGCCCGCATGGACCTGGTCCTCCCCTCTGCATTCTGTCCCACCCCCCCACCCCTTGGTGTTATTGGACTGTGTTGAGCGTCTGGAAGCCGCTCCTAAGGGGGGGGGCTCTGTCATGAACTGCGCCGTTGTGGCTCCCTCACTTCATCCTTAGAGGGAGCCTTCATTTCTCTATGGACCATTAATTCACTACATTTCCCATAATCCCCTTCTCATTAACTTTCTGTGTCCTCTCACCTCTCACCCCTGTCGGCCATCTTGCCTTCACCCGCACACACCTGACAATCATTACACCTCATTACTCCCATTGCATAAATAGCCTGGTTCTCCTCAGACTGGTTGCGAAGTCTTGATCACTTACTGTCATTTCTGAGCGTTTCCCGTGTTTGTTTTCCCGTCGCTGTCTCCCTTTGTTTCCTGGATCCCGTGATTGTTCTCCGCCTGCCTTTTGACCCTCGCCTGTTCTCTGTTTTTCCGATTGTTTGCCTGTGCCCCTTGAGACTCTCTGCCTGGACTGACCACGAATTGGATTGCCTGTGTTGTACCTGTCTGCTGTTATTGATCCCGCCTGTCGACCACGATTTTAAATAAAGTCTTGCACATGGATCCCCACGTCTCAGCTCAGTTTGTAACAATATCAATAAGTCACAAGGGATATATCAGTAAATATTTTAATAGATTTGAACTAATCTAATTTTAAATAAATGTATTTAAAATATATTACTGTTTACTAGGGTAAATGTCTTCATATGCTATATGTCATGTCATCGCATCATTAAACGAACACCAAGCAGTGAACAAAAGTGTTTTTTTTTTGTTTGTTTGTTTTTTGTTTTTTCGGCCCTCACTCTCTGACTCCATAAAGGCTGCAGTGTAATTTCCCCCTGACTAAGCATATAAAGAATTTAGGGGGAAGCATTTAAATGGATAGTTCACTCAAAAATTTAAATTTGATGTTTATCTGCTTACCCCAGGGCATCCAAGATGTTTCTTCAGTAAAACACATTTAAATAATCCTGTGAATACACTTGAAAATAGGCAAAATCAAATCGTTAATCGAATCACATCAGATTTTATTGTGAATCATCTCGAATCTTGTGCAATTTGATTCACAGCCCTTCTCACAATGCTTTGGGAAACGCAGCCCAGATCAGTTAAAAATACCTTGATAGTTTTTTGTTGATTTTTTTTGTACATTCTACATGATTGTCTAATGTAAAGCCCATCTGAGCCACTGTCCTCCCCCAGCATAACAGCTCATGGTGTATTTGCCGTAGTCATGGGGTTCAGCGGAAGAGGAATGTGGGGGTTGTTGACCTAACATTTACTTCATTCACTGACTCTGCCACAGCACCACATTGGTGTCTGTTTCACTTAGTTTCTGTCACCAGGATCATCAGCAGGATCAAAACTCTTCAATGAAACTTGTGCAGCGAGGCTGTGTATGTGTGTACATGTGCATGTGTGAGAAAGAGTGTGTGTGTGTGTGTGTGTGTGTGTGTGTGTGTGTGTGTGTGTGTGTGTGTCTTGGTATAAATGAGGACACATATGTGTATAATGACATGGGTACTGCAACGTAAGTTTAGTTTATGAGGACACTACCCGTGTCCCTGTAAACCAAAAGGCTTAAGAAACATTTTAAACAGTGTTTTTTGAAAATCAGAAATGCATTTTCCTTTGAGGGGTAGATTTAGGTGTAGGGTTATGCAAGAAGAATGTGTGTGTGTGTGTGTGTGTGTGTGTGTGTGAGAGAGAGAGAGAGAGAGAGAGAGAGAGAGAGAGTGTAGATTCTGGGAGTCGATGTACTGGAGGTGCCACTATGGTTGCTAAGCAACCAGATTTGTCTCTGTGTCTCTGAATGGGTGAAGGATGAATGCTGCATTTGTCTGACTTTGCGGCATTAATGCATACTCTAAGAAAATACCTTAAAATATGTCACAATGGACTGTGTTACTATGAAGAAATTATATTGATTTTTCACATATATTTGACCTATTTTTAAATCAGACATTTAATTGTATGGTGTTTTAGAGTTGATGAAAATCTCCAGAACCTTAATAAAAAATATTATTTTCTTTCAAGACAGGACATTATCCATTTCTTTACGGATTTGTTTTTAAATTGTACATAATTTAACAATAAAAGTTCCATGTTTCCCTTGATGTTCATGACTGTTCAAGTGCTCTGCACTAGCTAGTAAAAAAAAAAAAAAAAAGCTAAATAATTTTCTATGGTAAAGTCCTTACTTAACTTGTACTGAACATGCAGCATTCTTGTCCCACAACAAAACCCCTCATTCCCACTGTCACTCCACAATGGCGGCCATCAGCAGATGTCAGAGGTGAAAGCTCAAGGTTTACCAGCAGAGCAGCTCTGGGATGCTTTACTTTCACACAAACTCATGCATCCTAGAGTGGTTGCCATAGAAACAGCTTCTGCTGCCTTTGCTTCCAGCGGTCCTCGTAAGCAGAGGTGAAAAGTTCACAACCCTGGTGAACTCGTCTGTGTAAGCAGATCCGTCTGTAAAAAGAAAAAAAAAAAAAAAAAAAAAAAACACAGCACAGAGGGGAGTGTGAAATTTACTACCTGTATGCACCTGTGTGAAGAGACGTTTGATGTGGTCAGTGTGTGATAATGGGTGCTTTCATCTTTCAGAACACCTGCTCCAATGCAGAAGACAGCATTTCTCAAAGGGCATTATGTCGGCAAGTTGTGCTCTGAGGCGGTTTTGTGCAATTAACAATGGTAATTATACCCGAAGAGGATGGTATCTGGATAGACTAATTGCGATATGGATGTCAGACAGGAGCTCCCTCAGGATGGAGCAATGTGTCTCTCAGACAGACGAGTGTCTTCACATCACTGCCACTTCCTGTCTCTGAATCTGTCCTGTTGACTACCATTCTTTGTCCTTCTGATTCGTCTTCATATTTTCTGCTGTTGTGTGTCTGATTCCCTTTCCACAGTGAAGGAGTGATGATGCCGGAGACCCCCAAATAAAACAATCTTCTTAAAGACCAGGTCATATGTTTTTTTGTTTTTTTTAAGTGTCCTAATAGTGTGTTGGAGTCCCCTACAACAGGTTTAAATGCATCTTAAAAAAGAGTCAGGAAACATTGAAATTTTTTTTAGAATATACATGTAAGATTACAGTCATTTGTCAATATTTTGAAACAGTTTGTTCAAAGCAGTACTGAGCTTTAGGTCTGTAAACCCATCCCTTCCATAAGTCTACTTTGCGCTGATTGGTCAGCTGGCCAAGTCTGCTGTGATTTGGAACAGAGAGGAGTACTTGAGCAAGTTAGCGAGCTCTACCAAAGCATGCACCTTTACATAAAACAATAATATAGTGCTGCAACCCGTTCTTAAAATAATGACATAATGCCAAGTGCTAAGGTGACGGATAAAACAATACAGCTTGTAAACCAAAATATGTATACTTTCTTTATTATTAAACAAAGTATTTAGAACAACGGCAGTCTACATTAATCAACACATTCTTAGGAAATAGTGTGTTCATAGCGAATTATCAGAACTATTTCAGTAAGACAGTATCGTGGTTTACCTGGAAACCTAAAGCTGCACTAGGTATACATCACATATTAGCACAAAAAAGCTTGATATTTTGAGTACTCAGTTGAAAATGTACACATAACGTATCAATTGTACTGACAGGTAGTGGCTCAGAGATGCTTGTTGGTCCAAATAAAGAACAATTAGAGAAGCAGTCTTCTCTAAAATGACAAGCACACAACAGAATGTTCTAATTGTATTGCTGTGGTATTGTGGGAAAAAAAAAAAAAAAAAACATATTTTCCACTGTTTCTGTTTCTTCACATCATCATCTTTCAGCAATGAAAACAAAACTTGCTTTCACAGCGCAAAACACAGCGTCTTCTCAACATTATGTAAACACACTAACTAGCATAAGTGTTTGTGGGCAGGTCAAAATGTTTGTATTTCATGGGCAGGTGGGGAATATGCAAATGTGTTACCTAGTGACGTATATAAGTAACAGGCAAAACATTTAAAAATATATTATTTCAAAATAAGTATAGTTCAAATCTATTAACATATTTACTGATATATAAAAATTATAATTAAACTTTACTTTAATTGCAAGATATGCAATATACTTAAAGTGTAACTGAAATATACTTGCAATAGTTCCACTTTAGCACAATCAAATATGCTTCAGTTCAACTTTAGTTGGACTTCAGCACTATACTTCCAATTTAGCACACTTTATGCCAGTTTAGTATACTGTGAATGTATAGGGTAACATTTTATGTCACACCTTTGCATGATCTGAGATTCTTTATCTTATTTTCATAAAATAAAATGCTACCGCATTTTAACTTTTCCTTTCTATTGGCGAATGATGATTCTGATTATATAACAAAAGCAACTTTCATGCATTTGATTGACAGATAAACCTTGCGTTCTTATTTCAAGGTTGTTGTTAATGCTGTGGTTATTTTAACCATTTCCTTCGTACTTTCTGTTTAACAGCATTTAGTTAAAAGTCATTTATCATGCAATGGAATTGTGCGTATGCTTTTACACACCTACATTGTTTTTGTTCCATCCAAACGTGCAGCTTTCAACTGCGCCTTCTACTGTATAACAGTGAAAACACAGAAAGCTGGAAAATTCCATCAATGGTAGGGAAAGAGTTTAAATGATTATTTAAATTACATTATGTGCATTTTATTCTCCCCACTTTTAAAGCAATGTTAAAGTCATAATGAAACTGATGTAGTGTCATATATTTCCTTCTGTATTGTGACCAATATGAGTGTAACAGATTAAAAAAGAATGAATGTATGGTTCAATGCATCAGTTGTTTGGCTCTCAAAAGTGTATGCAGATGAGCATGATCTTGCAGAGGTAGAGCTTAAGGGCATAAATGATTGGAGAAGACCAGCATACGTCACTAGAGAGAAGACCCGGTTATGACATTATAAGGTCATTAAAAAAAAAATACAAATAAAGCATATACGTGGATTAATAATTCAAAATCATATATATTTTATGATATGCTATAACATTAATTTAGAAAACAGATTGGATGAATTTACATTTTATGTTATCTTATAATGTATATTAATGGTTATAATGTATATTAATGTACATTTGTAAAGTTTTTTAAACAAGAAATATCAGTTAGAAAAATGTGTTAAATTTGTTTAATAAATATTCAACGTTAATAACATAAACTTTGGCATTTAGTTAAGTTGTCTTTTTTCTCATATCTTTCCCAGATCCCTGTTTGAAAACCCCTGGGTTTTATGATGCTGTCAAATGGCTATGGCAGGACTGATTGAGCCAGTGAGGGGAAAAAATGAGAACAATACAGAACCTGTGTGTACCTTTGATGGGATTGAAATGAAGAGAGTCTGAGAAACACACAGATGATGGTGAGGACAGCAAGGTTAGATTCCTCTCTGGAGGAATAGTGAACAGAATTGCAGTGTTTCATGCCTTTGTTTATGACAGCTTTGAATACATTTGTGTGAGTCACACTGTTGAAAATACTCTCTCTCTCGCAGATGCTTAGTCAGCCTGTGAATATATGAAAAGTGAGATCCAAAAGTCAGGGAATAAACCTGAAATACCCGGAACGTTTTAGAATTTTAAGAAAAACAAATTATGATTAAAAAAAAAAATCTATAAAACAAATTGTCAGATTCTGCATTATTTAGTTTACTAATCAAATAAGTACATGTGTGACTCTTTGTAAAGATGGTGAGATGTCAAGCACAAGATGCTGAAAAAATATTGGAGAAACATCATGATCAGCACTAAATCTACTGTCTCTTAGTGTTTTAAATTTGAAAATGGTATTTGTTTTGTTTTCTCTGCAAGAAAACACAGCATTCATTTCTGTTTCATTAAAAAGTCATATCTCATTGACTTCATTAATTAACAGATAATAGAATTGTGTGACTGTTTGTGAGAATATGCATGTTGCTTTTATGATCTTCAATATGCAAATGATTCATTTTCCAGTAACTTCAAGCATGTGATTGACTGGTATGTGTAATATGTTTTAACTCACTTTGACTCTATAGTCTTTTGCTCTGGACTTCTGTCTGTACAGTGCATCCGGAAAGTAATCACAACGCTTCACTTTTTCTACATTTTGTTATGTTACAGCCTTATTACAAAATGAATTATTGTTATTATTTTCCTCCAAATTCTACAAACAATATCCCATAATGACAACGTGAAAGAATTTTGTTTGAAATCTTTGCAAATTAAACAAACTAAAAATTGTACATAAGTATTATACACAGCCTTTGCTCAATACTTTGTTGAAGCACATTTGGCACCAATTACAGACTCAAGTATGATGCTACAAGTTTGGCACACATATTATTGGGCAGTTTCTCCCATTCTTCTTTGCAGTACATCTCAAGCTCCATCAGGTTGGATGGGGAACATCGGTGCACAGCCATTTTTAGACATCTCCAGAGATGTTCAGTAGGGTTCAAGTCTGGGCTCTGGCTGGGCCACTTAAGGACATTCACAGAGTTGTCCCGTACCCACTCCTTTGTTATCTTGGCTGTGTGCTTAGGGTCGTTATCCTGTTGAAAGATGAACCAGTCTGAGGTCCAGAGTGCTCTGGAGCAGGTTTTCATCACGGATGTTTTTGTACATTGCTGCATTCATATTTCCCTCTATCCTGACTAGTCTCCCAGTTCCTGCCACTGGAAAAAATCCCCACAGGAAAGAAAAGGAACCTTGGAGCCTTTAAAAAAAAAGTAAAAAAAAAAATAAAATAATGAATGAAATGAAAAAAAAAATGAATCAGTTTTGGAATAAAGCTGTAATATAACAAAATGTGGAAAAAGCGCTGTGAATACTTTCCAGATGCATTGTATCAAAGTCAGTCTAGATGATTTCTGCCTCACTGAACACCTTCTTACTGGTCTTCCTTTCAATTTCTCCTTCAGCTGCTAGACAACTTCGCATTATCACATTATATGTGATGCGGTAGATAGATGTAAACAACAGATCTTAGTGATTTATTGTCCCAGCCTGTTTCAAAATGTCACCTGCTGTTTACTTCAGATATCTAGGCATGCTTTAAATTCACGAAAATAAAAAGAGTAACAGTAGACGAGACAAGTGTTGAGCAAAAGCAAAAAAAAAAATCCCCAAAGTAAAAAATAGCAGAGTTTTTGGCTCATGGCTTTAAAGATGAAGATGGAAGAATGTTTATTATATTTCCCTACTTCAGTAAAAGTCCAGCATCCACGCACACACTCTCCTCTTCTGCATTACTCCATCCTTCATTAATGTTTTGACAGTGTTCAGACATTCCCTGAGTTAGCAGAAGGAGAATAATCAGTGTTTCAGAACAGCCTTCCCTTTGAAATTACGAGAACAACTCCCCAGCGAGGTGCAATGGAATTAGAATAATACATCATATTAGATAGAATAAGATTAGCAAAGCTGGCTGTTAATGAATGTCTTTATTTGGCTGTGTCCTCTGAGGGCTCGACTTTGCAAAGTGGAGTTAATACACAGATTTCCATGCCCAGGGGGGCTCAAGATGATGAGGATGAAAGAGGGAGTCAAACAAGGATAAGAGCATTGAACAGCTCCTGTCCTCTGGGGAGTAAAGAGTTCATTGAGGAATGAAAATCAGTATTATTACTCCTATCTCTAGCCTTGACTCAGGTAATATTAATATAGGCCTAGTTATTGATATGCTCATTCAAGCTCTCTACAAATATACAAATAAGAATTAGGATTAGAACCCTGTAGTAACTATTTTTGTTAGTAAGAGTGTGTTTGAACAAGCATGACTATTTTAAAGACTATTTTACATCAGAATAATTAAATTAATCTCAAAATAGAGATGTAATTCTCAATATATTGCTCAAATAAATAAATAAATAAATAAATAAATAATAATATCAGGTGACATCTAGACAATGAGGAGGAAGACATACCTGAAGTCTTATTTTACATATTAAAAAGCAAAAAAATTAACGATGTATATCACAATATAGTTGTTTTCGTTATTTTATCTTTGTTATTAAAAATGTGCAAACACAAAGATGCAAAAGAACAAACAATAGAACAAATACAACACATAAAAAGATAAACTTACATAGACAAACTTACATCAGGTACAGTCAGTATGTTATATTGAACAGTAGCATTCAATTAACAACTAATACAAAATAAACTAATACAATTTACTGCAAAACATGTAGCCTTCACTGTATGAATTAAATATACATTTAGATTTCTATTAAAGCTATGAACGTTATTCAGTCAAGAGCAATGAGTGTTTATTTTTTGTATTTTGACGTTTGAATAATAGCACAGACAGCAGCAGGTTTATTAGGCTGCTGTCCCTTGAAGGTAGGGTAGGTGATTTGGTTCAAAAACATGTTTTGTTTTGCTGGTTGAAACTCTCTTCACATTGCAATAGCAGTCACTAAACTAAATGGCCTAAATTAATTTATATGTATTCATATCATCTGTGAAAGGACCATAGGACCATAAAATGTTTGTCCATTTAGATTGTTTGGTCGAAGATTATTATTGTATTGATATTGTAGACCTATTGAGAATGGAAAGTGTTATTATTGTAATATTATGCGCTTGTACTGTAATGTTTTCTCACTGGTGAATGAGACATGAGGTAATCTGACAGTGTTGCATTCAACCCTCCACCAAATGTAGTACATTTGCATTCATTCCACACACATTCAAAGTTATTACTTATTCAAAAAAGTACCTACTCAAGAGAGTATGTGATTTCAGAAGCAGCCTTCATCATATCCACCATTAGTCGGCACTGGAACTGTCAGGAACATTTTGTTATGGTGATAGTGATGAAGACAAGGAAAATACAGGTATATTTTCAGTTTTTGGTTTCCTGATAATGATAAGAAGAAGAACATTACCAACAAAAAAAAGTTGTCTGTACGCATTAGGTTCTTGCTTTGGCCCCTCATAAGCACACATACAGTCAGTAAAGAGCAAGGTCAGCATGGAGGATCTGTGTTAGCATTATTCATCTAATTACTGAAATGGCCTTGAAAACGGCATCTGTGTAGCAAACACTCCTGTTAACAAGGCAGACCTGACCAATGGGAAGTCAGTTTCGTGGTTTTGTGTGGATGCAGATTTTCTAGAGATGAGGGGGAAAAAATACTTGATAGGGAAAGCTCTGGCTTCATGTGGACATAGCCTTAGAGTCATGAACAAAACATAAGAAATGAAAGCTTGTTCTTTTTAACAGTATTAAGCTTGAACATTAAGAACATCATTTGAAATATCATCAAAATGTATAGACCACAATAAAATTATATACAAAGCGTTTAATAACCAAAAATATGTAAAAATAAATAAATAAATAAATAAGTATAATATATAATAAAGTATAATATTAACTATAATATAAACATTTAAATGTTAATATTTGAATTCAAATATGAAAGAAAAATGAATATGAATAATATTATATAATACATGTGAATAATATTCACTTATGCCACAGATTTTTGGTTATTTTTGGTTCTACAAGATCTGTTTTTGTTATTGTTGTTTGTTTGTTTGTTTGTTTGTCTCCTTCAATAGCACTTAATTTTCTGACTCCCTTTATCCAACCCTGCAGGGGAGGAAAGATTTGTTTGTACTTCTTTCATGACTCTTTTACGATTTGTGCTCTCTCTTTCTCTCTCTCTCTCTATTCCTCTCTCTTTCTTTCTCTCTCTCTCTCTCTCTTTTAATACCTACTCATTGGGATTGTGTAAAGTGAGAGTTATAAACTCATGAACGCAGCAGCATTATGAGGAAAAAGTGGGCGTCCTGCTTCACTGAGAGCCCTTGAAAACCAGACCTTACAACAACAGAGCTGAGAGCTGAGACCATATATATAACACAGACCTCTGCTTGCGCACACACTGCAAAAATTAAGAGAATTATGTCATCAAACAGAATGAACACACTAAAGGCAGGCATATCCCAGTTAACAAAAAATATGTTGTAAGAACATTTTAATCACATCCTTGAAAACTGTTCTATAAGAAAACAAACAAAAACAAAAACAAAAAAACTAAAAGCTGAAAACCTAAACCTAAACCTAAAAAAACTAAAGACACTTAATTGTGGTGATTTGACCACTAATATGCATTTTGAATGCACAAATGTTCTTCTCTGGCTTTGTTTGGAATGATTTTCATTGACAAAACAGAAAAAGACAGACAATATTGTGTTTAAAATCTTTGACTTTAAAATAAGTCAGTCAAATCAAACTGTTTAAAAAACTTAATATCACATTTGTCATCACACTTACATGCCAGTATTAAGAAAAATGTTTATGTTTAATATATATATATATATATATATATATATATATTAAACATATTTTTTGCTTTCATGC
Organism: Cirrhinus molitorella; assembly: GCA_033026305.1. Taxonomy (NCBI): domain Eukaryota; kingdom Metazoa; phylum Chordata; class Actinopteri; order Cypriniformes; family Cyprinidae; genus Cirrhinus; species Cirrhinus molitorella. The sequence continues at coordinate 28,934,805 of CM065127.1, read as the reverse complement.
CTTGAATTATAGAAGCATTTTAACTGCACTTTAATAGGCTTCATTACGCAGCCAATGCTTTTGGATTCTCAAGACGTGATTTTGTTTGCTTTGTGAGTGACATACTCGATAATGTCAATTTAATGTGATTTGCATGTGCTTAAACTAACAATTATGATAATATCGCACACCTATAGCCTACATTTAGCTTTTTACCTCTGATGATTGTATTTAGGCCTCAATTCATAAAAGTTGTGTTCATTTATGGAGATTATCGTGTAAAAATCATGAATCACAAATGCGTTGTCACTGCAGCACTCTGACGCACAACTGATATAAAGATAGTGAAGTTCTATTTTTGGCTAAGCACTTAAGGACGAATGCAATTTAGACATGTGATGATTTCATGAAGCTCTCAGAGGTTCAACACATCTACTACTGTCGAAGTCAAACATCACATTTTCACAGACTGCCCACCTGTTCCTCAACGCTTCGACCCACATAGAGGAGTGAGGTTAAAAATACCTCCTCTGATTCCCCTGCTGCTGTCAGTCATTTACACAAGTGTTTCTATAACAACCATGAGAGCTGGATTTAAGGTGAGGAGGGCTGTGGAGGGCCAGATGGATTTTGGAGACTGGGAAAAGTGTGATTGCACTGCCAAATGTGCAGAGTGGAAGACATCTTCAATGCAGCAAATGCAGGTGAGACCAGAGAGGGGAAAACTTTAGGAAATATTTCTTTGGTTGGCATCAAAGCATAATTATCAGTCAAAATGAGTCTCTAAATCCTGATGGGGTTTCACAGCAAAAAGCCTATCGAATGGGCTGATTCTCAGACTTATTTGCATGCACTTACTCAGGCAGTCGGCCCACGCTCAATTCAAGCGCGAGGAACATGATAAACACTCTCAGGAGAAACGCAGTGTCAGTCCCTTCTGAATGACTCATCAAGATGTTGCTGCCAGTTGCATTGTCTTTAATGTACAAAACTATATCTGCCAGAGCCAGAATGGCAGAGTTGCATCTGTAGGACTGAGGAGATGTGAAGAGTGGAGGAGCTTAAGATGAGGATGATGAAGAGAGAGAACAGCCCAGCAGGAGGTGCATGTGTGGGTGTGCGGGGTTTGTCTCTCCTCCAGGCATATGTGCCCTCTCTCCAAACACTACAAACACATCCAGCCTACGCAGAGTGGGAACACGCTATTTACAAGCCCGCATACTGTGCACTATTTTTACATCGAATGCATAGGATGAAGGAAGGAAAAGAAGGAGGACTGGCTATTTAAGTCAGAAGAGGAAAGCAATGGTCATTCAGTGACGTTCAGTGAACCCATATGATCCCAGGTCTTATAAAACTAAGAACTCCTTTAAAGTGATGTCGGAGCTGGGATTGATGTCACTGCCAAGTGGACCGTGTTTCAGTAGAGAAGTCAGAAAACCAGGATAGACACGTCCATTGTTAGCAATACCACTCAATTAAAAACACATAAAAAGCAGTATTTTGCACAGATAATACCATAGTATCATGTCCACAAATAGTGGTTGACAATATTGCCAGAATGGGCAGTTTTGAACTTGATTGTTTAGTTAAAAACTGGTTTGGGCAGCTGGACAAAATTTAGGCTGATTTGGGCTCAGTTTGGTGGTTTTCAAACATCTAAACCCAAGTGTGCAGGTATTGCATCCAATCGGTCATCATGACTTTACTATATACACACGCCCACTGCAGAGTCGGCTAATGCTGATGTTGACGTCGCCTGTCACACTTTTAGCCAGTCACTAGGAATCAGCAGACAGATGTGATGATTCACGAGTGACCGTTTTTAGCTCAAGAAGGAATCAGATTCTGACTGTATCGCTTTATATTCAAGTGATCCCAATGCCAGAGCCTAAATATATATTACATGGTAAAGAGTGCAAGAGTTACTCAACTCTCAAAATGTGAATTACACCTGTGGAGGCAAATGACACGAAGACTGTAATATCATTGTAATTCTGAAATTAGAGCACAGTTGTATAATTTAAATAAAATCGAAACTGAATATGGGACTATACGATCCTGTCCTGAATCAGGACGTATTTTACTATCCAGACTGGTACATCCTTGAAAGCTACTGCTCTTGATGAATTTTGACTGTGCAAAGTTCTGTGTTATGATATACCACTACGAGTCAAATGTTTGGACACACCCTCTCATTTAATGTTTTTTAAAGAAGTTTCTTATGCTTATCAAAGCTGTTTCCACTTGATCAAAAATACAGAAAAAAAAAATATTGTGAAAGATTATTACGATGTAAATCAATGCTTTTCTATATTATTATATATTAAATTAAAATGTAATTTATATCTGTAATTAAAGTTGAATTTCCAAAATCATTACTCCAGTCTTCAGTGTCACACGATCCTTAAAAAATCATTCTAATATGCTGATTTATTATCAGTGCTAAAATTTGCTTAATATTTTTTTGGAACCTGTGATACTTTTTTCAGGATTTTTCGATCAATAAAAGGTAAAAAAGAAAAAAAAAACTGCATTTATTTAAAATAGAAAGGTTTTCTAGCAATATACACTACTGTTCAAAAGTCTGGGGTCAGTACATTTGTATTCTTTCTTTTTTTTTTTTTTTTTGAAAGAAATTAATATCCTTTATTCACCAAGGATGTGTTAAATTAATTAAAAAAAAAGTGATAGCATAGATTTACATTGTTAGAAAAGATTTATATTTTGAATAAATGCTGTTCTTTTTAACTTGGTATACATCAAAGAATCCTGAAAAAAGAATCACAGGTTGCAAACAATTATTTGGCAACGCAACTGTTTCCAACATTAATAATTCTAATAATAAATCCTTAGAATGATTATCATTCAATATTAAAATGATTTCTGAAGGATCAAGCGACACTTAAGACTGGAGTAACAGCTGATGAAAATTAGTTTTTGTTTTATATTGTAATAACATTTTGCAGTATTACAGTTTTTTTTCTGTATTTTTGATCAAATAAATGCAGCCTTGATGAGCACAAGAGACTCCTTCAAAAAAAAAAAAAAAAATCATTAATTAAGAGGGTGTGTCCAAAGTTTTGACTGGTAGAGTACAAAATATACTTCACAAAAAGATTTTCTCTAGTTCTGTCTAAAGATAAAGTGCAAAACAAAGGTGAGCACATTATTGTTGTTGTTATTTTTATTGTCTGATTATCGTACAGTATGTATCAATGAATGAAACAGTTTAGACTATCATGGTGTGTGCATGAAGGAGTGTAAAAGACCTGCTAATTAAATTGCTTATTCTGACTGTTGACACTGAAAATGATGTATGTGTTTATTCTAGGGAATCTGATTGCTGATTGTGTCAACTTGGTCATATTTGGGTCATTCTTTAATTGGGGTGGCAAATGAGAGGCAGAATTTGTAAATATATATATATATATATATATATATATATATATATTGCTATCCATTTAAAGTCAGTTTAATATGGAATATCCATTAAAATTTTGTTTTGTCCTGCTCATCAGCTTGTTAGGAGAGATATCCATGATGATCTCAGTCAGGTGTGTTAAATAAGGGAGATATGCGAAATGTGTATAGCAGGGGTCCCCCAGGACTGGAATTGAGAACCACTGCTATAGAGTGGTGTTACTGTCGTTCCTGGTAACACCACAGACAAATTAGCCTAAATACAGACTTTTCTAAAATGGAGGCTGTCATCATGAAGGTTTCAAGATCAGAGGACATTTTGTAAATATTAAGTATGTCTGTATCAAATTTTTAATTAAAATATGTTACATCTGCAAGTCATTAAAATAATACCACAGACACTAATCATGTGTGACATATGCAATTGTTTTAGCTAACATTAAGACAATTTATCTAACATTAAGAAAATTAATAAGAAAGAATGTACTTACTATGCACCCCTCAGATCAACCAGCACCTGCAATGACCTTTACACATAGGAAGTAGATTTCCCCCTTTTCCCCCTGACATCCATTGTTGTAACACCACAGACATGAATTTGGGGGACACATCTTTTTTCTTAGATATAACAAAATATGTATTTTTAAAAACAATTTAATAAAATTGTATATGTTAAATAAAATCTATATTCACAATATAACCACTTTATTTGTGTTAAAAATGTTATATTGTTGCAATTACATTCCATGATACCTCTCTGAGGTATGGCAGGAACATGCATATTTTGTTACAAATGCAATCTCACATTTAAATATGTATTTTAAAACAAAAATGTAACTATTAACAGAGCACAAATTGTGTTTACCCTACATAATACAAACATGCACACATTTTATGATTTATTGGTATTTAAAGTTTATTTTAAATGTTGTAAAGTAGAGACACCACTTGACACCACAAATGAAGAATGACCCATTTGTTTTTGTTTGTTTGTTTGTTTGTTTTATGTATTTGGACTGATTTTATCTGTTTTCCTGGGAAAAGTATCTATTTTACTATTATTTTGTCTTTTACTATTATTGTTATTTTAGTTAAAATGGTCCTTATCAACATTATGTTGACAGTTAAAGTTTGACTTTATTTATTTATTTAGTTATTTATTTAAGTATTTATTTTTTATTTTGTTGGAGTGGGCAGGTTTTGGTGAGCTTTTGGGCTGAAAATTGTTTTATACAATCTGGCAACACTGTCGGGCGGAAACCTTGTATGTCCAAATTTTGTAAATTTCATATTTTTTCACAAATCGATGCTATTGGTCAGTGCCCACGTGGATCTGTAATTTTTACAAATTATTAACCAATCTAAAGTGTTGAAAATAGCTTGGGAGCAAATCTCTTAACTCATTTGAACACTTCAACTGTCTGAGAAGAGCTCGTATCTCCACCTTTTCTTCACTCCGCTGGAGCGTCGGGGCATATGTCCCCTTCCATCTTCTTGTCACAAAGCACCGGCAAAAATATTTAGCATTGATTGTGTCGGTGGAAACAGTAAGGAGATATTTGAATGATCCCATTAATAAACTAGTGTATTCTGAGATAATGTAGCAAAGACCCTGACTGGCAATCTCTTCTTTGGACGCAACTTTTGAAGGAAAGCATCTTTCCGGATTACATAATGAAAGCGTTTTTTTCTGATTTGTTTTATTTCGTTAAGTAATAATTTAAAGCTTTCTATTTATTTATTTATTTATTTATTTATTTGTCATGTTTGTGAGGCATAGCCTATTCGCTGAAAAATGTGATCGCGCTGACTCCTCATGTCCTGCAAAGCGATTTCAGCTTCTCCTCTTCAAAAACAATATTCACATAATAGCGCACATTTAATCTAGGTTTAATGTTTAAACTAAAATTGTTCTATAGCTACTTTAACTGTTTTAGATCTATAGATTTTATTTTATGCAAGTCGTAATGATTTAAAAGGCAAAAGTCTTCCGCTGGCCGCTGTTCGTAAAAAACAAAAACAAACAAACTGATATTTAACGAACAAAAAAGTGCTCCAAAAGTTTTTCTAAATTAACTTAATAAGAAAACGAAACGAAATATAACCACTTTGGCATTACATACAAAACGTAACTATGTTAATAGCTGAAACAGTAGTATAAGCTGTTCTGGAAGAATTAAGGGGAAAAAAGACGGACTCAGTTTTTTTGTATTGCATCATAGCTCTTAAACCTTTAAAATAGAGTTTATGAAGATGTATGTAACCACAGTCGTTAGCTTTGGTTAACTATTGAAGCCTTTTCTCTTGTCAAAAGGCTCAATGCGACCGCAGACTTTGTTTGCCTGCAGATTAATTTCCGCCTATTAGACAATTTATCGCTTTATTTTGGTATTGCATCACTCATAGCTCTAACCTTTAAAACAGAGTTTAGGAAGATGTATGTAACCACAGTCGTTAGCTTTGGTTAACTATTGAAGCCTTTTCTCTTGTCAAAAGGCTCAACGCGACCGCAAACTTTGATGAACACCTGCTGGCAGCAGCGAAGTCTGTGTCTGTACCATTCTTATCAATGACGGCGTAATCTCGTATCTCCCGGCTCCCAAGTCATAAAACCTCGTATCTCCGACAAAACATGATTTTGGGGAAATGTTGTCTTAATGTTGGTACACAACAGTGTATGATAGCAATATATGGTATAATACCAACTTTAACGATAAAATATTTAATAACTCAAAAAATATGCAGTTTTTTCATTTCCTGAAAAATGACGGTTTTGGAGATACGAGGATTCCGCCCGACAGCGACGAATATATGCACCACTGGATTTATTGAGACACAGACAAACAAATAAGTGCCAGTAAACGACAAATATGACTACTGTTTATCCTCTGTTGATGTACTAAGCAGTCATATTGGATAGGAGTTGGAGTCCTCCAAGATCCTGAGTTAAAACTCTTACTTGGGAAAGTGTTACAGTTAAAAGTTCCTACTGAGATCTTAGAGTTTCTAACGTCATGAGTACAAACGGAATGCAGAAATACTACTTGATTTTCTGCACTATATGAATTTGAATGGCCTCATTCTCAAACGTAGTTGTATCCACTTATTCAGATGGTAAAATTCTGTTCAGAACCGCTGTAACTCTAAGCCCTACATTCCACTTCTAATGACCTTAAGTCACCATTGCATTGCTTTGGATAAAAGTGTCTGCTAGCTGAATAAATGTAAATGCACTGCTGTCTGTAGGAAGTTATTTCACTATTTCTTTATTATATCCCTTTTCAAACTTGTACTTGTATTTTGGATGATGAAGACTTGGTATTATAGCAGTTTTCATGTTATTGCTTCTTTAAGGTGTATCGCTTGTTTTACTCATTTGTAGGGGAGAGTGGGGTGATTTGTGCCAGGGGGGAAGTAGTTCCACCCCTTGTTTCTGGAAAACCATAAAAGAATTTTTTTTTGTTTTATTAAGTTTTTAAGTGGCCTAAGTCACAATAGGATGTTTAGAAATTAGCCTAGTCACTTTATTCTTATATGTTAGATAACTGACAGACAGCATTCTATGTATGTCAACAGGCATCTATTGCCAAAGCCTTTTTGCATGAAATGATTCACAAATATCATATATTGTGTACTTAAGTTTTTTGTGTTTTCCCAATAACTACAAAATATGACTTATTCCAACTGTTTAATAGGATGACAACATCTAAATAAACCTTAAATGAGTAATTTTGTATTGAATTTGTCTTGCTTTCATGTAGCATTACAGTTCATAACATTAAAATGTTCTGTTTTGCTTCAGAAATCACTGGCACAATTTACCCCAACGTATTCCCCCAAAGGCACAAATTACCCCACACCGGGGGCAAGTTGTGCCACGAGACCACTTTTTTTCCCAAAAGCTATATTTCTGAAACAATTTATTACAGATCCAAAGTTATTGTTCTCAGGGATGTACCACATCCTGAAATATATGTACATCCTTAAGTTGAAGGCATTACTGTCATGGCCTCACTTTAAAGTCACTTTGAGTAAAAACTAGCACAACTCACCCCACTTTCCCCTAAGTTGTTTTGCATAAAAGCTAATGCTAAATGAATTATGTAGATATAATTTAAATGTTTCCTGTATTTGTCTGTTTGATTTATTTTGAGGTGATGTCAATTACAATATACCAGAGAGAGATTGGTCATCTTGTTTACTACTTTAGCTCCAGTTTTTTTAATTAGTATGGATAATTGAACCAACACTGAACCTATAGCTCATCAATATTTATGACTTTGAAAGCTTCTCATCTCTTTGGCTTGATGTCAATTACAAATTCGTGTAAACAATTTTTCGCACCATTACAACAGGAAGGAGAATTTAATATTTATTGGCAATTAGAGAGTAAAGCAGAGGTAATTAAAGCTTCTTTATTTCATGTCATATTTGAACAAACAGGAATAATATGTTTGCAGAGCAAACTGAGGTCAGAGTTAATAATTAGAAATGCTTCCACACTATAGTAATTACTAGACCAGGGGTAGGCAAGTTCAGTCCTAGAGAGCTGCAGTCCTGTTAAGTTCAGCTCCAACCTTAATAAAACACAACTGAACAAACTAATCAATATCAATATCACTAATATATGGGCAGGTGAGTTTTATGTTTGTTTATTTATGAGCTTGTTATTGAACATTTACAGTAGCTTTTTTGTTCAGAGGTGTTTTATTCGTCAGAGTAATACGTGCAGTAAGCGATGCTCTGCTGCCCTCGTGTGTTTGGATCCTAATTTTCATCCTGATTTTTTTTTTTTTTTTTCTGTGATTAAGCTTGACAAGTGATAAACGGACGGTTGTGTAAATAACAGTTAAACGCTGTTTTACCTGGAGTGATATGTACAAAGTAAGGAAACGTTTTGATTGCTTATTTTCCTTTGTTTAACCACAGCTAAACTGATCAGGTGACATACGTCAAAACTTTATGAAAATTAAGATAAAGTAAAAGTTCACATGCGGGAGAAATGTTTGAACTGACAAAAGTATCATGCTGCTGTATGAGTCACTGCAGTGAAGATGGCCAAGGAAGGTGACATGAACACGGTAAGCTCACTCAAAATAATAGTAAATTGCTTAATTTATTAAAGCTTTTAACTTTACTAAAATGTTAGTCAAGTTAATTCATGATAGCCAAGGTATAATAAAAAGAAATACACTTAACTTATATCTATGCACTAATTATATTTTATTATACCACAATGATTACATAATGAATGTGTTATTTTGGAACAACTTTATGTTAAGTGCTCTTTAATATATGCTTAAGATCAACTTTAAGCTAATTCCATTTATTGTATATGAACATATTTAGTTGTGTTAAAATGGAACAACTTCAAGTAACTTTAGTGTAATTTAATTATACATCTTTGCATAATTTAAAATACACTTTTATACTTCTTGAAGTACAGTTATAATATATTTTAAGCTTCACTTTAATGTGCTTCTAGTACATTTTCAACAGCAATTCAGCTCATTAGAAATGCATTACCAGTACACTGTTCATTTGTTTTAAAGCTATTTTTCAGCATTTTAATACGGTATTTTAAAAAGCAAAACAAAATCATTAAATTAATATGTGTAAAAAATACACATGCAAAGACACACACACATTCAAATCTAGAAAACTTGAATGTACTTTACAACAATAAATCGTGTGTACAGTACACAATAAAATTCAAAGAACAATAAACATTAAAAAGTACAACAATATATATAAAATCTTGACCAAAATAATTGTAATAAATTAAAATAAAGATCAGTGAAATACTATAACAGAGCTACTTCAATCAGTTTGCAGAACACTTGTTATACCTATATTACTGGAAAGTACACTATGGATATTCCATTTTCAAATAGTAATGCAATTTTCTGCACATGCACGCACACATAAATACACTGAACAAAATTATAAACGCAACACTGTTTTTGGCCCTATTTTTCATGAGCTGAACTCAAAGAAGACTTTTTCTATGTACACAAAAGGGTCATTCTACCAGAAACGTACATTTCCACTTAAAAAAATCTTGAAGAAAAAAAAAATATATATATAATTATTATTTTTGAACATCAAGTCATATAGAGGACATGTTAAACTATGAGAAACACATATCGTGCCATCTCAGCATTTTTTTTATTATTATTATTGAATAAAATACATTTTTTTTTTTTTTGTATTTCACCACTAAAATGTCAGGCCCTGTCACAGACACATTTGTATATGTTAGAATGTTTTCCTAATGAATTTTTGTGATACAAATAGCATTTTCTTATTGATCACATGTCCCTGATTGCATCTAACATGGTTTTATAATTCCTATAAGAAATATAGGCAACTTTTCGGTCAACTGTAGTACACAAAATCACAGAATACTCATACAGGCACTTTTAAAAAAACTACCTTTACATAGGAGATTTTTACAAAAACATAGTATTGGATATATACCCCCACCTTCATCTACACAGTCAAAGATATTAATTCATCAATATTTCCTCAATATTAAATTTTATATCATAATGTCCTGTGTGACAGGACTGACGGTGTTGTGACAGGGCCTGACTTTATTATTACGTTGTAGTAAGAAAAGTTTTGTTTTGTGTTATTTATTTAAGTTTTGATAAGCATCCCTATTTTAAATCCTTATTACAATTTTAATGTTATTATAGCTATATATGTATTGAAATATCATTAAAATACAAAGTGCATCATCAAAGGCAGTGCTACATAGGCCTAGGTAAAAGAGGGACAAAATTCTAAAAGTTTGTCAATGAGTTTAAAAAGCTTTAAATTTACAGTGTAATGTCTATTTATTCAAATAATGTTTTACTGTGGCATGTGTTAAATACATATTATATGCAATAAAGGTAATGAAGAAGAACAATGTCATTCATTTGTAAGGCCGTATCACAGAACTGTCAGGCCCTGTCTCACAGGCCTGACATGACGGTCAGCCATTTAAACTGCCATTACTCAGCCTGCTAGCATGCTAGCATAAAAACTGTTAGCATGCAATCAAGGAATTTCAGTCACCTTTTTAGACATGTTTTGGATTTAAAATATTTTCATTATTTTCTGGGATGTTTTTATTGTGACAGGGCCTGACGCTTTAGCTTGTCCTCCTCCTCAAAAAAATAAAAAAAGAAAAAACATACAAAAACAATACAATTCATTGATTGAACTCATCCTTGATTAATGTTAGCTTCACCTCCATCAGATGATGTCACTTCCTCTGAGTAATACCCTTAAAGGCGTATTGCACACATTTTTGTTGAGTTTTAAGTAAATGCGACAGGACTGACCGAAAACATGGGGTCAGTTGTAAAATAGTATTTATTTGTATTTGAATGTATGTATAATTTCATGTTTTAATCAATTGATGTGAATGACAACAACTTAAACTTATTGATATTGATTTTTTTTTTTTTTTTTTTTGTAAATAAGAATTTTTAGCATAACAAAACTATGAAAGCTGTAGATCCAGTTTGGCTGGGGACAAGGATAAGGGCAGGATTTGTAAAAATTTCTAAGAAGTGTTTTTAATAAAGAAATAAATATCTGAGAACCTAATGAATTACATATTCCTTTACAGAACAGAGGAATATGTACAGAGAAACCAACCATCAGTCCATTTTTGAAATTTTTTTGGATTAAATACTTTTTATGCACTGTAACAAGTCAAGAACAGATAATGTACGTTTCTGGTAGAATGACCCAAAAGGCCTATTTCTCTTAAATATTGTTCACAAAAATGCCAGTATCTGGTGTGACCACCATTTTCCTCACATAGTGCAACACTCCTTCGCATAGAGTTGATAAGGTTGTTGATTGTGGCCTGTTGAATGTTTGTCCACTCCTCTTCAATGACTATGCAAATTTGCTGGATATTGGCAGGAAATGGAACACACTGTTGTATACGCCAATCTAGAGCATCCCAAACATGCGCAATGGGTGACATGTCCGGTGAGTATGTCAGCCATGCAAGAACTGGGATGTTTTCTTTGAATATGAGCATTTGCCCACTCAAGTCTGTTATGACAACAAACTGCAGTCATGCATGGGCATACAGTAAGCCCATGCATGTGTTGAAGTTTGGGGAGAAAATATGGCAACAAAGCTCTCACAAAAGCTATAAAGAAGAATAACTTTATTACTTTAGAAAGTCTAAGGCTATATGAAGATTTCCAAGACATTCAAAATTTCTAGAGACAGATCTGGTAGCCTTATTACTTAGTTTAAAATCTGTTTTTGAGTATGCTGAACAAAAAATGACCCAATGAAAGGATGAAAAACATTTCAGTGCAGAGTATAAGATGAACACTAGATAAGTATAGCCTTCATGTAGAGGCATCTTGCCGAATACCACTCTTGACCAGGAAGAACAGAAAGGACAACTTAAACATGCTTAAATTCATTTGGATAGACCCATCTTCAATGCTCTTACTGAGGGAAGGAGTTTGTTGCCCAAAATCTCACGATACATGGCCCCATCCATCCTCCCCTCAATATGGTGCAGTTGCCCTGTCCCCTTTGCAGAAAAGCGCTCCCAAAGCATGATGTTTCCACCCCTATTCTTCACGGTTGGGATGGTGTTCTTGGGACTGTACTCATCCTTGTTCTTCCTCCAAACACGGCGAGTGGAGTTTATACCAAGAAGTTTTGTCTCATCTGACCACATGACCCTCTCAAATGCCTCCTCTGGATCATCCAGATGGTCTGGCAAACTTCAGACGGGCCTGGACATGTGCTGACTTGAGCAGGGAGACCTTGCGTGCGCTGCAGGATTTTAATCCATGATGGTGTAGTGTGTTACTTATGGCAACCGTTGAGACTGTGGTCCCAGCTCTCTTCAGGTCATTGACCAGGTCCTCCCATGTAGTTCTGTTATGTAGTCCAAGGGAGATAGACAGTCATCTTGAATTTCTTCCATTTTCTAATAATTGTGCCAACAGTTGTTGACTTCTCACCCAACTGTTTGCCTATTGTCCTGTAGCCCATCCCTGTAGCTCATTGGTCTTGCCCGTAGTGGAGAGGTTGGAGTCTGATTAATTGAATGTGTGGACAGGTGTCTTTTATACAGGTAATGACTTCAAAAAGGTGCAATTAATACAGGCAGTGAGTGGAGGATAGGAGGGCTTCTTAAAGACAAACTAAAAGGTAGGTGAGAGCCAGAATTATTGCTGGTTGGTAGGTGATCAAATACTTATTTCATGCAATAAAATGGAAATTAATTATTTAAAAATCATACAATGTGATTTTCTGATTTTTTATTTTTTTATTTTTTATTCTGACTCTCACAGTTGAGGTGTACCTACGATGAAAATTACAGATCTCTCCATTCTTTGTAAGTAGGAAAACTTGAAAAATCGGCAGTGTATCAAATATTTATTTGCCCCGTAAACTTAAATAAATAGATATTTTAATCATTCCTTTGGAAAAAATCATTTAATGCATACGATGTAATACTATGTAATACAATGTTGAAATGCTTGTGGAAAGTACAGGTTAATAGTAGCATACGTGAGTTATGGAGCCTATAGAGGGTTTGCACTTACATCACAGTTTAGTCAATTACCCGAATGCGAAGCCATATTGGAGATACTCGCATGTAAACAACAGCATGTAGCTGATTTATGCTGTCTAAACCATGGAAAAATGTGTGTAAGCTGCTAAATCATAAAGGACAATAATATGATTTAAGTTTTTATTTTATGTGCAAAAAAAAATAAATAAATAAATAACATAGAACATCGAACATATATTCAAGTATCAGTATATTTATTTCTTAGATGTAGAACCTTTTTAATGAGTATCAACACCAGAAAATCATTTGAATTGAAGTACACTTTTCACTGCCGGTTCACATCCAGACTATTCCAAACAATATTCATTGTTCAGAATCAGAGACAGTTAGAGTGAGTGAAAGTTTTGGTCAAAAAAGATTTGATTTTCACAACCCTTTTTAAACAGATCAAAATGTGGATCGAATGAGATGTGTACTGAAGGTTTTTTCAGTCTGACTGATGAATCAGTCCAATGATTCCTGGATTATTATGCATGGAAATCTAGGCGCTGTGACGCTTCGTCCTCACTGGTGTCACTTCTTTCTTCTATTTCAACCCTTTGCAGTGACCTAAATAATGTCCCAGTTTAAAATTAGCTCTGTCTCAGGTTAGGAAGTAGTGACATACAAATGAGTCTTCATCCTATTAAAAAACACCTAATTGTGTGAGTTTTCTAACGTTGTTTTCCAGCGTTGTAACAATATTTTTACATTTATCATTTTGGGAGTGTAAAGCAACTCCCATCATCCAGTATACAGATGTTTGACAAACTGAGCTATAGACAGCTAATTAGTGGACCTTATTTATGAGAAATGTATTGGTATCAAACATCTGGCATCAGCTTTTCATCTTTATGTAAGTTTAACAGCATGTCCTGAGTAGGTCATTATCTCAAATGATGGCAGATTTTACATTTTTGAGTGATCTTTCCCTTTAAGTCTTAATTGTGGCTCTTATCATTATCCAGCACACATTAAGCCTTACCGTGGTACGAGAGTTATTTGTAGCAGCCTGTTCAGAGAGTCACTAGGGGGCCGAACTGATTCATCTGTATGGGAGCGACTTGGATTTCATATCATTTAATAATATCTCACCTACTTCTCACACATTTTTTGGATTATCAGAGAACTTCACCTGCATAAACCTTTTATACAGAAAGGATAAAAAATGCTAACAACATTGTCTTATCATTCATCCGATCATCTGCTAAAGTGATTTGAGTGATATAAAGGATTTATTAGAATTCATTTTAACTGTTTTTAGGAGTCTGGTGGCTGATAAAGAGCATCTTCTCCTCTTCAGTGGCTTAAATCACACAGAGAGAAAAGAGCATTGAAGATTTTCAGGTATGAATAACTGTTTTTTAGTGTTCATTTAATGTACTTTGTGTTCTGAATGATCATATCTCAGCATAATGTCTTTACAGGGGTTATTTTACATGTAATATAAACTGCATGTCATGTTTTTGAAATTTAAAAGGGAAAGGACACAAGGCAGTTGTTATATAGATTGATGCAATAACAACAACAAAAACATATGTGTGCACCTTAGAAATAGAACACAATGATCAGCATGTATGTATAATGAAAAATGTTGAATGACTGAAAATAAGTAAGCAAGTCTTGAGGTGATTTGTAAAAGAAAAAAAAAAAAAAACTATCCAGAATATCCAGTGCTTAACTTGTAAGTCATAAGGTATATATGAGATTGGTGGGGTGATGAACACATACAGTTCTCACATTCAATTAATATTTCGATCCTCTGGGATTTTGCCAATGATGATAATCAGACAATATTTTTCTGAGTG